>VMKM01000154.1:0-541552 GCA_008360985.2 Macquaria ambigua
GGAATTCATTTGCCAATCTTTTAAAGATTAGAGTGAGTCAGGGTAAGTGTACAGTAGCTGTTGAAGGACTGGCTGTTGACAGGATTAATCCTTCAACTTTAACCAACATGGCAGTGCCTGGTGTGCTGTCAAACTCCTAAAGTTTTCCCTTCCTCTTTCTCATCAGACCAGTTCAGACATACATGTGTAAACAGTGTACACCTGAAAAATATATAGTATGATTAAGTAATTAATATTTGTCAGTATTAATATAGAAACATAATATAGTATATAATTTAATAAAGTATAACATATTAACATAATATAGTACAGTATACATATAGTATGGCTTAGACAGTATAAGGTGAAAAGTAGTAAAGCACCAGCAATAAAGCATAGAATAGAGTATCAAATATAATTTAGTATAGTATAATGTAGTATATGATAAATAATAAATATAATATATAACAGAATACATAAATCAGAAGCGTTCCATTTTGCACCTAGGTGGGATGATGCGGTGGCTGTGAACATGTGAAGTATATTACATAAAGACATGTTATAAGTGATGCTGTGAAGTGTTGACATGCATCTAATGAAACCCGCCTGATTATCCTGCCTTGAATTACATCTTGATGAGCTGTTTTAGTTTTTTTTTTTACTTTGCAAGATTTCTGAAGTGTAGCATTATCCACACTACTGTGACTGGACATGACATTCAGTCTTGGTGTGTCCTTCTTTTATTTTCAGGAATCTAACATTAAGAATAACCTTTACTATTTCCTTCACTAGGAAACATCACTGTCTTAGCAAATTCGTTCTTGGACTCCCTCCTGGACGGAAGTTCTTTGCAGAATCAAACGTTGTCCTTTGAGTTGTTCCACAGTCCTCAGTCTGATGAGGGTTGTGGCATCTTTGACCCTGTTATTGGAAGCTGGGGCCTAGTCAAGTGTGACTCATTCAGAGGGGCCGTCTGCCAGTTTAAGAAAGGTACCAATAACAATAATGTCAATTAATTTTTGTGCATTTTATTCTTGAAGTAACGTGATGACTTGGTCTGCTGTATCTAACCCTGAGAGACCATGAAAATAGAGCATTAATTTAACATTGCCATGCAATCCAGTACAGTAGTCCTGCAATAAATACTACCTTTGCATAATTTAGACTTTAGTTGTTGACAACTATGAGCGTTGGATCTATGGAAATTTCTAGAGCTGTGTGTGGTCTTTCTGTAATAGTCTTTCTGTAATAGATTGCATTATATTGTATTATATTGGTCTCTGTTTCTGTCTGCAGAAGTGCTGGATGTTATGACTTTACCAAAGACGCCATTCTTCAGTAGATTGAGCAAGGATCCTCTGACCAAACCTGTGAGTTGGACAGTTGAGCTGTCTGTAGCACATCATCACTTTAGTGGTACAGTATGATAAATTAACAAGAACTCATCTTAGTGATATTGGTGCAGAGGCAGCTCAACAACTGAGAATGCAGAGAGGACTGATATGGTAAAAAGATAAAAGGATTTCACAACTTTGCATCTCAAGTAGAATTAACGTTTTCAAACAAACTCAGATTTACACCTCTAATACCAGACATGCAATTATTGGCATGCCATAAAGGTATTAAAAAATCATCTTGTTACAATTTTGGGAGAATAATATCTGTTTCTGAGTAACTTCCCCAACACTGGATGTTTGCCAGGACTAACTTACTGGGTCAGAATCCTAGAGAATCTGTTGTACTTGGTGAAGGGAAGTAATTGTGATCCCGAGGTGTGTAGACAGGGAATTAGTGATTTAGCAGCATTGCATTACTATCACTTCCACTTTCCCCAGGTAGATAAAGTTCAAAATCATTATCCATCCTTCTTATCCTTTTCCTTCAGTTGATGGAGGAGCTGAGCATTAACACCTCCAGGGACAGAGATCTGACCTTGCTGCAGCAGCTGACCCAGGCTGTTCTGCATACGGTGGAGACCGGTGGCCCTAACCTCCTCACCTCCAGTGATGTTCTCTACCTCACCCAAATGATTGAGATGGACCTGACTGCACCGGCTAGCACTCACTTTGCCGGAGCTGACGCAGCAGAGGTCATGGTGTCCATTGCTACCAACTACGTAAAGATGGCGAGTTTGATGCTGGAGCCCCACATGGCTACGCAGTGGATGGGCCTGACAGAGGATGGGGTGAGGGGGTGACCTATGTTTATCTGTGTCCCCCCAAAACAGTTAGATTTTTGTATTTACCCCCCAAAAAATACCCCAAAATAAGTGCACCCTGGGAACTAGTTAGTATTATATTGCAGCCAAGGAAACCCTGTCTAACCAAAGATGTTTCTGGGTTATATGGAAGAACCCTATTTGTAACTCAAATTTAACCCTACAGTCGCTTTTATCTTAGCAAGGTCTCCTCCCATGTTTATGTAGCATAATTTTGGTCCCACTTTAAGGGATGAGGTAAAATAATTGTCTCAACTTTCTTAACCCAGGAAAGTCATCATTTCTCCTCCATGAATCTGTCTGACGTTTGGTTGTTGGGTCTATATTTCTTGTACAGGTCAGCGTGGGGCCATTTACTGTTGTCAAGAGCATTGACAATCTCACTGAAAGTCTTGCAGACGTGCTATCTGCTGAGGGAAGAGGCTTCACTCTTTCTACCAAGAACATAGGTAATAGAAACATCTTCAAAGAAAATATTGATTATCCGTCTGTGCTTAGTTCGAAATACTTGGCGCCACGGTTTCAATGGTGATCAAAGTTGATGGAGAAATTGCTGAAAGATGAAAAAGGATTTTACAGCAGAATGTATTATTCACAAAACTGTCTATGACACATTTCACTTGAAGAAAAAAGGCCAGCAGTCTTTGAGCTTTGAGCTTCAGTATTGCAATTTCTACTTATTTCTTGTTTGTTTATATTTAGGCTATTCTGACTTTCTTAGTTATATTGCAGTCCTTCATCTCCTTGTTTTTGCAGTGGTTACATGTTCAGAATTCAGGGAATCATTTTTAATACACTGATAAGTCCATACTATATATAATGCTATTGATCCAAACCATTGGTAGCTCTTAGGTTTGTAACACAAATATTAAAAATATTCTTGCATTTATACTCATGGTTACAATTATTGTTAGTCTGACTCTATTGTCTGGGTGCCCTCTGCTGTCTTTGTTGCCAGATGTGTACATGAAATGGCAGAAGCTGTCTGAAGAGAGCTCTAGTCAAGTCTTCAAGCCATCTGCGGTCAGCTCTCACACAGCCAGCAGCAGTGGTCAGAATGAGTTGCTTATCCCTGACACAGAGCTCCAGAGGATACACACACTGGGTAGGAAACATGTACACACACACGAAAATTGTTATAGAGGCTAACCCAAATTAGAAGGAAAAACGTATGTGCCCACACATTCACTCATGACATGTCTATTACTTGATTTGGTATGTAGACGACATGCACGTGCCCAAAACCAAAAAGTGGTGTTTGAAGTGTTGACAATGCAAAATTGAAGTGATGCTCAGCAAAGTATTTTGCATCACTAAAAGATAAAAATAAATCTGATTTTCTCCTCTCTCTCTAATCAGGATATGAGGAAGTGATGTTTATTCATACGCACTACAGCCGTCTCAGTGAGATTGTGTCTGGAGCACAGGAGCCTCCACTGAGTCACCAAGAGAAAGTAAAAAGGTTGGCTGTAGTTTGCCTGTTGTTGTCTTCTCTTATGTTCTACTGTAAATGTTGCTGACTATTCTGAAACAGAGTCAACTCACAAACAAATAAAGTGTCGGTAGCATATTTTACATGACCTCAGCCTTACTTTAGGGGCACCATAGAATGTGGAATAATTTGACCAAATGTCACATTACTTTCAGCACTTGCCATTTTTAAAGTTAGTCTGAAGAATTGATCATCAAACTGCAACATTATGAACACATTATGACAAGATTGTATTCACCTAAATTTGGGCTGCTCCGGTTTCAACCCAATATGGTGTGCTTGCACTTTTACTTTCATCATTTTGAAAGAGTAGGGATAATTCAGAGAGTGAATACCAGTAGTTTGGATTTAAGCTTTTCATGTATTTATGACCTTTAAGTTGTATGATATTAGTGCTAACCATTGTCTGCCTTCCCAGAATTCTCCCAGGTCACCTGGCCTCTGCTGTCATATCAGCCACCGTCCGTGATGCCTCCAAGGCCCAAACCATCCCTGTGGCCGTCGAATACACCCTTTCCTCATCACATGTGGTATAGCCCATCGTCCACATATTTGGCAACGTTAACAACTTGTTAAGATGGATACTTTACAGATTGTACAGATTTGTTTGTTTTTTAACGTTCTCAAAACATTCAGGTCTGGCTTGAAACTGAAAATCATGCTGATGACATTTTGTCATCATTCTTTGGGAATAGCAGTTGAGTTATAGTTATAAGTTGTCACCCTTTGATAAACCCAAATGCAGTATGTCACTGCACACAAATTTTCATCTCCCAGCAAGCAGCACATGGCTTTTATCCATGTTGCTTTTGGCTGAGTCCATGGTGATATAGTGAGATAGAAATAGACAGAGAAGGAAAACAATTGCAAACGTGTTTCTGTTTCTAGGTGGAGTATTCCCAGCGTGTTACTCCTGTTTGTGCCTTTTGGAATTTCAGCTTGATGTAAGTTTGACCAACAACACAGTCACATAAACAGCCCTGATAAATTCACATGTTGTTGCGATAGAGAATGATGCTGTTGGAGAAGTGATGAAGAGGTGGTCTCTTATTGTGTACTATTCATTTTTAGGGCATATTTCACTCTTTTGATGCTATATGAACAAAACAATCAAATATAATAAATGTACATATGACATGTTTAATTCCAAAATTAAATATCCTTAGACAGACAGGTGGATATGAACCCTTATATATATTTAATTCTCCATATTTGATACTAAATGTCTCTGAAACTAATTGAGTGTGTGTTTGTGTGTGTTGGTGCTTGTGTATTGTGCTGTATAGGCATAATCATACCAATAGCTGGTCCAGTGATGGTTGCAGGGTGACCTTTACCAGCTCGGGTGTCACTTCCTGTCTATGTAACCACACCACCAACTTTGCAGTGCTGATGAATTACCTGGAGTCGAAGGTAACTCGTGAGATATGTTGTGATGCAATTTAAACTGTGGTTAAGGTTATGAATGGTGTGGTGACATTTTAAAACGTATGTCATATTGATCATATGTGATAGTTGTTTTTTCCTTCTTGTGACAGAAATGATTACGACGATTTACATCTAAATCTAAATGTTGCTGATGTGAAATTTAAATCCAGGTCGTGATCTTTGATCTCTAAAATTGTGGATAGGATATGTAGTACACTGTATTAACCTACAGGTGTCACTCCCAGTGTGCCTATCCTTTTGAAAAATGCATTAGTAGAGCTATTTTGTTCTGTCTATCGAAAGCACATAAAAGGTGGTAAAACAAACAAAAAGCAAAACCATCAGCAGTACTTTGACGTTTTTAAATTGTGCATTTTTGGCATATGGCTGTTACACAAATTCAGCTATGAGGTAGGAATTCAGTGCCTTTGAGAAGGCATCAGATGGATCAAACCTGTGATATTTTGACAACATTCTCCTCTCCCTCTCTTTTTCTCTGTCTCTCCCTCACACAACTACCTTTCCCCTCTGTCCCAGTGGAGTCCTGAGGAAGAGCTTATTTTGACCAAGCTGACGTTCATCGGCTCTGGAGCGTCTCTGTGTGCGCTGGTGGTGACCTTGATGCTGTTCACTGTGCTGGAGTGAGTAGCTGATTTTCCTGTCCTGCTTACGTGCGATGCCAACATAGTTGCCTGGTTTCTGTCTGTCTGAGCCAATCCACGCAACAGCCTCAGACCCTTTTAGTGTTGCTAAATACATTATAAATTTGTTGTGTGTGTTTTTGATGATACTAACAACTGAGAAATTGGGTCAATATTTGATATTTAAATCAGATTATTTCTGTGCCAAGAACATGAGAAATCAAAGTTTTAAAAGAATTTTATTCTCGTCACGGAAAAGAAGCTCTAAAAATCAATTAAACTGATATCAGTAATAATAATGTGACACTAATAACTGATCAACTGTTAAGAGTCAGTTCAAGTTAAGGGCTTCCCATTGGCCAATGTAGGACTTTAAAATTTGTTTATTCACTTGGGAAATTTGGCTCTCAGTTGATCCGCCAATCTAATTGCATCAATAAAATTTAAATCCATAGAAATAAGTTCTTGCTGGCACTCATGATGTGAATACATTACATTTTGTTTGTATGTGTAAACCACTTGTGAAGTTCAAAGTATTTTTTAAACATAGGTACTGTATCTTGAAATTAACCTAGCAATTTGGATGATGTCTAAAGTCATGTTTTATAAGGTGGCATTCTCTCCCAGAAAACTAAAAAGAGAGGGATAACTTATTGGCACTGTATTGCTCGTGTTCTGTTCCTAAGGCTGCTATGAGTATTGACTGGTGCTAATCCAGTAATTACTGTGGTCCACTCTGAAGGTTTATGGCGGCATCCCGCAGCCGTTAATTAACATTAGGGTCACTGAGGGATCACAATCAGCTGGAGAGGACCTGCCCTGACGATTTATGACTGTCCTGAAATCAGAGAGTGCAGCCATGCAGTTCACACACATGCTGGTGTATGATGTACATGCATTTGTGTACTTGAATACACACACATCGCACACACACACAAAGTAGAGGTACACATGTCCATAGATGCACACATAATCACACTATGAAATTATGGTGGTCACATGCAGTGATGCAGATATGAATTGAGTCTAAATAGGCTGAACCCATCAGGAGGTAATGAGAGGCTCTTCAGTTCACTTACCTCTCTAAACCAGATTCAGCTGTCTGTTTCATTTATGTTATGTAACACCCTGAAATGGAAATATTTAATCTATTGATGCCATCTAAAGAAACTGTTTGTTTCCAGAGATAGTATAATGTACGACTATCTGGTACATGAGCCGTATATACACTGTCTTCCAGCATAATATCGATCAGATATCAGCAAATTGCAAGTTTAAGCGTGACATGTTAAAATCTCTCACCTTCAAACCAAAAATAAAAAGAAAGGAATAAATGAAAAACCTAGATCTGGAATGATACAGCAACACGATCAAGAGGGTGGAAAGTTTAGAACAAGTAGAATCCATAAACTGATTCAAAGCACTCAAAGCTAATCAGAGTCAGGTATTTTATAGCCTTGGATATTACTGATTTTCAGTCACTCTACGGAAATATTGAGCGATCAGCTGGTCCATTAGTCCAACACTGTGGTACAGAATCAAATATCTTGACAACTATTGTATGGATTGCTGTGAAGTTTGGTACAGACAGTCATGGTCGCCAGAGGATGAATCCTATTTTGTTATCCCCTCACTTTTGTAGGGCTAGCAGCCACCAGTACTACAAAATGAACACTTCAGCTTATGACGGGATACTTCTGAAACTAACTAACTAACGAATTATTGTCACCTTTGCTTTGAGAGTAATGTTTGCTAACATGCTAATATCATGCTAAATGTTACATGCAAAATGTCTGCATGTTAACATGCTAATAACACTCAGCTCAAGGCATAGCTGAGAAAAAATACAGCTCTGGTAAACTTGAAGGTATAATTTCCTAAATGGCCACTGTATAAGGGATGCGCCCCTTTTATTAGATAACATCATGGCTTTTCCTTTTCCATTTTTCATTCACCCATCAGTTTTGTTTTCTTGTTTTCAGCCTGAATTGGCCGCTTGCATAGACTTGTTGTTATATTAAGTTACCAACATTTTCTACTATGCTTTAAAATGTACCATTTTTTGTTATCACTGTGTTGTAATACTGTCACTTCTGGCATATCTCATTTTAAGACAAGATCTGACAAAAAATGTGTTATCCTCGTCTCTGTCCGTAGTATCCCCAAATCCGACAGGACGTCCATCCATAAGAACCTGTTCATCGCTCTGATCTGTGCCCAGGTGATTCTGCTCTGCAGCGGCTCAGCCATTCACAACAAGGTACAGGTAGACAACTGAAACATCAGATTTTATTTACCAGTACATGGGATTTAATTTTGTTATACCAAGGGGCAGACAGGGGTCAAATGAAGGTGAATGACAGACAGTGACTGTTGACGAATACAGTATGTTGGATTCTGTCAATCTATGCATGAAAAATAGATCGGCAGTCGAAGTTGGAAGTTGAAAATGGGAGCAGCTTAACAAAAGATGCCTATTTTGTTAAATACAAGGAAACATGCTTTTTTTTTTTAAAGCAAAAGTTTAAATATTGTTATACAGGAATGTTATGTTCAACAATGACAATTAGAAAAAAATTCACAATAAAATAAACTCAAGTAGTATATATCAAGATTTCAAAAACAGTTTTAAATATTATAATCCTCTCAATACCCATTTTACCCACATGCTTTCTTTGGCTAGATAATTATAATAATTTGAAATGGCTGTTAAGCTATTGTCTACCTTCTTATACATTTATATGTTAACCCACATCACTGTGTTTTTAATAGCTCCCTTAATGAGACTTGAAGTCCAGATCCATACTGGGGTTTCTAGTAAAACAATGCTTTGGCATTGGATGTTACTTAAGTGGCCACTAATGTCGTATCCATCAGCTAAAACACATGGTTCAGTCTCTCAGTAGTCACCCAATGGCCTATAGTTGGTTTGACCCCTGGTCCTTTGACCCCAGGTCATGTCAGTGTGGGCTTTACCTCTGGGGCAGGTGGCTGCTTGTTGGAAATTCATCAAATGGTTTCATATGTGTATATATAGGCTGACTGACCGCCTAGAAGGTCATTTTTCAGATTTTAACAAGGTTTTTAACACATGGTTTGGGCCAATCCGGAGTTATTTACAATGAATTAGTCTGGATGGCTTCAATGTTTTGCTACAAACACAAACACGCTTCGATAGGATATATTGATGTTGCTTGACATATTTGGTAGTTGCAGGGATTTAATCTGCAATATAATAGGTAATCTATTGTCTTTGTAAAATCTGTTACATTATGAATACGATTTAGAGATGGAAATTTCCTTAACATAGAGTACATTTTCTAAAAGCATGCATCAATAAACAATTTATAATTTATGCGTTTGGGATGGTAAGTGATGTATATGGGATGTCAGTGACCAGCACTGCCACCTCATTCATCACCCATGATCATGAGCTGCCCTTAAACAATCCGTCAACAACATATAGTTATTTAACCTCTGACGTTTTGTGTTTGTGAGTGTGTTTCAGGACAGAAGCCACTCCCATCTTTTCTTGGCTTCTTCTAATTTGTGACTTCTATAGAGTTGATTCTTGCTTGTTTGTGGAGCACGTACTTGTATTTTAAAACCTAATTGTTAAGAGTTTTAAGTTTCAAAATATAGTTCTATGAAAAATGTACAAGACCTACATGTGTAGATTTGACATTTCTGTAGAATATACAGTCGGTCAGCTAAAAATCGTTTTGGTCACCACAGCTATCCCTGTGCCCGTGCAAATTTGGATTGGATTTTTGGAGGCAGACAATTTTCCACACAAAACTGACCCTTGCACATTATGTGAACATTTGTAAATCCAGAGTAATTTGTAATAAACCAATCCTCCCTCATAACCAGTGAGACTAGTTGCTTGGTATGTTTGTGTTTTTATTGTTAAGGCGTGTCACTCAGAAGCCTAACCTGAATGCTTGAAATGTGAAATGTAACGTGTATCTGTCTGCATGCCTGTGTTGGTGTGTGTGTGTAGGTGGCGTGTACACTTGTGGCGGCACTGCTCCATCTCTTCTTCATGGCAGCATTTAGCTGGATGCTGGTGGAGGGTCTGCTGCTCTGGAGCAAGGTGGTCGCAGTCAACTTAAGCGAGGACCGACACATGAAGTATTACTATCTCATCGGCTGGGGTACAACGGCTTAACAATAGCCAGATCACTCTCTTCACACGTGTGCAGTGAATGTCCAGGATTTTCTTGTGAAGGCTATTGTAATCTGATGATGAAGGATATGATGGATGTACACCCCACAGAGTCATATTCCCAAATATTTATTTATTAAATGTTCTTTTTGATTGACATAAATCTTATGATGTAAATTTATTTTATACACCATAGTTGTGGGAAGCATAAAATAATACTTTTCTGAAACTAAAATTGATTTTTGCCTAATGTTTGTGACCATTTTCATCACTCGTAATGTAGCTCCATTTTTCTCCTCCCTTCTGTATTTTTGCATTTTGCTCCTATCCCTTCCTCTTCCTGATTATGTCTTGCTTCTTTTATTCCTCTCTTTTTATTCTTCTCCTCCTCTGTTTTTCTTTTTTTTCCCCTCCCTCCCTCCAGGTCTGCCGGTGCTGATAGTTACCATCACGCTGGCATCAGCCTCAGGCAAATACTCGGCCGACGGCTACTGTTGGCTCAGTGTCCAGAATGGCATTATCTGGGGCTTCGCTGGGCCCGTCATATTCATCATCATGGTCAGAAAATTTTATCCTAATCATTTTATATAGTCTGATCAGGCTGAAATGATTAAAATACAAAATACCAGGTGCATTCAGCCATTGTGTACTTGTAATTCTGTCCTGTAGTGCTCCACATTAGGTTTGACAATGGAAGCTAATACCAATAAAACAGCAAACAGTATGATGTTTCCCATTGATGTTGCATAAGTGTCTCTATTTCTTTACCTTTCCTCTCCCACAATCTCCTACCCATAGATATGTCAACATGTATTTCTCTCCTCCTTAGCTTCTTTTTCTCTCTGTTGTTATGTATGTTCTTTACTCTCTTATCTCAGTGCACCTCTTCTCTGCCAATCTCTCTGTCACTTTTCCTTTGCCTCCTCTCATATCTGTATCCTCCTTTTTTTTCTCCAGGTGAATATCATGGTACTGAGCAGGGTGGTGGTCATCACCATCTCCACAGCCAAGAGAAGGTCCATCATGTTGGCCATGGGCACCAGTCCTGTGGAACAAACCTATGAGCAAATCAGGTACAAACCACAAGGAGGCGCCATTTGTCCTCTTTGTTAACAGTGTTCACCCGGGCCACAGGCCTTGAAACAGACAAGCTGTAGTCACTGGGCATCAAATAAAAAGCAGCTGGAAGATTTTATATTGGATTTGTCATTTTAAAACCGCAAGCCTCATTTATCAAACAAGATAGGAATACAATTTGAATGGATTGCGTTAGTACTTTTCACATAAGAGGCTTCAAGCTTCAACCACTCGTAATGCTTTACTCCGGTCTTAGTGTTGTAGTATCTTTCGGTGTTGACAAGATACAGTAATTATTCAGATATGAGTTTCTAATGTGTTGGGACAGTATTGGCTTTTTTGCATTTAAAAGGTCTTATTGACCTGTCGTTTCATTTAGTTCTGTCTCTCTGTTTTGGAACAGTATTATTTCTGAAACATTACGTAAATATAGAATTCATCAAAACAGTTTATTTATTGGAGGGTCTTATCCTTGTACTGAATTTCTTGTAGTAGAAGGAATGTTTGATTTGAAATACATTATTACTTTCAGTAATAGAAGCAGGGGCAGTGGCAGTTGTAGTGGTGTTATTAATATTATTGTTATTATGAAGATTATTAATATATTTTAGATGGAAAGTCTAGATTGAAGATGTATAATATAAATATAAAGTATCTCTGCAGCTGCAGTCTGAAATTAGTAGCACTTTTATTGTCCTTCAAGAAAACCATATTGAATGAAAAATAATATCACAATATAAAACTGCAATATTTTGGATTTTTGCGATATACAATGAAATGAAATTAAAAAAAGATAGATATATGTAACGTGTAACTTCGGTAGCTCTGTATGTTCCATATGAATTCACACAATACACTTGTCTGCTTGCTTTATTTTTTTGAATGACTGAGAAGAATTGTGATTAGTTATTTGAAGTGCCGCCAGAGTTTGCATGCAAGACCAGTAATCAAAATGTAATTCAATCAGCCCACATAACTGCATGTTATTTATCAGACAGACTAGACCTCGGCCGTGGCTAAATTTGCTTCTCTGCGACTATTCCACTGTGATGTCCATGCAGAAACAATATCTTATCAAGCCCTATCACTGCTCCCTTTGCCGTTGTCTTTCGCTTCCTTTTTTGGCACTGGTTTTAGCTCATCAGAGTGAAACTCTGCTATGTGTGATCCAGTAGATTTCCCCCAGCAGGCTTGTATATGATCCTATCAGTGAAAATCATGTTAAAGTGTATATATTTTTTCACTACCTCAGCCCACCGGGGCTCACAGTAGGTGCTTTATGAAGGTTTTCAAAGCAGGCCTTGAACCATTTGGCACCCCTGGGAGGCAGCCATCGCGGAAACTCAAACACATTCCTCCGCTGAATAAACTAGGGCTCGCCGCCCGCCATGTAACACACACACGAACACACACACAGCTGGTGCGGTTTGGCGGTCACCTGAGCGGGAAGATAATTCCACTCTAAACAGAATTAAGGCGGATTTAAGGTGGGAAGTTGTCACCCCATGAGCCTTCCCAGCCACACAGTGTTGTATATGGAACAAGCAGCCTGCCAAAGCTGCTCAGTTTTGTCCAAAAAGAACTGAAAAGTTGAGAAACCCAGAATTAAGCTCAGGACGATCAGGGAGGAAGGAGAATGTTTAGGGAATACTTCAATTAATTTTATCTGGTGTGGTGTAAGTTCAGCTCAGTCAGCCAGTCAACCAGTTCAGAGTCTTTAAGGTGTGTGCGTAATTATAATGTGTATTTGTATGTTTGCCAATATGCATGTGTATATGCTTACATTTTTGTGCTGTGAATTGTTTTTGTGTGTGTGTGTGTGTGTGTGTGTGTGTGTGTGTGCGCGTGCATGTATATGTGTGTGTGTGTGCGCGCGTGTATGTGTGAGCACAGGGCTGCAGTGAAAGCAGTGTTGGTGTTGCTGCCCATCCTCGGACTGACATGGCTGTGTGGCGTCTTGGTGCCTTTCTCCATTGTTATGGCCTACATCTTCATCCTCCTCAACTCCCTGCAGGTAAACAAACAAACACACACACACTCACACACTCACACACAGATGTTGCCATCATTGAGTGTAAGTCTTGAAACTTGAGCAATATTCAAAAACATTGAGGGAGTTCTGTGCCCCTTACGAAAAAGTTTTAAAACCTCTACAAAGACAAAAATCATTTAAGCTTGTCATGTGAAAGATTGACTTTTTGGTCATACATGGTCTTTACCTGACCACAGTGAAATGCAGGAATCAATAGAAAATAAAAAATAAAAGCATATATTTAAGGGTGTGATCCAAAAAACAATATTTAATCTGCGATCCAAATGTAAACATAAGGGTAGCCCCACTACTAAAATTCATATATATATATATATATATATATATATATATATATATATATATACACACACACACACACACACACATATATATATACATATATGTTAATATACTTACGATTTATATTGTCAAAAAGGACTGACTGGGCTCTTGAAAATAAATGAATCCAAGCATCCAACACTCTCTCTCAGATGTAGCATTATTGGTAACAGATATATAACTTGAATTATGCTACCTAGATGTTCTTCAAAACAGCATTCATCTGAAAAAAATGTACAACAAAATATTTCCACAGCTAAAACTTGTGAGCAACTAAAAAAAACTTCAACAGTTTATAGACTTTAAACTGCTTTTTTTGTCTTCAATGAGAAACAGAAAGGTTTTCCATTATGCATTGTAATTCTTCCCTTCTCTGGTGGTTAGGGTACACAGACTGTCAAGGTTTTTATTTGTCAGTGACAAGGCTGAGGCAGAAAGTGGAAAAAAAGAGCCTTGGTCTGGCTTGTGTTAAGCAGGTGCTTCATTTTAACAAGGAAAGTCGATTTGTATTGTTTGTTTGATTATTTCTGCTTAATGTATTCAGAGGTCAGCATTATTGTTGTTTGTGGCTTATCAGCGTTGATTTTATGCTTTTAGTGCTGAAATTTAACAGGTCGTTTTGTCACAAGTAGTATACCTGTGGGCATTACAGCTCCATTTGGAAATGGTCACAACTTTGGGAAATATGGGTTTTCACATGGAAAAAGAGTAATACCTGTGTAGCCTCATTTCCCACTCCACTGCAGTGATGAGGGAGAAGGTGAGGGTGAAATCATGTAATTTTCTGACTGCGGCAGGAGGCCCCACGTTACCCGGCTTCCCCAGCATGTCGATGCGATTTGTAGTCGTCTTTTAATCAGCTGTATCTTTAATTGAGCTGTATATTTAACGAGAAAATCAATAGAGGTTTTAGCTGCAGTCTGATCATTAAGCAAGGCCCCTCGGTTGCTATAAATAGTTTCTGTTTCCCTCTCATATCTAATTATATTTTTTCCATGTCGAGTAATTAATACAGAAGGTTTTTCTGGGCTCGTATTATACGACTTCACTGCTTCACATGTTAGCACATCATATGGATTTCTGTTCTGTTTCATGCATCTGTCTATCTGTGAGTCTCCGTTGATTAAACAGGTGTGTTGATTAATCATTATCCTCTCTTACCCTTTTAGTCACATCACTTGTATTGTCCCGTTTAAAATATGCTGTGCCAATCACACTGTCGGACAACAACACAGCAAATTCAGGTGATGTGCTTATATAAGATACAGATGTATTTATGGAGATGTGTAAAGCCTGGTGATTTCTGCCTTTGGTTTTACTTTGACAGTGATCCAAACAATAATAATTAATTCATTGACTCATTGACTGATTGTTTTAGGCTATAACAATATTATTGAGATGGAAAAAACAAAAACATTTTCCATTATTTTGCTAGTGGCATGTATTTTGTTTTACTTATGTGATACATAAAGTGGCATTCGGCAGTGATGCCACTACTGCCAAAACCTTGAGTGAAGCAAAACTTTGCAACTGATGCCTCCTTTTAAGACGTGGTCCTCAAACATCTCTTCTCAGCAACATTTACAACCCAATTTTAAGAAAATACCATTTTTGTATGTAACACTTTGGCCATGCACGATGCACAGGGCAAGAAAATACCAATGAATTCCTCAAATAGATAAAATAACCAAGATTATTTAACATGTTTTGTGTGTGTGTGTGTCTGTGTGTGTTGTCTGGGTTTCTGGGTGGCTGTAGGAGGCCCCTGGTAATAACCAGCTGCTCTGGCATAATAGAGCCACATAGTGTGTCTTTAATAAGCCCCAACAGGTCAGGACACAACAGGAACCCTACCAGGCTCCAAGCTGCTCCAATGACACACTCTGTTGACCCCACTGCTCTCTGGTCTGCATGGGGTGTAGTGACACTTAAAGTTCCTGTGTGTGACTGTAACGTTGTCCTTTTATTTTATGTAGCTAGGCCATTTCTGTAGGTGGTGATGAGGTTGATATTTTTGTTGTTTATTGATATATCTCAACAACTATTGGATGGATTGCAGCGGAATTTGATACAGACATTCATGGTCCCCAGAGGATGAATTGTAAAAACGTCTATCCCTTAACTTTCCATCTAGCTGGTTTCATCCATCTAGTTGGTCCAATACTTTGGTTGACATGACATTCCCATCAGCCTCAGCTGTACTTTGTGGTTAGTGCTAATTAGCAAATGTTAGCATCCTAACACACTACTAAGTTTGTAACATTCTACCTACTAAACATCAACATGCTAGTATTATCACTGTGAGCATGTTAGCATGCCGATGCGAGCATTTAGCTCAAAGCATCGATGGGCTTAAGTACAGCGTCACAGTGCTGTAGACTCTTAGTCTTGTTTTAACATGGGCTATTTTTTCCTTATCCTTAATGATCCAATACGTTAATTAGGCCCTGCATTACAATAAACCACTGTTGTCCTGTTGAAGACAGTCTTGCCCTCTTCAATGCCATTGATTCCTTTGGGAAGCAGAGCACAGTTGAACATAGTCCCACCATAATGGCTACTCATAAAGATGATGCAATGTGTGAAACCTTAACAATAATGCATGCAAAACCTGAGCTGGTAGGCAGGAGATAAAAATAAATGAAAACGCTCAGGTTTTTTAGGAAATCGTTTTTTATTTGCAGCTGTTGTATTTTCAATGGGGCCAGCCAAAGCAACATAAAGCTTAAGCGGCAAGCCTTTACTGTTAAATCAATAAAACAGATAATGTTGACAAGCCTTTTTCATTGCACTCCCTCATGCCCTCCCTGCTCCTCTTTCCCTCCATCCTGACAACACTGTCTGAAGTGTCTTCACTGTTGCTATTATTTCTCTCAATAGAGACTTAAGCAGGCCATTTTGAGCAAACATACTGTAGACCTGGCATTAATGCATGTCTGCTGCACTGACCTCAGCAACCAGGGCTTTTGATTTTATACTTGTGTTTCATTAACTGATGGCAGATGATGCTCAGTTTGAGTGAAAGTAGCATCCAGGACATATCTGTATCTATTGCACTTCACCACCACTTTCTCACTGATGTGTAGAAGTTGTTTAACTAAAGAGACATGTTGTGATTTTGATGTTTTAGGATTTTCACCAAACTCAGTTTTGATCAAGGCAGTAACATTGAAAAGTCAAATAACACTGTGTTTATCAGGAAGGGGTGAAATAAGGATTTAACTCATTTTGTCAACATCCATGCATCTTTGAAATTAGTGGGTTTTTAAGATACTAAAAAATCCCAACGGTTGAAAAATGACACTACAACAATGTCATGTCACGCTTCACTTCAACCAAGAACATCAAAAACAGAAAATTGTAATTATGTAGTTTGCATTGGACAGCATCAACGAGGTGCATACAGAGTTTTGAGTAGATATGATGTTCTCCTGAGTCGATTCTAACTTCCTACTCTGAGCCAGTAGTTTTTATGAACATCTTCACCATAAATACAGGCATGCCTCATCTGCTTCCTTATCAAACGGGAGATAAATAGCATGGAGTGGTGTGCATGTGTGTGTGTGTGTGTGTGTGTGTGTGTGTGTGTGTGTGTGTGTGTGTGTGTGTGCGCGCGCGTGCGAGTGTAAGAGAGAGAAGGGAGACGGGGGGGCTCTTTGGGTAGCCCATAAATCGCTCCACCCTTCGTCATCCAATCTCTGGGCAATGTCATTCAAACCCCCCGCACTATCCATTACCTGGGTATAATAGGCTCCTGGCCATGCAGTGTCCATCTTATTATTAGCCCATAACTTTAAACTATCAATAACTTTGAGCTGCAGAGGGAGGCGGTGGTGGGAAGAGAAAGGAGGAGAGGGAGAAAACAAAGTAGAGAGGTGAAGGAAGTTAGGGAGTTGGAAAGAAAATGTTAGGGTAACGATCGTCTACCACAAGTTGTTGAGAGTACAAGTGAGTCCCTGTGGTTTTGTTTTGGTAACTTTGCAGGCATGGTATTTGTCAAGAATGTATCCTTTTATTTCTGTTATGTCGATTTGCTGCCTGTGGAGGGCAACCCTGTGCCTTGTCATTACAGTGTGGAAATATAGAGAAATCAATGAGCGAATTTATCTGAGCCGTTTCATTCATATCGCATTAAGGTCTTTTATATCACAGGAACTGATGACAACAATGTTTTCGCTTTTCTTATGAAATGAACTGACTGGGGAGTGGTAATGAGATTTTACAGGCATTCAGTAAAGCTTTAGAAAGGAAATTTATCATTTCACTCAGGGTTAAATCTGACTTTAGAAAAGAAATACTGTATATGTCTATGAATAATGCAGTAATTGTATATTAGTTTAGTAGTTCATAATTTCAAAAGAAAATGGTACACAGTGTTGACCTCACTTTCTGATGTCACCAGCTTGAAGTGGGAACACCATTTTAATGAGCACATTGTGAAAGAACAGCTCTCTTTCAGGTTTATATAGGATAAACAAGCAAATTTAAATTGTTGTAATTCTTTTACACTCCATCTGAAAGTCCCACCTCTTAAAATGTAAAAACTGCCTTTCATTTGTTAAAAAAACCCCATTGCACTACAATTTGTTTATTTTCATTTCCACAAGGTTATCTGTAGTCGAATGTAGGGATTCAAATAATGCACCGATTCACATCAGAACATCCAAAGCTGTATTAGACACCCAATAATGCAAAGAAAGATTGACTGGAAAAATAATCTTTTACCTGAGGCCTGTTTTTAATACAGCTTAAGGCTTCAAAATGAATATTGTTTCCATTGAAACAAATGCAGCACTCCTTTACTTCCATAAACACACTCACACACTTGGCTAGTGGAGCGTGACATCAGAGTGTATCCAAGATATAGATATGATCAATAGAGTGTTGCTCTGCTTATTGATTTTTGCCAGATGGGAGATTTGTTGTGTGGGTAAGCAATGCTTTTACAGCATCTGAAGTGACTGAGAAGGGGAGCTTTTTCTTTTTTGTCGGTCCTGTAGCTCAATTACTACAAAATTGTATTTGTACTACTGGAGTCAGTGGTTCTATTCCCAGTTTAGCTTAATGCACAAAGCAAGGCATTGTCACTGCCAGATAAAGGTAGGCTCAGGCTGATGTACTACCAGGAGTTTATCAGCCTTTTATTGAATATTGCATTAAAGCCAGTTATGTCAACCAACTCTGATGTCACTGACCGCGGCTGGAAAAAACTGTCTGTAAAATCTGAGATAAAATTAGATCTTAACACATTTAGTTCATCATTGAATTTATTGACTATTTATTTGATTCGGGTTGGGTGATCATTTAATATCATTGTTAACTGATTTACAGTGGACTTAAATATAATAAGTATTAGGATCATATTATGATATTGTTTGACTTCAGCTCAAAATCATTGATTTGCACCACATTGTAGAGTTAAAACAGTGTGTGCTGTTGTGATGCGTTGGGTCACCCTGCTTTAAAGAGCTCCTGCTCATTTAAACTTCACAGTCAGGTCTTCAGTAACTCGATGAATTGTTGGTGCACTTGCTCTTTCAGAGGCCTTTCTACTAAATAGAAATTGGGGGAAACGTCTGTTAGTTTTGGCATGAAACTAGTTAAATTATCAGTATCAGCCTTCCACAACCCATAACCATTCCCACTTCAAAAATGTGCCCCCTCAAGGTGAAAAAGTCTCCACCCAGTGGCATGTATGCATTCCAGACCTCACAGCCTCATTCATAAAACGTTCATATGCACTGATATAATTTTAATTCTGCACTATTTTCTAATTATGGGATTCATTCAATATTTTCTCATTTAAAAAATGTTAATATTGTTAAAGCAAATTTAACAGGTGGTCAGGACCAAACACACATCCTTGTTATGGTTTGCAGTGATTTGTAGGCCATGGAATAGCAAATGAAGCATCTGAAAAACACTAAATGTAAAAAATTCCAATAGAGCTAGTATTTTCAACATTTTGCTGTATGCTTTTGCTTATGCTTTCTATATGTTTTGTTGGTGTAATAGAAGTTACAGCCCAGAGGTAAAACAGAGGTGGTCTGCGCATCAAATTTTACAAATGATTTAAACCATTGCCAAACCATTGATCACCTAACTGAAAGGTGAGCTGTATACTACCAATAAGACTGAATTATCAAGTATATTCATAAAACTCTTACAGTACTTGTCTTAAAAAAGCCCGTCACCTGTAAAATAAACTCAATGAGTGAAAGGACAAGTGTGCTGTGAGATACATTTCCTGATGTTAAGTTTCCACATAGTTTTCATACACCTCCGATTGCTGCCCCTAAATTAGATTTTTTGGGTGATTACTTATGCTAATGATACACTTACAAATGCTAATGACATGCCTCCATTTTCCAACAAGTCAGTGATCTGTACATGTTTCACAAATCAGATGTGGGATTTTTTTGTTATTCTTCTGTTACTTGGTTTTTGCAAGCAGAGTAAAAATAACAAAACATCTGTGAATGAGGCCTGATGATTTTTACGAGCAGCTCTTATTTAGGTATTTAGGCCTTAACAGGTGGTAGGCAAGAGTGAAAACTTTCCTATATACTATAAGTGGGGGAAAGTGTGCCCTTAATATTACCTTGAGTCAACCAGCAGTTTTGAGGCTCTTGTAAAAGCTGAAGTAAAGCCATCTCCATGCTCAATACTGAACTAGAAAACTAAATAAATCACATGTAAGTGGATCCATATTGGGGTCTCTGTTTTGCCTAACACTGTCACATATTAATCAGGTGTGATTTGCTGTTGCCGCTGTCTCTTAGCAGTTTGGTTCATGCGTCCTAAAAAGCTGGTGCATCAAAAATATTCCCCTTACAAATTATAATTTCAACCTTTCCTTTAACTCTAACCCCGTGCTGTCCAATATAGAATTAGAGAGCATTCACTGTTAAATTGGCCAGGTAAGAATAAACTGCAAAACAATCTGAGAGCAAAAACAGAGAACAAGCCAGTGGATGAAAAGCAATTTTGGCTGGCTTGTTCTTAGCATAAGCCAAGAGGTGATGGTGATGGTTTGTGTGCCTGCGTCCGTGTGTGATCCTGTACTTCCAATCTTGTGAAGACCAGCTTGGTTTTCTTTTATTTTTATGTAATGCCCTCATAAGTATTGTAAACGTGTGTGCGTGTGTGTGCATAGTGTGTGTAACCACTTGTCATCATTACCCACAACCCCCTACAGACCAAGGAGTTAGGAGTTATTTTAATTTCTCATTTGGCAGAAGAAACAAAAACAGCAGAACTTGGATCCAGTTTCCCAGTCGGTCATCTGCAGTCCTCTCCTCTGGACCTGCACAACCGACCCATTCAAAGCCAAATGTTTCCTTTCCCGCTCCCCCTCCCTATTTCTTTTTTCCTGCTGTACCATGTTGTAACTGAGGCTCACCCGATTTTTGAGGATTGATGATAATACTTCTGTAAATGAACTGCAGTGGCTGATATTTGGCCAATATTTAGTATATTTTTTTTTGTGATTTATTTAATGATCAGAAATTGCAATAGCTTACAGGGTGGAAAAGCCAACGAAGCAGCATTAAGACCATCATGGACACAGCAATTTTATTTAAAGTTTGTCTTTCTTTTTTTTTAATTTTTTGTTTTATGAATTATTTTTGGGTAAGCAGTTGCTTCAAACACAGTGACCCAACACAACAATTCAATGGCAGTAGGAATATGCTTACTGCCAGTAAGCAAGAGATTAAACAAAAAATATAATGAAACGATATAATGAAAGAAAGACATACGCAAAACAAAATCACATTATTTGCAGGTTTTAATGTTGACTTTTTGATACCTTATATTAAAATCATAAGCAAATTAGATTTTTGTAAATTTGGACTAGATGAATTGGATGAATTTTGGATTAAACATTTAAAAAATGTTCAGATGTATAAGGAATAGAATTTTGATGTGAAAATCCACAAGGATTTTGTACACTGGTAATTCGGGGCTGTTCACTGTTATATAGTACACAAGGTGAAAAGGTAATTTTCCTTTCGAATGCCCAATATCAGCAAACCTTATATCAGTACAACCTTGGTTGTAACCCACTCCTTGCCGCCTACTCACACACTGTACAGGCATACATACACTTACAAGAACACGTGCAGGAGCATACACACGCACACATGACAAACCTCTCACCGCTCAGATTAAGGAGGGAAATGTTTTTCATTTTGGATTGTTTGAGAAAGCAGGAACTATATTCCCTTGACGTCCTTATTCTGACTTGGCTGTATCTCACATCACACGCAATTTCAAACAACGGCCATCTCTCCCAGTGGAGTGGAGTTTACTGGATGTACTGGGACAGTAAGCGATTTTGGATAATATGCTCTTGTTTGAGGGATATATTTATCAAAAGCAAAGACAGATTTTAGCTGTTCTCTCTTGACATACTTCATGTTGTCAAAGGTGACTACTACTCTGCCAAAATGCGAAAATTCTTACAATGCCCTAATAATCAATCATTGGCTGACATAATTACACTTAATGGAATGAAATACTATATTTATGTACTATATAAATACTTTATATACTCACCGTATATACACTTAATACACAATACACATACACAATAATGACTTTTGAATAGTTTTTAGTTTTTCAAAATTGAAAAATACAGCACTTGAACTAAATTAGCTTATTAATCTTTCTTATACTAATCACATATGGTTTCACATTAATAGTAGCCCATAGTTACACACCAAAAAATTCTTCCATATTTTAAAATACATAAGATTATTGAAAATAATGTTGAAAGACAGCAAAAAGATTTTCAAGTGTTTGCTTAAGGAATTAAAACTGTGCAAGGGTGATGAAAACTTTATGAGTTAATGTAATCATAGGTAAAATCATGGAGATTTATTTATAAATCTTAATTTATCTTAATTAGTGTCTTGGATAATTATGAGGTGGTGGTTGAAAAACAAACAAATAAATGCACGACATGATTGTTTGCATTCCCATTGCCTGGGAAAATAACTTTCCCTTTGAAAAAGAGTCCACTGTTTGCGTTGCATCCTCAATTACCAACCGCGGCATTAAAACAATATTCAAACGGGATACCAAGGTCAGCACTGACTCCCACCACGCTTCTCTGAGATGGCACTTATAATGAGGATGTAGCACAGCTTTTTTAAGTAGTGTATTTATAGTGTGTTTTGTCTCAACTTGTACTTATTTTTTCCCTTTTGTCTCTTTTCATCTTTTGCTGTATTTTTATGTTTTTTTTAAAGTTTGAACAGCATTAACATTAGATCTCTGTTGTACATTTTATAATGCTGTATGTTCACCTACTTGAAGGGAGGATGTCTTACAGACCGAGGCTTAATTCAAGATATTAGCATACGTTTTTTGTACGGAAAAGCCCTCGTAAAAATGGTCACCTAAGTACCCTTGAAATGAACTGAAAAGGAGTCAGTGAAAGAAGCTGTTAAAAAAATCAACCTGTATTCTCTTCTACTGCAAATATCAAGTCTGGGAGTGAAGAGTCGGACAAGCAAAAGTGAGCAAGGAGCGACGGTAATTCAGATGAGGAAGGACTGATTTTTGGGGGGGATGAAATACTATCGGAGAGATCAGTTTTTAGAAACTGGCCTGGGAAAATAAAGTGGTGAGAATAATAGGCTTCCTGTCAAAAGAGGCGAGAGAATTCCTGTCATTGCTCACGCCGGCACCCTTAAGACCTCTCCTTGTGTTATACCCGCTGGCATTTATTTGCCTTAGAATTACCTGCCAGCTCAATTTAGTAATAGCCTGTGTCATAAGAAAGCAAACCATCCCCTTTGCCCCTGCCCTACCATACCTGTATGTCTGCACTTGTGTGTGTGTGTGTGTGTGTGTGTGTGTGTGTGTGAGGGAGAGAGACACAAAGAAAAAGAGAGAGAGAGAGAGAGTGTACTCTCGTTTGCCTACTTATTGCACATTTTTGTTTGTATTTTCATCCATGCTTTGAAGCCTTTAGTGATATATGTGTGTCTATGGTTTTATGTTTGTGTGTGTGTGTGTGTGTGTGTGTGTGTGTATGCATGCTGTTATCCCATCAGCTGACTCCTAACTTCATGACCTCACTCCTCAACATCCCTTCCTCCCCCTCATCCAACCCACACAGCCGACAGTGTCAGGAAAAACTCCCGACACCCGAAATTACCCATGTCGAAACAATGACCGTTCTATTTATAAGTTCACCGCCTTGCCTTTTGTATTGGCTGACACCACTTCACATGTACACACACACACACACACATATCAGTGATGGCTGGTGGTGACTAGGTTAGGGATAGTCCTGGTTTCCCTTACCCTGCCACGTTGCAGCAGATCTTTGATGTATACTTTGCCCGGCTTTGATGTATACTTTGCGGGTAATTAGTGAGAACTGGGTCAGCACAGGGCAAGAAAGCAAAACCCTGTTGTTCTTCTTGTGGGTGGGTGGCACGGAGGTGGTTGGATGGGGTGGAGCAGGGGGGTGTGAGGGTGTCGGGAGGTTAAAAAGCTGTCAAATATCGGTTCCAGTTTACATGTGAGCCATTTTCTTTTTGCTGCATTAAGGTTAAAGCAAATAAACGCTGCTGTCTCTCTTCTCTTTCTAAATTATTTCAATAGATGGAAAATGTGATTGTGTTCTGCTGCTTTTTTATCAAGTTAGGAGATAGTTAATTGTCTTGCTAACTGGTTTATAAAATGAGAGAGGCAGTGCAGTTAATAAAACACAACATTGCCATGGGCCAACCTAAGACAAATAAAAGCAGCTGAATTGATCCCCATTAAGTGAAGGTCTCCTGTTCTTAAATCCCATATTACTCAGTTTTTATGATTTGTATTGTCAAATCTACTATTGTTCAAGGTTAAATTAATATTAGATGGTTTATAAAAAATATACTTGAGACAAATGACTATTTATTCAATTAATTTAAAAACTTAGTTCAGACTATTATACTATTAACTTTATTTAGGCTTGGTCAGATGGCCACTTGGATCAGTTGTCACTCTACAATACACATTTTTGACCGAAAGAGAAATGGGATGTAAGTGTTGATGTACATATAAAAATTTCTAATGTTGCACAATTTGATTTGGTATTTTGATTCGGAGCTGCTTAAAACAAAGCTGGCAAAACAAATGAAATAATATTGCTGTGTAAATGACTAATTAAAACATTTGATTTCTTTTTACTTTTAGGCCCGTTTATGCATGAAAAGGTAGAATGTTGGAGAGGTTAAGTGGAGCAAGATGTGAAATATCATCCTTTGTTGAGAGGCTGCTGTCAAGAGCGTCAAGCCTAAATTAAGCTTAACCTACAGAATAGTCACAATATTAAATCCTGATTGACATAATTTGCCAAATGATTGACGAGTGTACAGTATATTATGACCTGAAACTTTGATTTACGGTTCTGGCGTTCGACTATAATCAAGACAACTACCTGTAAACATGGGCAGGTCATTAAGAGACCATTTAGCACAATGTAAATCCCATGCAGAGATGATTTATGGGCAGTATGTGGAGGTGTCTGGGGAGCAGGGCGGCTACCTGTGTGTTTTACTACCATTACAGCATTGTGTGAAAGTAAACAAAACAGTGGCGATGGGAGCTGGGGAACAACAGCTCTGGCAGCAGGACACTGATTGGGATGTTGATGTTGATCGTCCCCACTGGCCTCTTGCCCTTCCTGCTGTGGCCCCTGGCTTGTCCCCGACAGATACCCTAGGTCATTTCCTATGCGCGTCAACGTACACAGATATACACTCTTCCCGGTGAGTGTTTACAGCCACATGCTGATTCCTATTAATCTGTTTCTTGTCGGGATGGGGTGGAAGGAGGGTCCTGGTGGGTTTGTGTTGGACTGGGAGGCCGCTGATGGTGGGTAAACCATTCACACACACACAACCTGAAAGCCATGTCTGACAGATTGCACCAGGCCTGGACTTCTTTTTACACTGAGCAGATGTGGTCTCCCACTTGTTTTCCTTAGTAATTATCCCTCATTAAGTGAAAGCATGTGCCAATCAAACAGCTTGAGAGCGAGAGCAGGGCCTGGGCCAGGGCAGAGAGAGAGGGAGGGAGGCAGAGAGACCCATAGCCTCATCTCCACAGTTTTTAAAGCACAGTGTCATTTCAGAGTCATTACTAGATTAAAGGCAAGCCTTGCTGTGGTGCGAGAGAGCTGCAGCAGCTGCAGCACTGGCATTATTATGGCTCATTTGACTTTCTAGTGGTTACAAATTTGATGATTATCACATTTAACACTTGCCATGTTCAATTATAGCTTAATGCCATGTAGGCTTTTCAATCTTAAAAGGGGTTTTTCTGTCATTTGCTGCATTACCATCAAAGCATTTATTTTTTCTGGAGATTGTGAGGTATTACTTCATAGTGAATGATATGTTCAGATAAAATTCAATCATCAACAGTTATTACACTTAATTGACATTGTAGAGGGTTTTTTTTGTTGATGTGAAAGTGTTGCTATTTCGGTGGTTGTCTTGGTGAAAAACAGCAGTCAAGTCTTCAACTCTACACAGCCTTCAGCCACTTTCGGCTTACTGTTAAACTGAAACACAAATTTTGGTTTTTCGGCCCGTCTATCTGTCCTTTTTATTAGTTTAAGTTTTCTGGTTTTTACACCTGGTTATTTAAAATTATAGGCAGCCACTCTCAGCCCACAAGCTCACAAATGCCCATTGTACATTAATAGTCAAGCGCAAAATGGCGGAGAAGTCAAACATCTCGCAAGCCAAAGAGACACAGATGTTTTTCTTGTGAATTTGCAAAAAAGTTCAAATAAAATAGAACTAAATGCGAGTGAATTTAAAAAAACTAACAAACATTGGACTTAAATTCGACAAGTGGTAATACATAGCATTGCACTGGGATGCCCATGTTTCTGTTGAATTGTAGGTAGGGGATTCTTTGCCAAAACAAGAGTCAAACGAACTTGATAAGGTGATATAGTATCGTGACTCATTGCTGAGCTTGTTTTGGAGTCTTTGTGCCCTCTAGTGGTCACACAAAGCCTAATGCAGCTTTATGTCCACCACAACTTCCCTCACACATTCTCTATCCCATATGTAAATGTGATCTTAATTGTGAACTGTGCCTATGGGGAAAGCAATTCCTGAAAACCTTTTTAAACTCTGTCAGATTTGAGTGAAAACTTGTGAGTAACCGATTTTAAATTACCTGATAGAAAATGATGGATGGAATAGATTTCTTTTTTTGAATCCGTGTGTCCCACCATGCATTTCAGACAGTGACAAAAACACAAGTGATTCTCTCAACAAAAGGGGGCTGGGAGAAAAGAGACAAGTCTACTCCAAAAAATAAAAGAGAGAGAAAAAGCAAAAAAACGAAGATATATGAAGTCTTCATGTCGATGAACTACCATTCATTTTCACTTTGAAGTCCTGCGAACCGTAGTGAAGTGTGATTGCATGTGACAGTTGCCGAGTCTGCCGGTTTATCATGATGGATACACCCTGCCACCATGGTGGTGCTGTAGCACACATGTACGCACATGCGCACACTCATGTACGCACACACATACACAAATACATGGATACAGAGACACAGAGGTGGGTTTGTGCAGGCATGTGTACACGGAACACAGACACAAAACCACACATACGACCCAAATATTACTCACACAGAGAAAAGGTTATTTCAGATCCTCTTTCAAATTGTACATTTTTGTAAATTTCAGTGTAGTTTTCTCAGCTGCTGACTATTAAACATTTTAGTTTAAAAGTTTTCTGACTCATTTAAATTAAGTTTGATTCTAGGAACCTTTTTGTTTTACTAGTAGCTCGTTTTGGGGGAAAAAGAAAACAAAAGATTTACAGCACTGGACATTTTGAATTTTACCT
The DNA here is from genome assembly GCA_008360985.2 of Macquaria ambigua. NCBI lineage: Eukaryota > Metazoa > Chordata > Actinopteri > Centrarchiformes > Percichthyidae > Macquaria > Macquaria ambigua. Next base: position 27,255 of record VMKM01000154.1, read on the forward strand.
GAAAACGTTTTGAAGATAAAACATGGTTGGGGTATTATTTCGACTTTTCAAAGCTAAAAGACAGAAGCAGATAGACTGTGACACTAGAGGTGCGTGAAGCTGCTGCTGCATTGTGAGGATACTAAGCGATAAAAGGGGTTGTTTTACAGTTTTTTTTCTCAGTTTTCAGCTTCCAGTTATGTTATATTTAAAAAAACAACTTTGTGACAGGTACACACACTGAATTAAACAAATGATATTACCACTCACATTTAGAAATCATTTGTATCTGTTTAAAGTGCATCATTTCTTCATATCCAAATAATGTATCTCTAGTCATTTACATTCCTAACAAATACAAGGTCACATACAGCACAATAATGTATCACAAGACTCACCCATTGACAATTCACACCACTAAATAAGTGAAAGATTCTCTCTCTCTCTCTCACTCTCACACACACACACACACACACACACACACTCACCTACACACTTCTTGATCTTGACACATGTCATTAACCTCAGCTCGGCTCACCTCAGCTGGGAAACAGGAGAACAAACGCATCCCATAATGGTACCTGGAGCAATCTTTTTTTTTTTTTTTTTTCTGTTTTGTACCCAAAAGCAACTTGTTCAGTCTTTGCATATTGCATCCATTTGTCATTGTTAGTCAAGGGCACTGCAACACAGTCTTGTCAGCGGTGCAATTTTAGGCATTCTCTTCAAACGTCACTGTGTATGTGTAAGGTGTGTGTGTGTTTATGTGTGCACATGTATCTGTCATCTGATTTTAAATTTGTTTTCATGACTATGAATGTATGCATATGAATAACTGGACACATTGCACTCCAGCTCAAAAAGAATAGACCAAGGGTAAAGGTTCTATTGTTCCCTGAGCAAAGCGTACACTCTATGCAAAAATCATCGTTCCACATATTTGTTTCCACAGGTTAGACTAACTTGCATAGAAAAATGGTAAGCTGAGGCTCTGTTGGCGTACAGGTAGTGCAGGGGCAAATGTCTTACCCACCACCACGGAAACTTGAGTTTGATACCTGGAAACTGGGTTCCTAATAACGCAATTAGTGTTTGCAGGTGGGAAGCCAGTGAGGGATTCTGCCTTAGGGGCTTGGGGGGATAGTGTGCCTTACCAGTGAAGCTCCTCACTGCCAGGTGAAAAAACGTGGTTGGCAATACCATATGTCACAAAGGTAGCACATGTCTGTCTACAGCCTCTCGCCAGAATGTTAGCGGCAGGCTAGCAGCTGTTTGTTAGTGTAGAAATCCCCTTAGATTCCTAAATTAATAACCTCACATCAAAAACATTATCACATTCATTTCATTTGTCCTCGACTCTCTCTTCCTCATACAGTTTTGATTCTACATTGGACGTTGCTCCAGCACAGCTTGTTCACCCTTTGCTGGCCACCTGCAGTGCACGTGCCACTGTACTGCAGTGCAAAATAGACTATATACATAATGTCATTTGTGCATACTGATTATTAATTGAGGGTGCAAATTGATAATTGCATAGTGCATATTATGAAAACATATCTGGTATCTGCTGGACTGGAACATTTTAAATGGTAAGAAATGTAGGTTTACAATTGGAAGACTTCATAGGTTCTTAGGTGTCAGGAGATATGTGTGCTAATAATGATACTACAAACTGATTTAGCCAGAGAAAGATCCACTGTTTTTTCTTTGAACTCTGTGGATGTGTAGTATATTTTGATGGACGTGTGTGAATCCATGACTTTGTGTGATTCTGTGAGCAGTTGTTGTATTATGTACGTACATTATGTTTTGTATATGTATGCGTGCTAGTGTGTGCATTTCACACATTTGCATGTGTGTTCCCTGTGCATATAAAACTATGTGCATGTCTGGACAAACACACATTTGTAGGTGTATCTGTATGTGTGTAATTTGAGGATTTGTGTGTGTGTGCGAATGTGTGCTTGTGTATGTGTGTGTTGGGGCTGCTTGGGGTTAATGTCATTGTACCCGGTTTAAATTCAGTGAATTCATGACTTAAAATGAATTATTTCTCAACATGGTTTAGATTAAGGCTTCTGTATGCTGCAAAGGAACAACACGTTGCAAGAGTGGAGTTTAAGTGTGAATCGGACTGGATGTATTTGTGAATGGATTAATATTCATATATCTGAATGTTGTATTGTACTGTGGTATTATACATATCTATGTGTATGTACAGTACATATGTCAGTGTCAGTAACTTGAGCATCTTATATGCAAGTGTGTGTACGCACGTGTGTGTCCATGTGTACGGTTCCTATAAACCAAACCCAGTCCCCAGCTGCTGTTTCTCAGGACTTGTTCTTTTCCAACATTTTTTTCCTCTCTGTCAGTGGAAAACTATGCAATTAGAAAACACCCTGTGAGATTGACAGCGGGATCACATACAATTTGACAAGGGGGCGCCACAGAAAGGCCCGTTGGATACCTAAGTATTTTTAATTAAACAGCTCTCTGCACTGGCAGCGTGCTTTCCCTCACCAGTTCAAAGACTCCTGCTTTGACCCATGTGTTAAAAGTTTGTATCAGTTTTCCATGGCTGTGTTTTGCTTGGCGTCTAAGACACGCAACCCTAAATTGTCTTGTTTAAAAGCTAGTTTGTTTACAGTTCTTTCTCGTGCTCTCTTCCCCCCCCCCCTCACCCCCCATTACATTGCCATATGTGTGCAGTGTAATCAGGTTCAGGGTGTAGTTACCCACTCCCAACAGACCCGGTTTGTGTAAACGCCTCGGAATTGAGTTAATTTTGAAGAATTTTCTTTTTTTAAATCACTTGTATTAGCGAATGGAAAGATCCGCTGCACAATTCCATCACCCCCTCAACCCCCGTCATCCTGGTTTATTTAAACGTTAAAACAAGTAAAATAGAGTGCTCATCTGTTACTTGGGCGCTTCATCAATAACATTTGTCCGTCTGATGTAAAATCAATATGACATACACTGACACAATGCCAGAGCAATGGCAAATGTGCCATCATTTGTCATCGACTGGCAATAAAGATATGTCAGAATTGATTTTAGCCCATTTTCCCCCCTCTCTCTCTCTCCCTCTCCCCCCCCCTCTCTCCCTTGCTCTTTTGCAGTAGCGGTAATAGAAAAAAATAAATGAATGTTATTATGACTGAGGCATGGTCAGCCTTGCCAAACTCAATTAATACTGGAGCAAGGGGCTGTAATGATTTGAGGGCATGCGTGTTATGTTTTCACTGAAATGCCCTGCCACAGATGTTAAAAAAGAAAAGAAGAGGGATACATGGGATGGATGGTTAGTTGGGTCTATTCTCGGGGGGGAAAGGTTTTGTTTAGATGTCCACTCAATATAGATGTTTTTAACAGACTTACAAACTCTTCCATCTTCCCTGATTGTTTTAATTGATTTATTTATTTTGTTTTTACTTTTCCTCTAACTCTTAATTCCATTTCTGGGTTAGCTGCCAGAGAGTTTTGTGCTCCACCATGATAAAAAAAAATCCTCTCTGACCTTGGATTGATAGAATGTATGGATCCTTAAATCATGTTTAAACTGGAGGGAATGCCCAGTATGTGAGTTTGTCATTGGGTGGGTTTGGGAGTGTTACGTTTAACCTGTATGATGTTGTTTTATTTTAATTAAATTTTTTTATGTTATCAATTTTTTATGTCATCGTGCTATTCTTATCCTTTAAATACAGCACTGGTGGCCAGTTTAATGCAACCTTGGACAAACTGACAACACAGATAGAAATTCTCTTTATGAGGGGTTTTAGAGCTCATTATATTTGTTATTTATTTAAAAAACATTAGAGAATATATTAGTATTTTTTAATATTCAATAACAGGTGAAAACTGGATTAAAACATCAATAATACAAAAATCAGGATGAAAGTCAGATTTTAAAAATGCCATTTGCAATGCAAATACTGGAAACAGCACCAAGAGTGAGCTTTACAAATCATTACTTGTGTGCATCGTGTACAACTTTTGTGTTTATGGACATTTCTGGTGCTGTTTTTTTCCCTTGTACATGCAGTTATTGTACAGTTTCATGTGTCTCTACAGTATATGTGTGTGCGCTCCCCTCTGTGTCCGCTGCATGTACGTTTGTGTGTCAGATTTGCCATCGTGGTTTGTTGCCGCTGGGTTGTGTGTACCCAAGTTGCGCCGGTGGTAGCGAGCAACATCTGTTTCGGGGTTGTTGTTCCTCTTGGCTGCTTTTCAATTGGATTTCCTCAAGCAGGGCCAAAAGCTGTCACCTCTGCCAGGCTCTGTTAGCAATCACCGCCGGCCCCTATATTAAGTAGGTGGTTCAGGGCTAAGCTAATAACTCTCCCTCCTCTCCTGAGCCATCACACACCAACACTGGTGTTGCTGCCGGCCTCAGTGTGTGCCTGTTTTTATGTGTGTGTGTATACACTCTGTTTTCCTCTGTAGCTATACACAGGCTGGCTTGGGGGTCCCCTCCTCAATGTGACAGCCCAACTGACTGGATGTGTGTGTGGGAAAGAAACGGGGAGAGTCCTAATAGCTCTTCTCAAAGAATGACTGATCCACTTTCCCTAATAATGTACAACAGGATGGAAACAGGAAAAAAACTTTGACCCCGACCCCACCCTCACACACAGACTATACAGTATACTGTAATATGTCATTGTGAAGAGAACCAAATAAAGAGTTTAATGATACTGGATGGACATTATGGCCTGTGCATTGTTTGAAATGCGTAAGACACGTAGAAAATAAAATGCATAAAGTCCAGTTTGTCAGAATTGTATATTTACTTGCAATTTTACCAACAATGTAAACTTTCGAATGCGCAAATATTGGGATTCAAATTAAACATAAATCAAAGATGAACATGAAGTTTGACTGTAGAAATTCTTCTTTTTGAAGATTTATAACATTCCTAGTTGGCAGACTACACAAGCTAACTTATAATTGAGAATGTGGTGATCATTTTCCTCCACAACACCACTTGTAGACCATGTACAGTGTGCCATCAGATGCTTCACTGTTCTTGACTTGGCACAAATAATGAGCACAGCTTTTTTTTTGCATGGGTTTATTATACATTAATGTCCTTAATAATCTGTAGAAAGACCATGGCGGCATTAGTCTGCATGTTCATATTCACTTGAAAAGCATGGCATTGCTTCAGTTGTAGAAAAAAAAATGCAGCAATTTTGTTTTTCTTTCTTGAATGTTCATATGGTCAATCACGACCACAATGACGTTGATGTTGCCTGGATTTTTTAAAACCTTTTAGACTGAATAAAAGTTACATCAAATTTTGGTTTTTATATTTTGTTTTTCCACTGAATACATCATAATGTCTTGCGTCCTGCTTGGGTTGAGCAAAGCTTATCTGGGTGTTACAAAGCTTTTATTGGGAGGTGTTTACCTCATCAAACTGACAGAGTGGCAGGCTGCCCGTCTACCTGCCTGTCTGTCTGCCTTCATGTCTTATTGCCAGCTTCTCTGGCCAGCTGGAGCAGTTACACAGAGCTGGATTTGAACTGAGGACCTGCAAAGTATCAACTCCCTGTTTCACAGCTTTGACAGACACTTTGATTTGACATGCCATGAGCAGTTAAAGTGAAAGTTATGTATACATGTTAATTAAACTGTTTATGCGTGGAGGGGTCAGAGACATTAGCAAGCCCCAGCGCAGAAGTGTGAATTTCTTTTCTTTTTTCCCCCATCACAGCGTTTTAACCTCTTCTGTCTCTCATTTCCGTAATGATTACCAGGTGCAAGGGCAGAATTTTTCCTCCCCTTTTTTGCCAAGTGGGGATGCAGATAGCTCTATTTGTGAAAAGTGTCTCTGTGTGTTTGAATTTAGGCTGAGATATTTGACGTCGGTTCCAACTTGTTCAAATAGCTCTCATTTTTGGCATCGGGTGACACTGAAGTCTGGAATTCTCTAAAAGGATGTGGAGGTTGCGGTCTTCAGCTACTTAAGAGAAAACTGTCGGTCTGATTGAAGGATGTCATTTGTGAAAAGTATATCTATTTGGATTTTTGATGTAGGGTTAGACAAGTATAAATCATTTTTGACATTGAGAAATGGCAGTGCCTGAAGTTCTCCTAAAAACTGTGTGGAATGTGGTTTACAATTACTCCAATGAAAGTAACCAAATACAGCTATCTCATTTATGAAAGGTTTCTGTATGTTTTTTTATTTAGATATGGAACGCTGAGATGGAGTGAAACTTGTTCAAGCAGCCATAACTTTTTACTTTCTGCCATACCAATGCAGGACATTCTTTTGAATCATGGATTTTAGTTTTAGGGCTTGCCCTAGAGCAACCGAATTTATGTAAAGTGTTGACATGATAGACTTGCCTTTCTGACTCTAATGTGTGACACTGTATTTTTGTAAAGGCTGAATTGATTTCCCCTAAGAGACGATGTAAAGCTTGAGGTTTTAAAAGACCATGTCTGTGTGTTTGAATGCTTTCGCCCATTTACTACAAATCATATATAGATGTCCATTACTGCAAACCATGTTGTACTGCTAACCAAATCATACTGAAGATGGGCAGATGATGAAATTTAAGTCCCACAGACTCTCACAGCTACGGAGACATGGAAAGTAAACTTTTAGCTTTAACCATAGAGGTGGCCGATCACCAAACACTGAAGGCCTGTCTCTCAAATTCAACATACTGTTAAAAGAAAGAGATTCATATGTGGAAATAAATGTATTGCTGGCAAAAGCACCATGGATACATTACCGAACATTACTGTATCAAACCTGCACATGCTTAGGGGCTCAAGGGGTGTGGGGGCCCCTGAGCCAGAGCCCCTGTGTTAAAGTGGCTTTATTAACATTTCTTGTTTGACAGACAGAGGGCTCAGTTTATATGAACATTTTAAAAACTAGTCAGTTACTATCCTGCACTACTGGATTAACATTGAAGACATCTTATTGGATGTGACCATAGCTGGCTACAGGCCTGACACTAGCGTAACATTTCTTTTGATTAGTGGAGCTGATGAAATTATTGTGTTAGTCATCGGAGTGACTGCCAATATAGACTTAAAGGATAATTCCAGTTTATTTCCACCTGGTGTATTTACCAAAAATGTGGCTATTTTGGCTCTATGCATTTATGGCTCTATGGCTCAGGAGGTAGAGCGGGTTGTCCCCTGATCACAGCGTTGGCAGTTCGATCCCCACCTCCTCCTTTCCGCATGTCAATGTGTCCTTTGGCAAGACACTGAACCCCAAATTGCTCCTGATGGTTGGCCAGCACCCTGTGTGGTAGCTTGCTGCTATTGATGTGTGCGTGAATGGCTGAATGAGCGGCGAAACCTGTAAAGCGCTGTATAAATGTAGCCATTTACCATTTTTTAAATTATTAATGAATTGTAAAACAAAAAAGCGGTATTACACAAAAGTCATTATACCTCTTATCATTATACCTCATGTTAACTTTGTATCCCCTCTCATACATAAGGGAGCGCTAAGCTGACAGCAGCAATATATTCCAGCAAGAAAGAGAAAGCTGCCCTGCCAGTCGCTCTCTCCTTGCAAAGACACTGCCCTCCTTAATAATAGTTTTCATATCTTTACATTGAAAATTTGTTTCCCAAGGACAATGTCATAAACTTGCTGTTTTCTGAGGTTTTTACCTGCCAGCGCTGCACTCCCTAACACATTTGGGAGGTTGATGGAGATGGGGAAATAGGGTGTGCTGAAGGGGAGGGGGGGCAAATACAGAGGCATTGTTCACTGAAAATTTGTAATCATTTGTAACACAGAAAGAAAGGTGGAGCGACTACTGTGGGTGTACATTTGTTTGTGTTGGTACTGCAGTAGAGTGTCAGGAGGAGCATGTATAAAGCAGAGCAGGTGAATTCCCCAAATGAGAAGTAAAATGAATTTCTGCTTATTGTCACAAAATAATGAGGAGATGGGGCATTTTTACATAATGCTGCTACGGTGTGCTCGCTGTCAAATAAGGACTATATACGTGCTGTGGAAGCTTGGGGCTGATGTATGGAATTTAACAATTTCACAACCAAGCTTGTAGTGGACATATGCAAGGATGTAGTCTGTTAGCCATGACACTCTTTTTCTGCCAGAGTATCAGAGGCAGCAACCAAAGAACAACCAGGAAACAACCAAAATTGGGGGAAATTTGCCCATCTAGAATTTCTGAGTATCTATTGCTGTCTCTTTATTTCTTTCTCTTTAACTCTGGTGACACAGGACTAGTTATATATTGAAGTCTCATGTAATTAATTAATGAAAGCAAATCAACAACCAAGTATTCACCAATAAATATTGCTGAAATGACCAGTTTCACTAATACAGTCTTCCAGTATAGCAATACTTGGATGTGTGTCTTGAAAAATTATGCAAAACCTTCATTATAGCAGGTATATTGAAACCATTCTTGTAGAAATAGAAACTGTAGGAGAAGATCTATACACACTGCAAGTTATTGCAGAAATGACTGGTCAGTCAATGTGTGCATAGGGCTTAAATCTTTATCCATGATATTCTGGATTTTATTGATTTTTTTTGTGGCAGATTAAAATAACCTTTAGTGTTTTGTAGGTATGTTTTATGAAAAGCACATTGTATTTTGTAGTACATGAAATGTGCTTAAAAATAATATCTAACTTTACATCAGTGATAAAAATAAAATAACATATGCCGCCCATTATATGTTGGTTGTTACCTGCCACTGACATACTTCAGTATAATTGTCACTGAAAGGTCACAGACCTAATAATGGCAGCTACAAGTACATCCATCAGCAGCCTTGTACTCTGTGAAAAACGCTGAACTCCTACCTGCTCATTCACTTTGTCTCCTCATACAATTAAATCACTAAAAATGTGAAAGGCAATCAGTTCTGCTCTTTGGCAACTAAGTCATTAACTGAAACGGGAAATTCAAACATTTTATCTAATAATGCAAGAGCTGTCAATCTAAATAGACAGGCTATAAGAACCTCTTTATTTGCCAAAGATCTCTAGCTTTTGACATTTGAGGGAAATAAGCTTTTTTTTAATTAACTTTAGTTTTTCATTATTCACATACATTGAAGCTACTAAGTAGACATACTTACAGAAACACTGAATTAAAGCTTGTATTACAAATAATACAAGTGGTTGATGGATCACCTTAAACATTTAACGCACTCAGTTGATGCTTTCAGGAAGAGTGAGTTGGACAACAGAGGTAGAACGTGTTAAATTTCCAAAAGGAGGTTGTCAACATCACAAGCAGCCAGTAATTAACAGTACAATGGTTAGAGCCACATGATCCTGGTTTAATTGAATTGACTTAGACTTCTTGTAAGTAAATCGATCTCTGACTTTGATTTTTTCTTTCTGCTTTCTCAGACAAAGCTCTCAGTAGCTGATAAGAAGGAACTGTTAATTTAAACAAATGCTATTTTCTGTCTTGCATTGCAGCACAGTACATCTCCCCGGGGTGATAATGTTTTTGGTCAGACAGTGTTTGTTGGCTTTAACTTTTTAAACATACAATTGTTCCCTAATTAGCAGGATGCTAATTAATTTATGCTCCCCTGTTTGATGTACAGTATAGCAATACTTTGAAAGCAACTGCGTTCATTCTTTGCATAAATTTGTAGCATTTGCCGCTGAGTTCAAAAGAAACAGGACTGGGTTTAGAAAAGCACACATGCATTTAAATAATGCGCCCCATTTTTCGCCTCTGTTTGTTTTTAGTGGGAATATTAATGAATTAACATTTTAAACAATCTATCATTATTGTTGTGCTGCCACTTATTTTTAACGCAATTATATTTTAATAGATCATTTTTCCTAATGTGCACTGTATGTTCTCCCCACTTTGTTCGCTACACAACAAAAGATTAATTACAAATAAGAGGAATGATCAAAAACATGATAATCAAATTGCAACAGTAAGTTGGAAATTGCAATTCTAATGCAATACAATAGGGTATGTGTTGCAAATTAACCACCCACTGTCTGTTATTGTATGTGTGTGCTTGTGTGCATGCGTGTTTATGTGTGTGTGTGTGTGTGTGTGAAAAGAGTATTTGATAACGGTATGTTTCCACACATGATAATCTCTATATACAATACTTTGCTTGTGCTTTTAAATAATTGTCAATGAACATCATAGGTTGTGATTGTAATTACATTCATTAAAGAATGAAAGTCATATTTTACCTTACAGTGGCCTTACTCTATTGTTTAAACCTGTTTATTAACCCAAGTAAAAGCGTTCTAAGTACACTCTTATAATAATGGCACTCTATTAGTAGCACTGCATTGATCAGGATGCCTTTGTTACTCATTGTTGGTGATTTTCTGTCACTTCTAACTCTTCAATGGAATACATTTATCATTTAATTATTACAGTCAGACTACATCACATACAAAAATGACAAAGGAGCCAGCTTCCTTGACGGCAGCTTGGAGTTTATTCCAAAGACAAGTGCTCTGTTTTCTGAAGATTTTGTCCTAGTTTGTTTGATATCATGGAGGCCTGCCTGCTGAAATTATACCATGTGAAACATTTAAAAGATCCATTACATATGGCAGAGCAAAGCTGAATAGTAAAAGGGGAATCAAATAATATATGGCCTCAATTAGCTTGTATTGGTAATCAGTAGGAATTTGTGAGAAAAGGTCAAAACTTGTCGTGTTATGAAAGTGTCTAGGACAGATTCCCACCTTTGCAGCCCTATAGTCTCTTTGAGCTACAGTGGCCTGTAGCTGACCCAACAATAGCATTGCATCTTAACAGTAGAGGAGTAAGCTAGCAGTTGGAAATTGGAGCAAAGATGATAACATGCCAGTAAAAAGATAATACGTCACCTTGCACACATACTTCAATAATAACTGATATTTTTAGCTTTTGTAGCCTTTGCAGCCAAAACATTTTGTTACATGGTGATTGTTCATTTGTAATGGAACTGTGAATAGTTATGTGACTTGCTGAGTGGAAGTGGGCAGACAAAGTATGAGTCAGAAGATGAGTTCTGAAAGCCAGAAATCTCAGCTTTAGTTGTACTTGTGTAATCTCTGGTATTGGTAAAAAGCCTAGTCAGTCCCCTCATGGCCATGCTTAAATTAATCACATTCTTTACTGTATTAGGTTGTAGTCAACATTACATGCAACTGAAAGAAGTGTAGATAAAATCGCAGGTCTCAGATCTCAGCTTGAGATCTCTTATTATGCTTGTTGTCTTCAGCATGTCAGAGACCAGCGGAATTGTCAGTTTAAAGAGGATGGATGTCCTAAGGTGTCACCTGACAGCCTGACAGGGCAATTCAGTCCCTGGAGGACAAGAGAGCAGCCAGTAGGAGGTGAATGGGCAGTAGCTTGGGCTAGAGGTCGTCATTGTCGGCCATCGTCGGCCTGTCACTCTGAATGGGCCCCCAAATCATGTTGTCAATGGTGATGCATCGAGATCTCCCTCTGGCAAAAATTGGATGCTCCAAACTCAACTTGATTGATGCATTGACCAGGTTGTGCCTGCCTGTCCTCAGGATATGTCCTTACCTTCGTTTAAAGATGAAGCAACACAGACACATTGAGTGGTGAAAGGGGAGAGATGTACTTTAAAAAGTTTTTTGTGTGTGTGTGTGTTAGCTATACCTACATCGACATACTATTGGCCTATCAAAGAATCTACTGTATCTGTCAGCCTTGAAATTTATAGGATTTTACCTGCCTTTTCATTTTTCTTGGTACATCTTTTTGTGGCACGGTTCAATCGGTGGTCTGAGAATGCTGTTCTCACTGTTTCCATTGAGGCAACTGTATTACATTATGGCCCGAAGGCGAATGCACAGCTTGTACATTCAATGGATGCCACAATGGATTGGAATGAAAAATATCTTTTTCTGTGACCAAAAGTGCAGCCTTTATGCATCCAAGGGCATGGCATTCTTGGGCCCTGGGTACTAGCCGTGGAGTTTTGTGAACATGAAATATCTTCTTTTATGTGTCATTTTTTTCATTATGCTCCCTCTGTCTCTCTGTTTCTGCGCTTTCCTCCAATGGTTTTTCCTTGATAGTCTCATCTGGCCTGAGTTGCTCTCTTTATGTGCGTGTGTGTGTGTGTGTGTGTGTGTGTGTTGTCTTTTAATACGTGTTTGTGTTCATATTGTCTTTGTTTCTTCATAAGTTATGGCTATTTGTGTCTGTTGCATGTGTTTGTGAATGTACTGACTGTATACATGTGTGAGCTTGAACTCTGTGTGTTATGTGCGTGTTTGTTGGTATTTAATCATATATATGTGTGTTTCTGTGTCGAAGAACACAGACTGAACGCAGGCACTTGAGATTTTTCTATTTCGATAAAGCTGTGTGGAACCTTGGGTTTGAGCCTTTGATGGCATAGTGGGGGTTGGAATGAGGAGCACGAGTATTGTAGGCGAAACAAACGCAAGCTGAGCCTTAACGGAGGTGGCCCAGTTTGGAGAAGTTGTACTCTTTCAAGTCCTGCTTCTTCTCTCATTACTTTTCACTGCAGTCTACTTCAGCTCTACGTAGAGTACGAATCAACCTAACCCGTGCGTGTCACTCCACTCATTACTTTTCATCTTTTGTTTTTTACTAGAAGGTAAGAGAGAAAACAACTGTAACAACTTTGTCCTCCTCCTCTCTCTCTTTCTTTCTCTCTCTCTTTCTTTGTCTGTGTTTGCAGGGCCTGTTCATCTTCCTGATATATGGGGTGTACAACACAGAGGTAAGTCTGCATTGTGTCTCAAGGCTGTCGGAGTGAATGAGAGAAATGACAAGTTTCTGATGGGCTCCCTGCTTAAAAGCTGTGTGGGTGGGGTGTGAGAGCACGAGTGTGTATGTGTGTGAACGTGTGTCTGTGGATGGGAGGAGGGATGGGAAGGAGGGGAGGGGACATCGTTTCCACGCGAGCATCCCACTGCCCTTCATGCTTGGACTAACTTATATGCATCCGAGTCCGACCATTAAACACTGACACGCCGCCGTTCTCAGCCACTCATTCCTCACCCACATTGGCTAATATTTCACTGCCTCTTTAAGTTTTTAAACTCACGGCCCTCCATTTAGCATCCTGACAAAGCCGCTGGCCAGGGCTTCGCGGGGCCCCAAGCACTAACCATAGTAGGACAAAAAAAGAAAAAACAATATGCAACCAACAATGTGCAATGAAGGAGTGAGGACATATTGTATTGAGATGCTGCTTTATTACCATTTAGATACACCGTAGCTGTGTGGGGGTGGAGTGGGTATGTGGCGAGAGTCAGAGATACGATTTAATGGATGAGATTCAATTCATGAAAATCACTCTTAGTCAAATGTGGCTTTTAGTTTATGTAAATAGGGTTAACTTTAGATGTGCATAGATGATATTGCATCTGAGCCTTCGTAAAATACAGCGCTTTTCTGTGAACTTGTGGTCTATTTCTCATTTTTAGACTCTTGCCATTCCAAACTTTAAGGAGAAAGTGAAAATGTGAAAAGGATTTGCCTTGTAGCACAGTTAACAATTTAAGACACAGTTTTACAGAAATACATGCGCTATGGTAAATAGAAAAAGATGGACTGTTACAATCACAGCAAAATAAAAATAAAAAAGTAAATTCTGTAAATACAGTATGCCAAAGTTAATCTAAGAAACTGTCTCCTCCGTGGGTGGAATGAACCATGGTCGAGTCTTCATCGCACCTCATCTTTTCATGTACAAGGTCATCGTCACCATACACAAGCAGCTTTTGAAGAAGAGTTGGGTAACATATAACTATGTTACCCAACTCTTCACAGATAATGGTTAGTATTATCAACCTTCCACCTCTGTCCGTGTGACCATGTAAGAGGACATCTCTCATGTAACATTTGCATTTCCTGTCCTTTTTTTATTTCCCCTTTTATCTTTCCTTTCTTCATCCATGTCTTCTCCAGAGCATGAAGAGCTGTCCCTGAGTCATAGGCGATGCACCAACAATGCAGAGCCAGGGAGGGCTGACCCTTCACACTGTAATATAAATCAACACTGCATTCTTGCTTAAGTGGCTTTTTTTTTAGTGCTTGGGAATTCATTTTCTTACACTCAAGTTGTCCTTGACCCTGGGGTCTTCACAATTTGTGAGCAGCTCATGTAGATGTTCCGGTTTTCATAAGGATCACACTTCTTTATTAACATTTGAGAAAAATTCTGTAATCTTGCCATTATTCACCTTAACACATTTCTCTTTCTTCCTCTGAACACTCACCACCTTTCCGGGGGACTCCTTTTGTTCTCCCTCACCCTGCTCGTCTTTTGTTTTTTGTCTTTACCTTGTCTAACGTGTGACACAGTGCACCACTGGCTTCAGGTTTCACCCTCCCTGACACCTAAAAGGAAATAATATTTGCTTAATAGAAAAATCACAGAAATGCTGAATGGAAATGATCAGAAGATTTTTTTTTGTTTCTTCCCTGTAATCAGAGTGGCAGGGAGAGGCCAGTGTGAGGCAGGGAGGTTCCTGCTTTGTCTGTATTTATTTAAGCTAAGCAGCCTTGATGGCTGGGGACGGTAACCCCTTCTTTGATTACATTATCACACACATTAGGCTGCTCTGTGTAACAGTCTATAGAGTGAAGAAAAAACTTTGCAAAGTTGCTGTTAGTTGTTAACTGATAGAACAAATGAGTCTTTAACCATCATAGTGTGAAGAAATTTTACTTTGATATGCTAAAGAAAGGTGTTGAATTAACTAGTGCCTCAAAGTCAGAAAATGCTCAATTCATGAGGCTCGTTTCCAGGCTCAATAATTACAAATATGGAATGGAAGACAGACTGTGTCTGCTGCTATTACACTCAAAATGCAGCGTTGTAATTGCTAATTACTTGACAATAGCTTTCCATTATTCATTGCAATTAGCTTTTCCTTGGTGGTCACCTTGTAATCCCACGCTTTGATGACCTTTTATTTCCATCAGCTCCAAGGATGTCGGCAGGTGTTGTTGGGTGCGCTGCTTTCATATGGTAATCGCTTAGTGCCCATTTACATGGGGAACCACGCTTTGCATCATTGCGAAACCTTGAGTGTGCGCAAAACCCCTTAAACACATAACGATCTTCTAAAACAATGCCCTTCCCCTCATTGTCAAATGATTAATTAAGTTGTGTCATGTAATTGCCTCAGCACGCCGGCTGCTTTTGATATCAATGAAATCCCCAGGACTTACTTTCCCCATTAAATTGTGTTAAGACGGTGTCTCTCCAACATCTGCACCGCGTTGAAGGCCTTCTGCAGATCTTGTCAGAAATAATAGGAGGGTTTTGGAAACATGATGCTGTTGATTCTGCCCTGTCACAAGGCTCGGGCTCTCTTCATTATGTGGCCCTTCAACGCTGGTATGTATGCAAAACATCCTCTGTATACACATGCTGTCTCTGAGACTGTGTGTGTGTGTTCAGTGTGGTGTCATAATTTATAACACGCTGCGACTTAATGAAGCCATAAGCCATAATGCATATTCACTAACGTGGTGGGCTGGGCTGGGACGGGCTGTAGTGATGAGTGCCCAGCCGCTACAAATTTACAGTGAGCGCTGACACTGTGCACGGACACATGCACGTGCACACACACACATACAGACCTCATAAGTGCCAGAGGCTTTCAGTAGACGACTTCAGCCTATTTAACACACTGAGTAATTCCTGCTGTGCTGAATGTTTTTTCATTTAGATTTTTTAAAACTAAACAGATAATCATCCTGTACTTATTTACAATAACAAATTGCTCATAGTCAAAAAAGAAATAAAATGTTACAATACTGAATTATTATTCAGTATATTATTATAATTAATAATAATATTATTTTTTCCCCATTTTTGTAAATAAAGAATAATGTCAACAGACCTTTTACATTGTATTAGTAATTAAAAACTTTACTAAAATAACAAATCCTGAGTTATTATTAAATCAGGGATCATGACTTTCTAGTAAGGAAATATGTTCATTCATAGCTGCTGCTGTGGGATAAAATTTACATTTTTGCATATTCACATATTTTTATTCTGCAATTTTAGTTTTAAATTTAGATTATTTTATACCAAATGTATGTCTAGTAACACCTATGACTGAGTGATCAGTAAAACTGTTCTACCATAAAGTTCTAAGCATATATACTGTATATTTTTTAATTTTGTACATTTTCATAAGTTATTGCAGAGTTTTATTCAATGGATTAAGGACAGACTAAATTGCTGGATTATTGTCTCGTGTCACGTGATATTATATACACAATATTTATATGAAACATTTGTTGACATTATTAATCAGTTCTAAATATTTGGATGGGTTCAATTATTTATTTTTAATTTATTTTTATTTTTGATCAAATTAAATGGACAAAAATGATCAATTTCTAAGAACAATTGATACATGGAATTCACCAATTAAATATAATCAAAGGTCATTCAATTATTACTGGTTTCTAAGCAGAGATTTTGGAATCAACTTCCACAGTATTACGAAATTATTCATTGTCTCATTTTAAAATGAAATTCTCCAAAAAAGTTATTTAATTTTTTTTTCAAGTTAATTATAAATTAGGTTGGGGGTTTGTAAAATTACAACTATATACTGAAATTCTATGTATGTATGTATGTATACTTTATATCTCTAAAATCTGTGAAATTCTTGTCTTGTCTGTGTTAAATGAAGGCGTGCAGTCCACTGTTTCATCCGGAGTGTAAAAATGTAATCTGTTCTGCTAGGGCGGTCCCTTCTCCTCCAATAGCTCCATTTGTTGGTCCCAGCGCTCTATGCTGACAGATGATAGCTTGAAGTCGTCTCCTTAGTTTGCCAGCTCTATGTGTCACTTTCAAGTCCCATTAGCCACTGGGACATACTGGAACACCCTCTCACACGTACATGCACAAACACACACACACACACACACACACACACACACACACACATACATGCACGCACACCCACACACCTCCCCAACCGCTGTCAGTGCCCTCAAACTAACGCTCAAGATTTGTTATATCCCTTCCACGTTCTGTTCTCCTTTCTCCATTTTACACTTTGGGTGTTCGCAGGAGTTTGCTGTGAAAGATTTTTTGTTTTGATTCATTGTAAGTGTGTTACATTGAGCGCTGTGTCAGGTACACTTATCTCTTGCCCTCCCATTCTTTCTCTCTTTCTTTCAGGTTCGGAGCACGGTCAACAGGATCAAGGAGAGGAGAAAAGCGCTTAATTTTTCAGTATGTAATCCTCTATTTTCCTGTGAACAAGTGTGTGTGCGCGTATGTCTTTGAAACACACCGGTGTGACAGACTCAATTTACCTTACAGCTTTTGCTTCTCATGATTAAAAAAAAAAAAAACACCACTCCAGAAATGCCAATGAAAGCTGGCCACAAAGCAACATTGTACATCTGCTAGCCTCTCACTAGTCGACAGACCATGTTAGATGCCCTTATACATCAAACATAGACCCTCCGTAATAGCTCCCCCCCTTCCTCACTCTGCCCATTGCTGCACCTTCATCCCAGCAATGTCAAGCTCCGTGGTGGGTTACAAGTTTCTAATCCAGGACAAGCTGTCCCCTGACATTAAAGTGTCAGGCCAGTATTTATACCTTGTTGGACGCTGCTGTTTGGCTGAAGCGGTGGGATGCTGCGTACGTGTGTGTGTGTGTGTGCACGAGTGTGTGTGTGTGCCTAGGAAGATCATAGCCTACACTTTAAAAGTACTTAATAGTCTCTAGCACACACAAACAGGCACATACCACACACACATACGTAAAATTATAGACTCGAGCACCTTGACAAACACCCACTCGCACCATTCCACACTCCTTTGCCCCCGCCATTTCACACACACACACACACACACACACACACACACACACACACACACACACACACACACACAAAATGCATCTTGTCCCTTATGAGTGATCACATTAACTCCATTCCTCTTTTGCTGGCAACATTTTGTCCTGCCCCTCCCACTGCACCCTGACCCACACATATGTACCCCCCAATATTCCCCACCCTCACGCACTTCAGGTCATTGAAGAAGGAATGAAACCATTTCTGACGGCAGATTGATTTTTAAAATATCAGGGTGCCCCTACTTCCTTTTGACCCCCCACCTCAGAGATGGACACTGTAAGGATGGGAAGAAATGAAATAAATAAATAAATAGATGAATTAAAGTGTGTCTGTGTGTCTGTGTGTGTGTGTGTGTGTGTGTGTGTGTGTGTGTTGGGCGGGTAGGGGGGCCCCCTGGGCTCATGTTATCAGTGAGGCCCCCTCATCTACCGTCATTTTTACTGCTTCCTCTCCCCTCTGGTGGTGGCAATTTTCCAATCTTGCTGGGTTCCGCTACCAGAATGCGTTTTTTAGCCATCACTGCCGCCTGACGGTTTTTAGCTAATGCTATTTTGTGCCATAAATCCTGCTTGAAATACTGTATCTACCTGTCCTTTGGTTAGATAGGAGACATTTGGCTCTAGATGACCGCACATGCCCCTATATATCCCCTTGTTGTAAAACATAGGATTGGGTATCGTGCCTCGCCGGTTGAGGGATAAAGAGGCTTTGGCGGTGTTACTGCATATGGGGTCATTTGAAGATGAATGGCACTTGTCGGAGATAGAGGGGTTTATATGTTGTATTATTTGCAAGGATTGAAGGGTTAACCCAATGGGATAATTTACTGCAACTTCAATTTAAGGATTTCAGTGGTTATTTAAATTATAAAAGATCATTTGAAACTTCCAGTGTCCCTTTTATACCTTGATCACCTACATTACAAGCAGCCAATATTAAGCCTTGCTAAGGTGAAAGCCCCCCTACAATTGATCTGTCAGATATTCTAGCATCTCCAGGATGATCATGTGTGATGCAGATTTTTTAGGTAAGTTCAAGCACCATTTTCTGTATCTAAACAGTGCACATGACATCAGATTCAATGTAGTGTGTATGAACTAGCACAAAACATGAAAATCATTTAAATATTGAACTATATATTGCTCTTGGTACAGTGACAAGACACACCTTTGACCTTGACGACCTCTCATATAAATTCCACCAAACCTAATCACACACTCTTCCCTCTTAAATTCCATACTTATGTCGACCTCTTTAGCCCTCTTCCTTGTAGTAGCCCTGTACGTGGGCGTGGGTCGCACACAGCCCCAGGGGGTGGGGTTTTATACACACATACACACATTTTGACCAGTGTAGCCTGCCTGTTTGATACCAAGTACCTCCTGACCCACCCTGACCTCCCTCTTGTACACACACAGCCAGATTGCTTTGTGAAATAAAGCTGTCAGTTGCAGGGCCCAAATAAAAAACAACCCCTCCTCAATACTACATGCCCCTGACACCACTGAAATATAGATATAAATTGGAAGCGGATTAATTTTTTTTAAAATCTTAATTCAAGTTTTGACAAAATATAGGAAGCTAGGAGTTGGTTGGAATCAGTCTTGGCACTAGAAAAAAATTAATTGGACTGGAATTTGATTTTCACAAGTGGACAGTCGAGAGTGGATGTTTCTTTTTTGTCTTTGTCTGGTTCCATACAAATAGCTGTGGATTAGCTCATATGTCGTTAGTCTTGTTCAGTAAACGAGGTAAAAGGTAAATGAAATGCCATTTATTTCTGTTGTTGCCTGGGGCCCCCTGGTTGGAGTGACTTACAGTGACGTGTAGCAGTGCATGTATCTGTCTCTTTCCACTTGTGTGTGTCATAAGAACTGAAGCTGGACATCAACAAAACACAGAAGCAGCCAGAATGTCAGGCCCCCAAGTGTTTTCCATGTGAGGCATTCCTGCCTGATGGTAGTACAGTATGAAATACAAGAGGCCCTGGAGCCTGTTGAAGCCCCCCAGTTTGAGAGCTGTGCAAACAAATGGGTTTTCTGTGATTTCAGTTTATTTTGGTCTGGCTGGAAGGTGCGTGTGTGAAACAAGGAGGTCTCTGAGTTCTGAATTCATAGAGCAGCTTCTCAGGTTTGGTGCTGGAATTGTGGGAAGGACAATACTGTAGTCTACAATAGCCCATGACATGTTTTAATGTTCATTACTAATTGTGAATGCTTAATAGGTGTATACTGTTGGTAACCAGAGAAAACCTTTATCAGAAAACACAAGTGAAAATGTAAAAAGCCATCATTATTGCTTCAAACTGATGAGGATTTCTTCTCTTTCAATACACAATGTTGACTTAAAAAAAAAAGAAAAGATAGATGTGTTTAATACACAACACAATTTGAATGTATTTTCCATCACTTATAAAAAGTTATTAAAACACATAAGAGCTTATACTGGAATAGATATAGAAAAGAAAGTCATAATTAGGCTGATAATCCAAAAAATGTGCGTCACTAATTTGTTTCACCAATGATCAACCAGGAAAGTGTGGATGAACTTGACGTCTTTGTTCTTATCAGTTAACAGGAAAGTTGACCAGTGACTGTGCTTTAACAGGTATAAAGCCCTACAGTGATCTCCTGCAGCTGACACTGCCTTCTCATTTCTTACAGAACTGTGCCAGTTCCCGACCATCCAGCTCAGTTACCAGTTCTCGTCCTGTGAGTTTCCCACTTGGAACTACCCCAAGCCAAGAGGAGGAGGCCACCCCTACCTACACTTGCAGCAACACCCCAGGCCTGGGGAAGGAGGAAGAGAGGACCAGAGGTGAGCTGTCAGACCAATACCATACCATACAACCATAAGGCGACTTTTAACTCTGTGGGGGCCAAGATTGCCTTTTGGCCCTCAGTTTTCAGCCACTGACGATCAAGACTTTTAGAAAAAGTTATTAAAAATATAATTTTAGATGTATCTGTTAGTTGTATCTGCTGAAATCAGATTCACCTCCTGTCTGCCTTACTGTAATACCCTTTTGCATACATTCAGAGACTGGTAAAACATGGGTCCACACAAATGCTGAAACAGGGTCGTGTTTTTTCACATATTAATTTGTAGCATAATAAGAATATTTAATGGAAACCTTAGATTATGCAATTAAATTATGTCACACTGGCACCTTCTCCTGTTTTAGATTTGTATTGTGAGTGTATACTGTACAGGACAGCAGCTAGCTATAGTGTGACATAGTGTGACATAAACCCAGTGAAAGTTTCTTCCCTTGGTGCCCTCCGGTAATAGTATCAAAAAAGACACACTGGTAGACAACTATGCACCCTGGTATTCTGAGACTTTGATAGACTTTAATTCATATAACTTATAGGCCAAAGTGCAGAACCCAGAAAAACTTTAATGGAATAAAATGATGCCAGCTTGGAACACCGTATCCAGTATTCGCAATACATCCATGCTTCGACCCTACTTGTGATAAACGTAATTCAAAATTTCTACTTCTAGATTTGATCTAGATCTGCCTAACTTTTGATTATAGTTCCAGTTTGGGCTTTGGCGGTTTAACTATACTGCTACTATTTCTAATTCACTTTTCCCACACAGTTTTTCCTAGTTGATCAGAGGATTTGAAGCAGCAGTTTTTGGAGCTGAACATAATAGCAAGTCACTAGATTGCTTGCTAATTTGATTTCTCTGCTGGCCTTGCGTGTCAAAAAGCACAACCAATCCACCGTCACTTAAAAAGAACAAGGAAGGCCACCCATCGAGTGATATTTTTTAATTAGAATGAAAGATGAAATCTGAATATATATATAAGAATACGTGAATTATTTTGTGAGTTGTGTACCTTTTTTTCTCAATGTACCCTCTCTTTTGAACAGGGCAGCACCTGTAGCCTTGCTTTTTTGAAAATTTCAGTTCAGAAGTGGTAGTTTTGCCTGTGAAGGATTTTAATTTTCACTGTACAGTTTAGTACCTCAAATGCATCTAAGCCTTTTCACTGATTAATTCAATGGCATTAACAAGTGATGAGAGCTTATGTGTGGCGTGTGTGTGTGTGTACGTTATGTGGGTGGCAGACTAGGTAGGCTGCACCTAATTCATCCAAACATCTACTGTATGATCGAAGATTCCAACTCAATGACTTGAGTCCCAAAGACACCTTCCTCTCACAGTTTTTGAGGTAATATGTTTTCATGAATCTAGTTTATGGTGCTGTCAATTGTATTGCGTTATACTGAGAGGTGTTTGTAATATTTAGTCTATCTTCATTGATAGAAATGGGTGGTCATAATATTAGAAACACTGCAGCCTTCAAAACAATCATAAAGTTGAATTAAGTTTTAGCTACGCATATATACGTTTATTCCCCCACTGTTCCCCCTATGGCAAATCTGCAAGGCATTACTGCAAGGCACTCTGAAACACAGAGCAGTGGCTGGCCTGTTGAGTGAAATCAGACATCAGAAATCTCCTGTTAAACTTAAACACTAACCAGACACCCTGGCTTCAATCTAGCTGCCTGACCCATGCTGCACTCAGCAGAGTTGAGAGTCATTTGGTTGTGGAAAAGATTGGAGACACCAGTTTCAAAGCAAGGAAAGAAAGAGGGAGAGGTCGATCCCTGGTTCCATTCTGTAATTTAAAGCGGGTCTTAGTGTCACTTGTTCTGTTGCCCTAGTTGATGCAGCATTTACACTGTTAAAGATATTTTATTTATAACTTGGACGTATCTATTTGCAAACGTGATAAAA
Organism: Macquaria ambigua; assembly: GCA_008360985.2. NCBI lineage: Eukaryota > Metazoa > Chordata > Actinopteri > Centrarchiformes > Percichthyidae > Macquaria > Macquaria ambigua. The sequence continues at coordinate 49,851 of VMKM01000154.1, forward strand.
ACAGAGAAAAAAACATGCAGAGTTTAATGAAAATATATTATATATTAAATTACAACTGTGAAAAATGTATATCACTGACATTAACAGAAATGACTGGACAGACAGTGTTTAGGTTATGACCCCCCACTTATGTGAAAGGTTCCTATGTTGATCCCTGAGATATAATATTACCACAATGTTTGAAGGAAAAAACACGCCTTTTCAGCCTTTTAAAACACATTGTTCTTGTCTTGACTTTGTCATTTTTGTTGTTAACACTTTATTTTATTCATTGCCAATGAGATAGAACAATTGAATAGAACTTAACACACAGTATCTTCATCTGGTAAATACTGTGTGGGTCATGGTTTATGACTTGTACAATAATGATATTCACATTTGAATAGTACATGTGCTGTGTGTTATTGCTCCTTGTTGCCGCTCTGTGCACCTCTCAGACTGATTTACAGCGTTTCCTTTGCAGGTGATTTGCATGGTCCTCTACACTATTACTGTCTCTTTCATTCACTCAGCGCGCAGTAGTTAAATCAGTCCCTACGTCACATTTACATGACTGAACCTCCAGTGCAACCTGACAAATCAAACTCGGCAGCAGAAATCATATTTTTGATGTAACACAATTGCAGAAATAATTGATTGTCAGACGATATTATTCAGCCCATTTGTTGCCCCTCCAATCTGCTCCCGACTCAATGCTACAACATGCAAATGCAGTAGGCTCCGTGTGATTGAGTGCTGGGACTGGGTTGGCAGCCGAGTGCTCATACACTACAAACTAATGCTACTGTATGCGTATTATCATGCAGCAGGGCACACACAGGCAAACATGCACTCTCATAACACTGTAACTAATCATCATGACGAACCCAACTGACCGGACTATAATCTTATAGTACATGAGAGGTGACTATATGCTGTAATACAGGACTATTTTTTAAACACGTCTGTGATGCTGTGAAGAGGTGATACAGCAGTTGACCAGTTTGCCTGAAGGGCAAGTGGACAGTTTGATTATTTTTGATGAAAATAATCAAAATATAAGATTTTTATAATAAATACTAAATTAATTATAATAAAAAAATATAATGTTTTTGATGAAAATTATTAACTGTTTTATACATTATTCCTAAAATATAAAATTCATCTAGACTTTAGCAAGCAGTAAGCAATACATTAAATCTTTTGCTGTTTCTGTCATTTTTGGTCAAATAGCATTTCTATGATTTTGTAAATTAAAAAAAAGAACAAATCAGCACCAGAATGAGCAGAATCTTGCTTTTTGGAAAGTGGTTGCTTTGCAATGGCGATGCCTTTATTTCGCGTGTACACTCCACATTTGGTACAGTATAGTATGTCTTCTCACCATAAAGCACAAACAACAAACAAACAGATGGCCCCCATTTCTCCTAACAATAACCATAGCATCTCCTAAGTGATAGTGGTAGCTTGCATGCACAAGGTCAACCTCTTCTTGGTAGGGGTGTGTGTGTAGGTGGGGAGTGTTCTGCTTTTGATACCTTTATGCCTTTTCCATCTGTTTACTCAAGTTGGTTGGCACAAATGTCCAAGGCAGACAGTCGGTTATGTTGGTGAAAAATGTGAACAAAGTAAAGCACATATTTGCTGTGAGCATAAGAGAAGGACAAGTGAATAATGAAGGAATAAAAGAGGAATAGGGGGTGAAGTGTGTGTGTGTGTGTGTGTGTGGGGGGGGGGGTTTGAATTGAAAGGGGAAGGGTTGTGTGGGTGTTTGTGTATGTGCATGAGTGTTACATTCCTGATGAGATGGCCCCACACAATGGCTGAGTTGAAGGTTGCGAGCCCTTTTAAGCAGGAATAATATGGTGGGTCACCAGTGTTACTTCACCTCATGTTCTGGCTTTGTTAAAGCCTCCTTCTCAATGAGCAAAGACGGCCAAGCGGTTATCTTTCTTTTATGGTTCACATTTTGAATTCATAAGGTCATTTGAGTTTTCCTGTGGGATCTCTTATGCTTCAAACAGTGTTTGACTAGACTGTAGGTGTTGTTATATTTGTAATGAAATTTGGGTATGTAATGCTGATGTCCAATTTGTGTCAGTAGTTGATGGTGCAAAGGTGATGACACTTGTCCTTAATGTCTTCTTACTATCATGGATTTTATCAATGGGAGGGTTACAATAATGTTAGACATTTTAGTCAGGATTTGATGTGGTGGGATTGAAAGTTTTAAACACCTACAGGTTGTCAATTGGTTTGTCAGTCTGTCTCCCATTTTAATAACTTGTTTACCAGGTGACTATAATGAAGAAATGGTACAGTATTGCACAGTATCGTGCAGCCCTCACAAGTTCATCATAGCATTTTGGTGTCATTTCCAGTTTACGTAACCCAACTTGTAGGAACCATATGCCTGCACACTGCTGACATCTGACACCCCTTCCCCTTCCTCTTTTGCTAACATGTGTTCCTCAACATCTCTCGCAATTAGGGGCCTTGTAGATAAAGTAGTGTGGCGGTCTATTGCATGCATCTCCTGCAGATTACACACAGATCCTTCGCTGACACCACCATGGATTTGATTCCCCCTTACCTCCCTCCACCCACACACCATCACTTGTCATGCATGTTTAGCCCAGTTCACTGACATGCAACAGGATCCCCTGCTCCAAAAACACACAAAAAAGAAGTATTCCCTTGTGTAATGACAGCATGTTTGTAGCAATTTCATCTGGGTGCTTGCTGTTGAATCAGTATCTCTATTTGCAAGTCCACTTCTGTGTACCGTGCATTATGAATAGGGCTGTGCAATACTGACAAAGTCAAATGTCACAATATTTTCAATTAATTACCTCAACATCACTACATATCAAGGGAAAGTGATAACGTTTAAGGTATAAATATTGGTATTGTCAGGCGATATTTATGGACAAAATTGGTCATTGAACGCATAGTGTTCATACAATTTGTCACTTAACTACATGCCACCTTTATCAGCAGGACAATACAAGTCATAAATATATTACAATACTATGATAACAAAAACCCTAAATGATATGTTGACTCATATCACAATGTCACTATCAACAGATTAATCACCATGCTCTATGAGTGACTTTTGAAATATATGAAGACTGGTTTGTTGAGTAATAGTTATGTAGGAATGCTTGAAAATCTGACATATTTCAGTTGAACAAAATGAAAGCAGCTGTTAGGTGACTGCTGCTTGACCTTTCTCGTTCCGTTTCTTTTCTGCATGATTTTTCCTCATTAGGATGTGTGATTTTGTTGTGGCACAAATGAATTATGATTTCAAATATCCTTGATTGTCACTCAAGTGTACTAAATGCATAAAGGTGTGATTGAACTTGCAACAAATTTCTGTAACATTATGAAGTACTATCCTACAGTACTGTTTCCTCCAACCAAAGGATTACTGTATTCAGACATAAATCAAGTTACTGTGTGGTCTGAGGTCTGTTTTGAATAGCAAGAACTGTTTGATAGTGGTATAAAACTGATTGTGTTTTATATTAGTTTCAACTGGTGTAACGGCCCACTGGTATTTGGAGACACCAAACATGCTTTAGGAAGAATAAGAAGAAGAATTTGTTTCTGTGGGAACTGACATCACATTGATAATTACTACAGCAGAATCACAGGCACTAGAAGCGAGGTGTGTATTTGGCCTCTGAGCGGCAGCTTGTGTTCAATGTCTCCCTGATGCAAAGTGATGTGTACTAATTCTACATCTGCTCAAACCAAACAGGGCTCGAAAGTTCAGCCAAGACCCAAAAGAATCACTTCCTCACAACTTATCTTATCCTGCCCTCTCTTTGTGCACAAATTAAATTTGATGCATATTCCCTGCATCGTTTTTGCATTTTGAAGTGATTGACAAATAAGTGGATATGCCTTTGGGGTTTTGTGTGTGTGTGTGTGTGTTTGAGTGTGGATTGAGATTTGGTTTGTTGGCTTTGCTGTTTAGAGGATATGTGGCCCTGAAATGGGCTCTTGTCATGTGGGCTGAAGCTTTGAGGACTTGATTGTAGCCTCACAGTGTAAATACCCAAACAAACAGTCAATGGTCAAAATGCGCAGTCGGTTTGCCATGTATTTACATTCCTCTTCGTCTCTCCCACTTGGTTTCTCTCACTCTCTCTTCCTCTTGCATCTGATTTGTTAATTTGTTGTTACTCTCTAGCTTTCCTTTCTTCTTTCTTTTGCTCCCTCTCTTCCTCTGACACACACTCCACACACACTTGTGAACGATATTTGTAATATTTGTGCTCCCAAGTTTAATGGCTAAATCAGGAAAAGGACTTTGTGACAGGAATTAAGATTTAAATTGTCAGTTAGAGCACTTGTCTACCATTTTTCACTGTTGTGTGAAAGATTTCAAAAACAGTCTTAAACCATTTGAAACACTTAAACGGCTGCATTTTCTGCATTCGTACTACATTCTGGCATTTGATATTCATCACACCCAATGAAACAAATCCAACGATGAAATATTGAGCACATTTGGTTGTTCTTAAGTGGCTTTAAGCGCAACTGTTTATGCATATTCGCCCAGCCGCTACAAAGCGTACCAGGCTTCTCGAATTTGTTTTCCACAGCTGTTCTGCATAACAACGCCATGCTATCACGCACAGGCGAAAGTCTGGTGAAGGGAATCTATTCATAATTCAAAGAAACAACAAGGCACAAGCTGTGGCGTTGTCAGATATAACAAATTGAGGAGGAAAAGAGTTGAATTTGTATCTGCTTACAGAGGTTGACTGCATTATACATACTGCAGGTGCTGCTGAGTGCGTGGTAATAGGATATATGATGGATGGCCAAGCCGCATGGGCTCCCATTCCTCTGGGTTAGTCATCTATTTATCTGCTTATTTATTTATTCCTTCACCCAGAGAGACCCTCACAAACTCAGGATTTGCAATAGTGCAATAGTACCTAAAAGAGCGTTGGCCAGTATGGAAATGGGGCTGCGCTCTCTGAGGTCTGGAAGTCCTCTGTTGAGCATGTGTCAGGTGTACTGATGTCTGTGCTGATGTTCATTGGTGGTGTTTAAGGGAGCCTGCAGTTTGTTGAATCTTGATAGATCCACTTTCAGCTGAATCAGAGAACAAAACCATGACACATTTTCTCCATAGAAGCTTCTTAGAAACCACAAATGAAACGTCGCCCAGAAAGATACTGGAACATGCATGCAAACTTGTCCAGACAAATTTCAACACGTTAGAGCCAAGCTTTTGTCTCTTGAAAGATTGTCATGAGTGCTGTATGTATCCAGAGATGGTGCAACTTGAGCCACTTGTACCCCTGCTGGTGTAAGAGTGAATCCCACCAAAACATCCATCATTGTGTCTGCCTGTTTTATTTTGCTCCCCTCAGCTATCCTACTGTTTAAATAAACTAAAAATGTCCAAAAGTTTCAAAAATTAAAGACCTACCTTGTGAAATTAAAGACAACATAGTCACGAAATTAAACCAAACAAGATTAAATCAAACTCTGGCACTTTAAAAAATGTGTATAATATATCTGAAGAATTTTGGATTGATGCAATTAATTTGTAGCAGTCAGCCACCCAGCATGAAACCAAACCTGCAGGGCCTCCCGTGACAGAGGTAGCAACCACCACATCTTTGATCACACACAACCGTCCGCTAACTGCCTTTCATGTTTAACCCTGTCACTGCTCTCCTATCAAGGGTGTCACTCAAGGACCTGCATGTGCCCTGGGGCAGGTCACCTCCCCTGGGCCAAACTGTCTCACAGTTTACCACTCCCCCCACCCCACGTTATCACACCCCTCTCCAGCAAAGAGGGGACACTACATTCTGTTTTAGTGTGTATGCTTAGTGTAAAGCTGCACTACACAATATTTTTATATAAAAATACATGAGTCTGAATCACAAATCTTTCAAATTTGCAAACTTCCTTTTTTCCTTCCTGTCCTGCATTTGTTCACCGTGATTTTCACACACACACGGAGACACACATACCAATTTTTCTGCAAGTGTCTTAACACAGTACTAAAGCATTCACCACTACTACCATCGTGCAGCTGCCAACAGCACCTCTAAACCAATATCTGCACCTCCACCCCCTCCCCCCCAGAACATTTTTCCATCGTCCTCATCTCAACAGCCCATGGCAACGACATAGCCGGCAGCTTACGATGAAGCAAAGTGGGGAAGAGGAAGGGTGGAAGGGGGTAAGGGGGGGAGTCAGGCCGTAGATCAGGGCAGGGAGGATGGCGGCGCGACCAGGAGGTGACAGGGGAATAACATCCCTTTCTCCTCAATCGACAGGGACCATAACTCCTGCCTCTCCAGGGACAGATTGAGAAAGGCAATAGCCCAAGGGGCTGTGAAGCACGGATGCTTAGGAGAATTGAAAGTTAAAAGAAAAACGCAGTTTGCTGAGCCACTGCCACTGATTCAGCCGACAGCACCGGTCTTTGCCACTGGAATTTTCTTATTTCTTATAATTCTTTATTTTTTTATTTTTAAGATGGTAGTAGAAAGGCCCAAGTGGCATACTGTCCATATAGATTACCAAACAATAAATCTCCAGGGGTTGTCATGTAGTATTTTCCCCATTTTTGGAGAGTTTGCTGTGCACATCTTTCTTTTTCAGTGATCTGAGTTGTTGGCCTCAGTTGGTCTACAGTAAATAGTTTTTCAGTGGGAGAGGTTGATGAGATGAAAATAGTTTCTATAGAGATTAATTTTTTCCTTTGACTTCATTGCCACAAGTTTGCGATAAACTGGCACAATTGGTCAATAACACCCTGGCTCTATGTTTTCACACAGGCAGAATCTATTCTAGTGCCAGACATTTGTGTTGTGTTGGGTGTGGGTTCAGAATACCTTATGTAGTGACCGGTGACTTACAGTACATGTAATTGTTTAATAATAGTATAACATGGCAAATCACACTGTTTAACTGCTCTGTGATTATACAGTGAGTGCTTTGTCAGCAAAGACCTCACAGCTCCTCACTCCCTCTCTCTCCTCGTTTTATCTTGTTTGTTTCAAACTCTTTATCACTCTCCCCTCACTCTGACTGTTGTCTCACCTTTCTCATTTCTCTTTTTCTGCTCCCCAACAATTCCCTCCACTCTCAGCTTCAGTCTCTCTTCTTTCTCTTTCTTCCCTTTTCCTCTCTCTCCCTCTCTCTTTATCTTTTTCCATACTCTCTGTCACTCCTTCTACTCCTCCACAGCCACATTCCCCTGTTTGGAGTGGGTGGGGAGCAGGCAGGCAGCAGCTTTTATAGCCTGATCAATTTTACAGTGGCTTATTGAATAGCTTTTAATGCCCTTCTTTATTTTCAGTTGTAACCCGCAGAGTGTCTGCCGCTCCAGGGCCGATGTGATGGCTCGCCAGAGAGAGAGACAATAAATTTTAATACATCGTCTCTGGAAAATTACACATGTTTAATCATTGATTTTTATTGGCTCATCATGATAACATTATCCCAGTGGGTGAGGGTGGGCAAAAGAGTGGCTCATAAAAGAAAAGAGGTTGAATTAGTTATGGCATTTTAAAGACTGAAGTTGACAAAATGAAATGTTGGCATAACCAACTTCCTTTGTCTAATATACAGTGTATTGGTTGGCACTGTAACGGTCATATACATGGACAATTTGATGCAATAACCATTTAAACAAGTGGAACCTTCTCTGGATATTTTTCTTTCCCTGTTGCCGTTAAATTAGTGTGTCTGCTTGTTGAGACAAAAGAGAAGATTAAATGTCAACTATAACTTTAAAAGGATAAAGTAATATTTAAAATGATGCACAGACCAAATTATATTATGTACATGATTTCTTATGGGGCTGTATGGTAAGGAAGTACATCTGTCATTTTTCTCAAGGACTCTTTAATCGTCAGATATCTGGAGATATCTAGATCTATCACTACTTTCCTGAAGTCGAAATAAATGTAAGCTAAAGTAACCAGCCTCCAGCGGCAAGAGATCACTGAAATGAAATTCAATGTACAACAAAGACGGTGGAGTTGATTAGAAAGTTTTTTTGAAGCCTCTTGTTTTGCTATCAGCCTTTCCAAAACCTGAAAATGTTCCACCTAGTAAAATGTGTTACTACTAAGTTTATGCAGTTTGTTTTAATGCATACCATTTTTTTATTATATGTTTTTTTATGTCATGGATTGTTTAAAAATTAATTTATAATTAGAGTTTGTAATATGATAATGAAAATTTCACTGTTGGCATATAAATAAAAAAATAAATAAAAAATGGAAATGCAGTTTGATTAAATAATGTTAATGCTAAAGTATCTGAAATACTAATGTATGTCTTTAGTTTGGTCTACTTTACTCTCTGTCACATCCACTGTGATTTCACCTCAACAACTAGAGTGCAAGAAAGGTGAAATTTGAATGTGTGTGCACCAAGATTTATCATCTGCATATAAAAAAACTATCAGGATCATTAAGTCCAACTCCACTGCCATCAAGCTGATGAAAGCTGGCAAGCACACAGACTTCATAATGCCTGGTGTGTGTGCCAGTGTGTGTGCCAGTGTGTGTGTGTGTGTGTATAAGGGATGTGATAAGGTAGATTGACTTCTAATATAAACGGTAGAGGTGTCTACTGACATGCGTATAGCAGTGCCCTTTGTGTCCCTGCCTGGCAACCTCATTCTCTCCTTTGTGTGTGTGTGTGTGTGTGTGTGTGTGTGTGTGTGTGTGTGTGTGTGCAAACATACAAGATTTGTATGTCTTTGTGTTTAAAAGATTACAATGCTGGATGTTCTCATTCTTGTTTCTCTGATCTTGCATGTTTGCAAATACTGTCTTAAAACTGGTGAGTGTGTGTGTTTGTGACGGTCTGTGAGAAGACGATGAGTTTGGGTAAGTGAGGGAGCAAGTCAGTGGACCTGCGTACATGCGTGTATACACAAATCTCTCTCTCTCTCTCTCTCTCTCTCTCTCTCTCTCTCTCTCTCTCGTACACACACACATACACCACACATAGAACGCACACACTGGGGCAGGTTAGCCCTCCTCCACACCGGCACCTGCTCCGCTGAAGGTGAAAGAAGTGCTCACTTGAGCTCATTGAAAAGTAGATGTGACAGTAAATTTTTCAGGCCCTTGTGAGATGGGAGATCTTGTTATAGCAGTCAGGATGGGGGTCAGGGCAGTGGCTGCTTGATGATTGAGGAAAAGAGAAGTAAATTCATTCTGCTTCGGGCACTTTGTCAAGTGCCAGTAGCTTACTGTTGAGAGCCACTCACCCATCACCGTGTTACGGCCCCAGAGGTCACCTCCACTGCCATAAATCTGCCTCGCCTGCTAAACCTACTGCCTTCCCCTGGCTGAGCACAAGCAGGGAGAGGGGCTGCAGCTGCTGCTGCTGCTCCTCATAGTCACTCAAATGAAAAAAAGGCAGAGGGGAGAATATAGATTCTCCTTTTGATGCTGCTTATGGTGTAAGAGCAGGACACTGGGTGTGCTGTGCCACATGGGGGATGTGTACGTTTGGGATGTGTACGTTAATGGTTGTGTTGTGTGTGAAAGGAAGGATGGATTGCATATATATTTGTAGGGAGGGACATTTTGTGTGTGTGTGTGTTACAATAGGGGCTTGCATGTAATTGCATATACATTTTATTATTGGGAGTCATACAGTGTGTTTGTGTGTTTAGAGGGAAAAAATGATTTAAAAACAGAGAATTGTGCACAAACATCATGGGGGCAGGAAAATGTAATAAGAGAAGGCTGATATTGCAAACTCAACACTTGTATTTGCTTTTCAAATGTGTTTGCAGACAGAGAAATAACTAAAACTAATAATCATTTATCATAGTGATTCCTGTATCACCTCACTCTTCCCTGCAGAAAACTTAAGCAGTACAGTCAGTGTCTCTCCGACACTATTACCTAGAGTGGTACTGTCCGGCATCATACAGTTACATCCAAGTGAAAGGCTGCTTTAAAACAAGGCAAATAAAACTGTCTGCATTAATCAGTTTTGAAATATTACAATATTTTGTGTTAGTAGCAGCACTCTCAAATATTATCCACTGCAGCTGTGCTTATTTACATAGTGTTAGTAAATGCACTGCTAAATCTAAAAAACCTGCATGAATGCTAAAGACTGCAGCCATGATAGTAATTAATAAATCAGCCTCTTAGTGTTTGTGTCCAAAAATCATGTACACATGAACATGTTTTTTTCTTATGTGTGGTAAGAAAAAAATATGTTAATTGCTGTAATACATATGGAACAGTAGGCCACAGTAGTGCCACATTTTTTAAACAGTGCTGATTTTATTTTGGGCTGAAGTCCACCAACACTGGTTGAAGTAGAGCCATTTTTTTTCTGATGAAATGTAAGATTGGTGGTTAGAAGATTTCTTCAGCTGTCTTTTTTTTTTTTTCAGTTTAGCACTGCCAACATACTCTCTTGACTTCATCAGAAGTAGTTCCAAGATAAAAGGAAGCACAAATCTACTTTTTATGCTTAATGAGGACCAAAAAAAAAAAAAAAGAAAACAAATCTTATATCACAACTGTTAAGTGAAAAACTAATCTGTGGTAGAGGTTTTATGAAACATCAGGGCCCTTTATAGAGAATTCTCCCTCAAGATGTCTTTTTGGGTCACTTTTGGCTGCAACATTTAGAATCAGGTTCAGTGAAATTCTGTCACTTTTTAGAGTGCGGGGAAGATCTTCAGTTTCTTTGCTTGGCCCCATATTCTTTCATAGGGTCACACCAAAACAGACACCCACCATACACAAAACCATAGGGGATCCTGTTCTGTCTTTTTCTAAATTGATAATTGGTATATCATGAAATTATTGATATCTTTTGCCATATGCTAACATTTTTCTAGGATGGTGGTAGAGGACTAAAGTCAGAGGAAGGAAAAATGATCTGGATCTGGTGTGGGTGTCTGTGTGTTTATATGTGTGTGTGTGTTGTTTTTTGTACACATGCTTGTCCACAAGTGTACATATTGTGAGTGATACGCTTCTTTTTGAAGTGTGTTATCGTGCACCATAATTACACCTGCCCTAACTATGTGTGTGCATACGTATTCAACTACCCATGTCATGTGTATGTGTGAGTGTGTATGTGTGTGCACATGCCTTTCAAGCTTGTAGTGTATGAGCGCCAGCCTGCTTTCAATATAGCCTCTTATTAGGTGGTGATTATCCTGCCTGCATCTGGCTTCTTTCAGCCTTTGACTGGAAGTTGGAGAGGCCAGGGGCACCCTGGGAAGAAAGGAGTGAAAACTTCCTGAACCCAGCTTTCACCCCCCACCCCTCAACTCCAGTGTACCCCTCAACCTCTCAAGGAACCACCTTATATTCACACTGGTGTTTTTTCTATAAACAATAGAAAATTCTAAATTGGGCGGAGAAATGTGTAGGTGGTGCTCAAACTATGTTTACATGCAAGGATGTATGATGAAGGCCAGTATTGGTATTGGTAGAAGTTACCTCCTGATTAAGTTTTACGATTGCACTCACTGTATTATGTGTCTTTCCTGAATTAACCCTGGAATTAATGGTCAACACTTGTGAACTCCCAGTTCACAACTATCCAGCATTTGTACAGCAGAAGATTCTCTCACAAATGTAAGGCTAAATGTTCTGTGTTTTATCTTGCTAGTTAACCGTAAACAGACTTTTCACTGCATCTTCTAATGACGGTAAAATGCGGTTACATTTATTTGTTCCAAAGAGAGACTGGGTGAAACAACAGTACAGTAGTATCTGAGCAACCATCATACACAATGGCTGCATTTGTGTGGGGTCATTGCATTTACATAGACACAAGTGTCAACCACAAGCATTAATATGTGTTTTCTCTAATACTACATGCTGAAATCTCTGACTGTATTGAGGGTAAAAGGTCAACCCTCAGCTTTTCGCAAGAAAAAAGATTACATGAAAAATTACCCTAGCCTAGCCTCCAAAAACACATATTTAGCATTATCTTTTGGCACTAATCCTTAGCCTGCCCCTTCAACACGGACACACGCACATTTTCCTGTTCCCCAGCTTCTACTCCTACCCTTACTAAACTGACATAACACCACTGGAAGATGCACACTGCATGATCTAAAAAAATACTCTGTGAAGCAGAAAAGGGACAAGGAAAAGAAAGAAAAAGAAGAAGAAATAGATAGTAGACAGGGAGAAAACAGTGTGGCAGGATCCCGAGGGCCTGGCTTGGGACTTTGTAAGAGCCCATACATCAGCTGTCACCCGATGGGCTTCCAAAGAGCCACAACAGAGAAACACAATAGACTGGACAGATGGTCCCAAACAAACTGCAGTGGGTTTGATGCTATTAAAAGCTGTTTACCTCATGCCAGACGCCAGCAAGTGTAGTGGATGCATTGTGTGATCATTTCAGAATGACTGAAGGTGTGTGTATGTGTGTTTGACTACCGGCTTCTGGTGTTTCAATAAACCCTCTGGTGTGTTTTTAGCCACCAAATGACCATTCGTAGCTTGTGTATGAGTGTGTGTGTGTGTGTGTGTGTGTGTGGTTTTCTCATAATTAAGATGTAATCAAAGACAACACATGATGGTGAAACACAAACAGTATGATGATTGATTAGCACACAGTGGATGCCAGCCAACTCCGTAGGCCATGACGAACTTTTGGCTGATAACCAATAACCAGACAAATATAAAACAGACCCCCCCCCCCTTTCTGTGTTACTCCCTTCCTCCTATCCTCTCCTCCTTCCTCTCCCCTTCATCTGCTCTCCTAAAGAGCGGCTCTGACACCTCAGAATGATGAACTCCTTCAATGCGCTGACCTTTCTCCTTCGGACTAGTCACCCGCCCTCCTGCCCTCGTCCATGTAGATGAGACAGAGACAGATGAAGATATTTTGCAATGTGTGTGCATGTGGGTTTGTCAGTGGGGATGGTGGGCGGGGGTGTCATGCAGTGACACAGTGAAATTAGTTTTGGTGTTGGTGGATGGCGGCCGACCCACCTTCAGATCAGCAGTCAACCAGGGAGATTAATCCAGACACGGGAGGCCTGTTGGAGAGCAAACATGACAGGCCCTGAACGAGAGGAGAGAGACAGGCAGGTAGACAGACAGATGGGGTGGATGGGTTCATGACAATGATATACCTACTGAGATTGTCTCCATATATCTATGTGTGTAACTTTCAGGTTTAACATACAGATTGTTGGACTGCTGGTTACATGAATAATGTAAAGGCCAAGTTTCTTTACCATGACATGTAAAGCCCAAATTTAGCGCAGTTCCTGAACTCTGAATCATTAACCAATTTATGTAGGTCTGGTGTTGCTCTAATGTATGATTTCCCTGGTTGGAAAAACATTCAACCCAATCCCAGACACCAAATGGGACATTACCAAGCTGGATCAGGATCAGGACATCCTACGGTCAACAGTTGAATCACTTCTTAGTTATTGCTTATAATTAAACTGTATGTAACTATAGAATAAATACAAATGTTCATAATCTCATCCTAATTCACAACCAAATCATAAGAGCTGACTGCTGGCTGGCTAACATAGTAGCTAATATTACAATCCTGCTTCTGGTTTAAACCTGCTGTTTTTCCTTATCACAAGGAATATATAGTTAGATACCTGCTCTTTGTGAGATAACCCTACAAACATGAGAAACTAGCTGATTCATGGTGGGAGGATTAATAATGTCTAACAAATTAGCTAGCCAGAATTTTAAACTCACTAGGTTGCCAAGCAGGAATAGTCTTTAACTCGATTGATGCAATTTGCGTCAAAATTTGCACCCAATATTCTCTGACATCATATACAAACTGTTGAAATCAGCAATCAGTGGTACCTTCATCTATTCATCTGTCTTAATCTATTTAAGGCAGGGTGTTGCATTGTTATAATTGAACTATCATCTGTTTCATGGATGTTCGTGTGTTATTAGTTTTTGGTATGTACATTGGTTGAGCAGAAATATGAGACGATGCAAATGTGTTACAGAAATGTTTTTCGCTATGTGATAGTAAGGTGGCATTGTGATGAGAGATATTGCCCCATTGGATCCCTGGTGTCCATCAGCAGTCATCTGGCCTTTTGAAATGTCCTTGAACAACCCTCGCAGTACCTGCTCAGTCATTGTAAGACAATCCAGATGAGAGCATCAGCTAAGTGCTGAAGTGATGAATATGGTATCATTAGCCACGCTTGTCTTGCCTTCTTCGTTTTCTGCCTTAATTGGCTCCAATTTATAATCCCCCACCTTTGGGCCATCCTTTGTAATTCTGTCTTGTTTCCTTCTATAATTGGTTCAGATCTTACAGGTCACAAAGAGGGGAGAAATCCTTGGATCATTTGTATTCTATTTAACTTGACTCATGGTTCACATGGACACTAAAATACCTTTGTTTTGTTAGTTATGCTAATAGTTTTGCTCAGTTTCTGCCATTTGGAGTAAAGGGGCACCCACACAATTCTTGGTAGGATTGTGTATGTTCATATTTTGAGGGACTGAATGATTAGCTCAATGCAATCCTGTTTCTCAGGATGGATCCCAGATAAGGAATTTTGGAAGATAACTCTTCATTTTTAGCTTCAATGACAGATGATGTACCATAGGAGAGGAAGAATGACACAAAGTAGTTAAATTGTTAAAACTAGCCCTTGACCACTTCCTGGAAATTAAAATACAGCATTGTCGTGATGGTGTGGTCCATTTCTAGGTGATGATTTTGAAACTAAAAAAGAATATTAGCAATTTATGCACTTAATTGATGATGTTATCCAAGTGCATGTCTGTTTGTGGGGGCATACAGCACATGAAGATGACTCGGTAAGACCATATCCAGCCTCTGTTGAATGTTGCTCTTGGATGGAGCCAGTATCATTATTCAGTACTAATATGAAATAGAAAAATTACAGCCACGATGTTGTAGTAGGATATTTCAGGGTAATATTTGGGTTGTAAAATTTGCATGAAATTCTGTCATATACTATTAATTTCAAATATGAAAATAATGGTCGTCTATATGTTATTATTCATTGCAACATGACTTTAAGATACCCCTGCTCACTTGCTCCAAGCACGTGTCCTTGTGTGTGTGCATGTCTGTATTCGGTTACTTTTCAGTGGAGCTGAACACTATTAGCAGACCTACCTCTCTCTCTCTCTCTCTCTCTCTCTCTCTGTGTGTGTGTCTGTCTTCAGGTCAGCTGTCCATTCCTTGTGTTCCAGAGAGACTAGAAAATCCCTTGAGCCAAACCTCCAAAGGCACTCATCTGCATAGAAAGGTAACTGACTCCACACACACACACACACGCACACACACACACACACACACACACAGCAGGGTGTATCAGTCACTCCAGTGGGAGTGAGCTTTGGTTAACAGGGCAGTTCAGAGGGTCAACAGTGGCATTTGATCTTTGACCTTAGGACAAAAACATGTCCAATGTCCATTTTACCAGTAAAGCTAAACACATTAGCCTTATAAAAACTGTATTAAGTAAAAAGTAATTAATTAGAAATATGTATCCGTGCACTTCTTAACACTTCAGTGTTAAGTAAAGTAAAATAAAATGTGGGTTTTGCCCTCCAAGACATTCCTGCATTTCCTGCTACACAATGATAACTGGCACGAGCAGACTATCAAACTCATTCAGAATTATTGGTGCTAGTTATTTTAGTCTTCTTTAGACCCATTTCATTTGAATGTTATGTTGTTAAATAATATAAATACTATTGAAATGATTTAGTCAGTTTAGTAATTTCTTTTTTAAATATCATTAGTTGCTTTTCAATTATTAAACAATCAACATCAGGTAACTTATTTCTTTTCCCCCAAAATGATCTCTTATGTAAAACAAAACTACTTACAGGGCTTAGCAGAGGTGCCTTTCTCTCTCCCACTCACTCTAACACACAGCTCACCGGTGCTTGACTGACTGCCTCTCCACTGTAGAATAAATCGAAGCCTCCCAACTCCCTGATCAGACTCTGCATATCCCCGTCCCCCTGGTGGCCAGCATTAGAACCACATCACACATCAGCATTATGTCCTTGTGCTCAATTTAAAGTCTTTTGTGTCCCAAATTGTAGACTATCTGGTTACATATTGTTGATAATGAATAAACTTTATAATGTTGGATGTTGCTGAAATAAAGAAAGAACACTTTATATGAATTACATACGCTTTGAAAAGATATAGTTTGCACATGGTATCTTTGCCTTTGTTTATCCAGTAAAGGGTCAACTGAGCATCCTTTGTGCTTTAGATTCATACACTAAGAGCTGAAGTACACACACTGAAGTACGTTGATCAAGGGCTCATGAGTGCTTATTTTTAATGGAGATGAGAGTGCTAATCACCTTCAGACCTTCTGAGCTCCAAATTATAAGTGAAAGTGGGATAAATGTCTAAAATGAAAAACAGCAGTGTTCAGAGTCCCAAGATTGAAAACCACTGCTTATGTGTGCCTTCACCCCCTTGATAACACAGGAAATTATTATAATTTTTATTAATTATCACACAACAGGCAAATTTTCAACCATATTAAGAACAAAATACCAAAACGTTGACTCAAGAAAGAATGATTAAAAGTTCATTTGAATCTAAAACAAGAGGCTTTATCTTAACAAAAAAGCAGATTTAGCATTTTTGCTTTGAGACAAATAGAAACAGACTCCAAGATCAAATTACTTTTTCAGTGTTTCACTTTCTCTTTCTCTCTGCCTCGTTCACCCTTGGCGAACTGCTACCACACAACAACTTCCAACTGTCCTACCTCCGATGTGATCGAAGCTGACTTTGCTCTCCTCCCAGCCTTGTTTTTCTTCGCAGCCGTTGGGTGGTCCATGTCTCTCGCTCCCTCTCTCTTTCACTCTATCTCTCTCTCTCACTCATTGTCAAGTTCACAGCGTCTGTTTCTCTTTGAGTGCTACGGGACCCAGGCATGGTCCGAAACTCAATACCAGAGTATACACAATTAAGTTCACACCAGAGGTTATTGGGTGGAAGTGTGGTCTCATTCCCTGAAATGTGCGAGTCAGTCAAAGGATAGGAGGGTGTGACTGTTTATGTGTGGCTGGTTAGCTGGTCAAGGTTAACTAAATGGTGGGAGGTGGAGATGGTGTGTGTGTTTCTCGGTCCTCTGGTTTCAGCACAGGCAAGAGTCAGAGACTCTGTACTGGTTGGCTGTTGCCATTGGAGACTTTGTGTTGACAGGTTGTGCTGTCCAATAACAATCAAAGATAAGCTTTTAGTAAGTGTGGTGATTGTTTTCAGCTGTGATGCTAAATAGTTTGTGCATTTTGTGCCTTATGCAAAGTTGATGTACTTTTCCCTCTCTGTAATTTGATTTTTTTTATAAATATGACAGATGTCCTGATCTTAAGCTTGTTTAGACTCTAGCATACTTTTTGTTTCAGAAACATTCAGTGAGTAATTTTCCAAAATATGCAGGTGAGAAGTAATGACAATTAAACAGAACACTGGAAGGTATTTCTTAATTTATCTTCCAATCTAATCTGCTTTTGAACCCCAGGAAATTATTAAAATATTTTTTTAATACTTCTAATAATTTATTGTACTTTTGTTCCCAATCCAAATTAGAAACATAGCATTTTTTTAAATGAATCGAAATTTTTGAAAGAATCCGTGGGCTCTTGAGGTCTGTTGCATAAAACAGAAAACATTATTCCTGGTTTTGCCCTGCTGAACTCACCCCAGTTGACCTTTCCAGCATGTTAAGTGTTTCAGTGTTGGACCAGTTAGCCGTAGCTCCCTCTGAGTACCATTCACACGCGATTGGGAGTCCCATGACAGGCCAGCTGGAACCTTCAGTCCACCCCCCCAAACACACATACAGACACAAATCCTCCATGGAGCCACCACTGGCCAGCCAGCCTGTCAGTCATTCAATGGGAGGGTTATGAACGTGTGTGTGTGTGTGTGTGTGTCGGGGGTGTTGTTGGGGCTTCCTGTTTTGGCCTGTGTGCTTCAGTCCTTCCTGGCAGGGGGACTGCTGGTGTCATGTCTGTCAGCTATGGGACTAGCACATAAAATATACACTAGGATTAAACAGATATGGGAATTTTGCAGCTGATATCTGATACCTTTTATCATTTTTTATGTCAAAAACGTATTCTTATTATATTCCTGCCAGTATGGAAAATTCTCTAGAATGAGCATGAGACTGAAAAGCTCTCCTTAGAAGTCCAGACGAATTTCTTCTCGGTAGGTTAGGAGCTCTTTAAACTGGGGTGAGGCAAGTTTTATTGTATTTTTAGACTGTTGATTAAAATGACTCCATACGACACTGGAGTGATTTCTCTGGACAGACAATAAAAACACATTTCTCCACCTGTGGCCATCATGTCAGAGGTTGTCAAAATCAACTTGCTATTTTCCAATTTGTAGTAAAAAGCTAACAGCGGTACACACCTACACTCTGTCAGATCAGTCTGTCATTAACTTTCAGATGTCACTCACAAACCCAACCATGCAACAAAAACAAAACAAATTAAAACATTATGCCAAATACTCTTGATATGGTAATTAAGAAACTTTTTGTATACTTACATACAACGGGGGTACAAACAGCTATTCTACTTTCATTTCAGTAGATGTTTGATGAAGTGTCACACACTTCACTATAAAGAAAATATGCTCTTCACTTCACCAAAGAGATTTTGATGTATTTATGGTAAAATGCCACATTGGGCCTTTCACAGAGACTTTATATCTAATAGTGAGAGAGTCCTGAAAATAGTTACTTTTGTATTTTTTTGTAGTTTTAATCAAAAGCAATAATCTAGTACTCTTTCCACTCCTGCTCTCTCATATACAAATGCACACACACACACACACACACACTCACTCAGGCCTCTTCATGAGAGGTGGGTATGTCTTGGGGGGGAGCACCAGTCATGTTCCATTAATCCGAAGCAACCAGTGGGGATTGATCAATTAGCCCTGCTTAAAGCTGGGGCTTAGACTGATCAATAGCACTCATCACCAGCCAAAGGTTTTTCATTAAGACCTGCTGCTCTGCATGAGTAGACTCCATTAGCATAGACCAAATGGGCTGCGAGAATGCAAATACTAGAGTGAAAACACACACACACACACACACACACACACACACACACACCCAGGCCACATAGTTTTGCCCTCTATCTATATGTATAGGTGAAGGAGAAAGGAATATATAAAATCACGTAACTATAGTTTGTGTCATTTAGTACTTTGTCACAAACTACTACTCTGTGATCACATACATTTATGTTATATTTTAAAGCCATATGCAGTCAATTAAAGGAAATATATTCTATTAAATGTAGAAAGTGCTGTTGTTGTATTGGACTGGATTGTTTTGTAAAGTAATCAAATGTGAACCTAGCTAGCTATTTGTTTCCAATTGATTATGGATGGACTACTGGTAAGTGAGACTGGCCTGTAACCATAATGTCACAAACAGAACTCATAAACTTAAGTGTTTCTCACAGACATTTTGAGCAAACCTTTCCTTAATACTTTCTTATTCATTGTAGGATGTGGTTAAGAATGGCCGGAAAAATAATGTCCCAAAATATAAACATATATGAGTCATATTGCTTCCAAATAGTCTTTATGGTACCATGATGAGCATGTCTGGTAGTATTTCCCATTCAGCCCACTCTTTGTCAGACTTTTTGTTAGTTACCTGAAAAACAGCGGATGATCTTTCTGATCCACGACCCCATCAAACCCACGGGATCATCCGTAGCCTAAAATACAAAAACACTGGCCAGCTACCACTGACAAACTCACCTTTCTCACCCTTTCCTAACCCTCAGTGGGGCCGAGAGCCATTGTTTCACTTAAACAATCCTCATTGAATTAAAAACTGGCTGCATGCTTTGTTCAGTGAGGCCGATGCATACTGCTGTCATGGGTCCTATCGTTAATGTGCCATCACTGCACCTCACATCCTTCGCAGACACAGGCAGCGCTGAGCTTATTTCCTCCATCTGTAGGTGAATGTGTGAACACATATGCATCTGTGCGTGTGTGTGTGTGTGTGTGTGTGGGTATGTGTGTGTGTGTGTGTGTGTGTGTGTGAGAAAGACTAACACAGTACAACTGTGTTGGTAGATGGGGTGAATGAGTAAGAGAGGAGGTTGGAGGGCGGGTCATTGTGTGGGTGTGGGTGATAGTCAGTGTTAAATCGCTCAACAGAGAAGAAAACAGATAAGCATTGTGGCATGAGGTGCTTTGGTCACTGATGGAAGACAATGGTCAGGACTAATAGATGTTATCACATGATTATTTCTTTTTTAGTCAAACATATCGCCTCATTTTAGTTTTTAGCTGTAGGAAAAGTCAAACCCATACCCTTTTAATTGTGTTTAGTATTTCTTGTTAAATATCTGTATGATTCCATCTGATTTTGGGTGACAACGTGGCCCAATGGTTTGAGACAGTACTATTAATGTAAGGTCACAGGATTCAATCTCACCACGACTGTCTGGCTAGATATCCTCTTTAGATGTCCTCGACCATGACACCAACAAACCCTAGCTGCTCACTTTGGGTAAGGTTAGGGATAGAGAGGGAATGTCTTCCAGAGGAGATGCCCATGGTAACACAAACGTGTGTGTTTGTGTGTGCGTGCTTGTATCTCTGTGTGTTTTAACGGAAAGGAAGGGAGTTGGTCGTAGAGATACTGAGGCAGACAGGAAGAGATCATCCCGGTGTTACCATGGCTGGGGTTGAATCCTCTGGCTCCCCAGGCCCATACATAGTACACACGCAGGTTAATGCTCTTACACTCACACACATACACACATTCAAATGGATGGGGATGCCAGTGCACACAAAGTTAAAAACATGAATGTTTCCTCCTGGCCTCTCACCTCTTGACTTTTCCCCTTCTCAGTATTGGTTGGCGTCATTTTCATGGTCTAATAATCAGACCTTTTTAACTGTTGCATACACAGTAACTCATCGTATGTTTATGAAAACTTTGATAAATGCCAAAACATTTTTCATAAATGCCAAAAATGTAAAATGTGTCAACCCTGCCTGCCAAGCTACATACATAGTGATACACATGCACACACACACTCTTTGTGACCATTCGTGCTGATGGCCAATGAGTTTGATGAGTTTTTTGCAGGGATTGCATGGCAGCAGAATGATATTTCCGTGGGTGGGTGGGATGGATGGACGGATCCATCCCCACTGGGGAGAGGAAGTCCCTATCAGAACACAACAGGAAAGAGACAGAGCAAAAACAAGCACATGTCTTTTTGGACATTAAATCACTTCCTGTAGGGCGCTGGGCTGCCTACCCCATCATTCTCAGCCCAGTTTAACCACCCCTTTGGGCAGACAGAGAAATTGATCAAGCCTCTTTATCTGTGTGCGTTAAAAGGGTGCGTGTTCCTGTGGTTACGTCTCTAAGGTATTGCAATGATGAGTGAAATAACTCAACAATAACGGGGAGAAAAGGCTTGAGACCCCATCTAGAGCGACTGTATTTTTATCTTTTAACAATACAAAATCCCTTTTCTTCAAAAGTAGAATCTGTCGCCTTATGGCCACAGCGTATATATATGTAATGCTGTGCAGCTTGCCAATCTGATTTATCGCTGTTACTTGCAGATGTGATGAGTATCGTAGGATGCAAGTGCCATATAAATCCCTGCACCCTGACAGATCACAAGCCCTGAGTCTGGACCTGCTGCTTTGATCTTCATCCAAACAAAGAGACAAAAAGGTTTATCTGTGGTGCAGGAAAAGGCCTTTTTAATGGAGACAGGAAAAGACAATGACCACAGTTTTCATTCAAAACACAAATACTAGCCTCACTTGGCCTGGCTTGTCATTTTTTCAGGTTGTGTGTGATACTAACTGGCTCATTGCAGACATCAGGCATCATTATTAATCTCATACGTATATTGAAAATGCAGCTCTCGCACAATGCTGTCCTCGTCCAAAGCACAGCTGTAAAAAAATATGACTTCCTTCCTGTAGGCAATTTCCTGTTTATGTCTGAATTCAGGTCAATAGAGGGGAATAGCGGTCGCTACCTCATCCACCGTCATCCTTCCCCAGAGGTGACCCCCAGTCCTGATGATGCAGGATGCTATGGAGCCCAGTGCCATTATTTTGAACAAAATACCTGTCTTTCTACTTATCTTTTTTTTTTTCTCACTTCTTCTCTCCATCACTAAAAGAAATAATCACAAACACTGTTCATCTTCCTCTGTCCCTCCCTCTCAATGCACAGAAAGAGATATATCCACAAAATAAACTGTTCTTGTACTTTTACTTCTTCCAACATGCCAAAATGGATAACTGCAAAACAGCCTCTTTTATCTACAAAACACATAAAAAGGACATGTGACATTATTTGCGTTTTCTGCTCTCCACAAGACTTAATAGACCCCCCCAGTCTCCCCAAAAAATGTCTCAATTGTACACACATTGATCTTCCTGAGGCGCCCTGTTTGTTTCATTTTCTGCTGATTTGCCTAAAACAGGCAGTGGCCGCTGCTGTGAATGTTTAATTTAAGAGCTCATGTTCCCCTCTGCACGATATGTGGTGGTTGGGAGCATGGCTTGACGAGGGGGGTCCGATGGTGGGGTTGGGGGGGGAAATGAGGGTGGGGTGGGCTGATGGAGACCCCCAGGTCTCCGGGCGCAGTCATTAAGATGGCTCCTCGGTTTGGAGATGAGAAAGCATGCTCTGCACTCTGGGCTTATTGAAGATGCTCCCCTGCCTACTTGGAGCATCCATTATTTATGAGTTTTTACAAATTTCAACTGACATTTTTATCAGTTGTGGATGTCTGTTTCTGATTTGGCTACACTGGGTGTGTCTATCTCCCCCCAACAAGATGGAAATATTGGTCAAATACAACTGCTTGGTATTATAAAGCAAGACTTTTACTGTTGGGTGCAGGTTTCTCATTACTTTAACATGTATGCTTGCTTTTTTTTTTCTGTTTGACAGTTGTTTCAGAGTGGATAGGAATTAAGCGAACTACCATTATTGTTATGAATTAATATGTGTGTGTACATGAATGACCAGCCCAGGTCTATCAGGAGGCTTTGTCTCTCAACTGCCTGTACCACCCCGACCTCGTTCGTTTGTGGTTGAGCCAGTATTGATCCGACCGCTGCCCAGTGCTTTGGTGTTCAGCCTCAGGCTTCGCACAGCCTCACCTCACCTTACATCACCTCACATTAGACTCGAGATTTGATATGCACTGTTAGGCTCTGGTACACTCCCAGAGAGAGAACTTGTCAAATGCCAGTTAACATGAGCTCTACCAGAAGACCGCCCACTTGCATCAATCTTGCATCAGGTGCTAGAGGTCAATTCAGCAATGCTGTGCCATCTATTATACATTTTTGTTTTTGAGAGTTGTATTAGGAAATTCGTACATTTTTGTTATTGTCAGTTGATCCTTGATTAGACACAGACAATTAATATTATTTTCTCTACCTCCGTATCAGCCCAATATCAGAAATTTGCCTCAAGGGACTTTACAGTCTGTACAGTATACGACACCCTTTATCCTTAGATCCCCTAAGTGTCTTTTTTAACCTTTATTTATCTCAGGATTATTTGCACAACCTTTTTTTCATTCATACATGCCCACAGTCTCTGAGCAGCATCACTACAGCAGTGATTTTAAATGCTTTGCTCAAGGGCACCTTTACATTGTCTAACCCAGCCAATAGCATTTGTCTCTTCCCTTACCATACGCACTTATTTTATAGCTGGTAGTAATATGGTGTTCATGGATGACAAATACACTGTCCTGACACTATTCCCCTGACTTCAAAAGTCTAATGTAGCTTAAAGTGATTTTAAAGATTTAAAGTTTTTGACATAAGGAGGTATATGTTACCGAGCAGTGGTGGAGACTGGAGATCTCCTTGCCAGCTGGTGGCTTAATAAACATGAGCAAAAACAACCATGCTAACAGTAACATTTTAGACCAAAAAGAAAGAAGAAAACCATCCAGATACAAAGGAAGAAGTTTTTCATGTGTTTATGATGTTCTTAGACGTTACTTCAGGACATCTCTGAGGATGCAGTGGAGCCCAAACACATATCACACCTCTGTTGAAAAATAAATTATCCAATAGGCTATCAGCTAACTGCTCATCTTTGTCCCACACACTGAGTACTGAATGAGCAGTGAGACAGACAAAATGACCAGAGCCTTTTTAAGCTTTCTGAAATATTCTGCCTTAAAATGTTTAATTTTAAAGGGACAGTGCCAAAATGAGGGAAAACCACTTTACCAGTGTAACACTAGATACTGCATCATATTCTGCAGGTTTGAGGGGTGGGGAGTTTAAGATGGTAGCTTTAATTGCAGTTGGAAGGCCAGTGAAACAGTGACCTGGTCATGAATCTGAAAAACATAGAGCATACACTGCCATTTAGGGGTGGTGTAGGTCTTTTGGTGTAGGGTTGCAGCTGCCTCTGCAACCAGGACCAGGCAGTATAATAATATCCAACAGAGGGCCAGCAAACACAAAGCCTGTACACCCAAACTTTCTACTTTCTTCCTGTTAGCCCCCCCAACCAGAAAGCACAGAATATTCATAATCAAATGCTTGTCAGGTCTAGCTTGATCAACACCAGCTTGACAAACCCAGAACCCCAGGTGATGAGAGGCAGCCTTTTCCCTGTCACACTTAACTCCTGGCCTCTCAGAAACAGAGCCACAGCTCCAAACAGATGTTGAGGGGATGTTCCCCAAAGATCTTCCCTGGGGCCCATACTCTCCTTTTCCATAGCTATGTTTAAGTCTGTGATCTTCATTTATAGGAGCCTCTATTACAGTGTTATTGCTGCCTCTGGCAAAGGACCCAGCCTCTTAAGAGTCCTCAGTAGCTTACAGAAACTGTTACTGTCCCAAAGGAGGGACAGCAGACTAAATAATCAGTTTCCCATCACAGTGACAATCTGAGAGCAGCTGTTTGCATCTGAAGGCCTGCCAGCAATTGTCCGTGGCGCTCTGTAACAGAAGGAAAGAAAGGAGGCATGGAGGGAGGGAAAGATTAAAGGAAAGTTTCTTTCTGCTTGATTCAGTCTTCTTAAGGGTTTTGTTATTGATCTCACCAACAGACCTGCAGATGCGTGTGTAGAGACACGTGCACAAATGCTTACATCCATCTGTGGACACACATGTACACATTAGCAGAGACACATGGACACACTCTAAATTGAAGCTGAATCTTTTGTTTTTGTCATAGGTATGGAATGCAGCACACCCAAGGATATACTGTATTTGATTTATGATGTAGATGTACTACTTTATTTGTTTTGTAACATTTATGTAGCACTTTACAGTAAGAAACAAAAAAGGCCTGTCAGTGCAAACAAACACTGATGTTAAAGACAGTTTGGGAGTAAAGACAGTTAAATGAAAACTCTTACATTAAGGCCAGTCTGTAAAAAGTGTGTGTCATCAAATCCTCAGGCATCTGGTTGAAATTGCACAGGACCTTGATGGAAAGCATTCAGTCTTTAGTAAAAGCAGTGGTGGCCAAACCTTTTGCTGCCTTTGTTTGACACCGAGCATGCCTCAGCTCAGTAATGTAGGTGTCACTGTTTGCACAAAAGACATCTATGTCTATCTGTGTATGCTCACTTAAATTTATTTCTGTAGATAAATAGGTACATACTGTAAATCCTTATATGTGAGTATAGTATGTTTGCTGTGTGTGTGTGTGTGTGTGTGTGTGTGTGTGTGTATGTGTGATTAGTGATGGTCTTGTTCTGTGTTGGTTCCTCAGCTCTTCCATAGTTGGTCACAGCTCAAGGCTGCCGGTGATCCTGTGAGATTAAAATGTTCTGGTTTTATGTGATGGGATCTGAGGCCACCACCCTGCCCCAGTTCATGCTGTTGGACATTTGACTGTATGTCCATCAATTTTAGTATGAATGAGCACACACGGACCTCAGAGAGTATTATGACCCCTTCACTTTTTCACATTTTGCTTTGTTAAAGAGTCAGAGATTAGTTTGTTTTAGTGTTAGTCTGTATTGCTGTATACCAGCGTGTGTTTACACTATATATTCATCACATCGTTGGGACACAAATCTGTTCACACCATAACATGTAGGGAATTACCTGACATCTGGGGCCACAAATCTGGTCTCCACAACATTAACCATTTATTTGAGGGTTAATACTTTTAGGTGTAGGACTAGAATGAAGACAACGTTAAGTTTAGTGTTGTGGTTGGGCATGTAGCATCCTCCAGTAATTAAACTTCAATACAATGTTGTCACAAAAAAGTAGTTTAAGTTGTGTGTGTGTGTGTGTGTGTGTGTGTGAGAGAGAGAGAGAGAGAGAGAGAGAGAGAGAGAGAGAGAGAGAGTACTCTTGTATGTGTACTTTTGTTAAAAGACATCATCATCATAGTGTGGGCAATAAAAACTAAAACTAAACTAACTAAAACTTTAAGGAAAAAGACATAACTAAATACTTTCAATGTCTACTTTGATAAACTGTCAGTCTGATTCGTCTATTCTCAGGTCATGAACCTCTTTACTTTTGCTGTTCTAAACACTTGGTATAAGGTCGCAGACTGAAACCTTCCGAGAAGTAAATAAATAAGCAAGAGACAACATTGTGTGGGTGTCCTGATTTCCTATAGCTTGTTTTTCTCTGCCAAAGCAAGTTACAAACAGCTTTATTTTTAAGTGGAAGACAGTCTGATACTGTTGTCTAATAGTCTGTAGTCTTTTCCAGGATAATGTGATGAGAGAGTTGATTAGTTTTATGTTTCCTGCAGTAATAATAGCAGTTTCTTAGGAATGAACAGAAGCAGAACTGCGTTATTAGTATGAGCATGAGCAAAACTATAACCTCAAAACCACTGACAGTTTGAAAATAGTCACTTATCCTGACAATTCTGTGGTGGAGGTTTTGCTGGTCACTGTTCAAGTGTTAAAGTTTAGCAGTAACTAAAAGCAACTACCGAGAGGCTGTTAAATGAATAAATAAATTAATAATAACTGTAAATTGTAATAGTGGCTCAAGCATTCACACTGCAATAATCTGTCATCAGTTCCCCAACAAATGAAACATCACTTCATGTAGGTACCCAATATTCCCTACCCTTCTTGCTTTAATTTAATTGTTTGAACGTTTTGTATTATTGTTTTGCTTCCCAAGGTCAATCCCAAAATGTAATTATTCTTTTCCCAGGATTCTGCGGCTGATGAACAGTGTCGTGACATTCGGGTTGTCGCGTTATTACACAGACCTCTTTCTTTGACGTTCCCACAGAGCACTCTTTGTGACACTGTCGAAGCAAAGGTCACGATTCCACATGCAGTCAAGCAGTCACCTTCGCCACTTGGCTGAGGTCTGGCAAGATTAATTCTTTGTATCTTGCCGTCTCTCTGTGTGCCAGGTTCATCTTTCTTACAATGGAGCGAAGGAAACACGGGAGAAAAGTGTGTGTGTGTGTTTGTGTGTGTGTGTTTTTAAAAGACATTGGTGCAACCGTTTTAACAGGGCGACTGTTTGAATTAGATGTTCTAACCCCCCGCTTGCTAAATGGATTTCTGAAGTGGCTGTAGTTGGAGGCTTTCAATCGGATGCAACCTTGAGTCCTTTTTTATGTGAGCTCTGTAGGATTTAAGTGCCGGTATAACATGAGCACGACTGAATGCATGCTCCTCATTTTTTGAAATTGAAAAATCTCCAAAGGCTCTCCCCATTGTGCAGGCAATTAATGGAATGCTGGCAGCGAGGTTCAGGTGCTTAAAAGTTGTATTTTTTCTCTCTCTCTCGCTCTCTTTTTAATGACTAATAAAGGATAATCATCGTGGAAAAAAACATCATACTGCTGTAGGCTTCCTCTTTATGCACAATGATGTATAATGCATGCTTTGAAATGAAACGGCAGCGGCCTTCGAACCATTCCATCTCCAAGCCTTAGTGTATTTGTTTTGCATGCCACAGTGAGGCTTTTGCATAACAATAGTGAGTGTTCCCATTAACAATGCCTGCCTATTAATATGATCTTTACATTTTTAAAGTTTGTCCATCAGGCCGCCAAACAATGGGTCCCCCAGTCGCTGTTTGGTATAAGTGATTAGAAAGTTGGCTAATTGCCTCTCTGAAGAGTTGTGCTGTTTCTTTTTAGCCTTCTTGTTCGTCATCTGTGAGCCTCTACCAGTGTTAACACTCAAAAACAGATGAATAAACCATTTTATTTTGCAATAAAATTCAATTAAATGTTTGTTCCCTTGGTTTTGGAGTTTTTTCTCCAAATCATTTTTAGACAACCATTAACATGTAGTGAGTATGTTGAGATATGAGGCAAAATATAAATAAAATGCCACTTCCTGTTTTAATTTTGCATGCAAATTGATTCTCTTATTGGTGGCAGTGCTTGTTCTGGTTGTGTGCGATAATGTTTCAATTAATTTGAACATCTTAGTTCTCTAAGGAATGAATACTGAGGTGAGAATAAAGAAGGCTGCATTCAACTTGATGACCTAGAATGACTGAGCCGATACACACAGGCGTACAGAATCCGGTGTTAATTTAAAAGTTGCGGTGGTCGCTTGGAAAAATGTTTTAAATAAAGGTAAAGAATTAAGATTACGTACACAGTAATTTATGTGTTCAGATATTATACTTTATTATCAAGTCAGTGATTGGTGGGGTAGGTTATCCTTACTGGTTAATCCACCAAAGACAAGTTTTGCCACTATGTGGCGCTGGGCAGGCGTTTGTTTTATTTAGACTGGCTGTGCTTTTCTCAGGCCTCTTGGGCCTCTGGTCCTGCCTGAAACTGGACTGAATACCAAACTGACTTATTCCAGTGTTCACTTGCACCTTTTCTTGCAATCTTGGAACACTTCCAAAAGCTTTTGTTTTTTCTTGTGCCCTCAATCTCTTTCTCTTTGACAATGCAGGGAAACATACAAGCGCATCTCGGTAAACACGAGTGATGTGGTTCCAGAGTTTAAAAGCTTCACATAACACTGGCAGACACAACTTGGGGCTGTTTGTGTGATGGAAAGGAAAACTTGTTTAGAAACTGACAGCACTACATCTGTGTGTGTTTGTGTGTGTGTGTGAGAAAGAGAGAAAAACTGTGTGTATGTGTGTATATGTTGCTTTTGGCAAGTTATTCATTTTGTTTTTTTTTTTTTCTTGTTTTTTTTTTTTTTGCTCTCTGTGTGGTTATCTTTTGAGTTGGTCGGTTTGGAGCCGGTGTCCACCTTCGGGGATGCGCATAGCATGCATTTCTGAGTATTTTCACCTGAGGCTGCACTTGTTAGAGTCTGTGGATAAATGTATATACATTATTTATACAAATTCAGGGCGAGTGAAAGCAGGTTTAACACATTTACAGACAGGAGGCCAGGCACTGCAAGCCAAGCTCCAAGTGAGGATTGCAATGCTGTGCGCCGGGGATCGAGCTGGCCTCTTGCCCGGCTGTGACCAGCATCTTTAATGCTGCACGAGAACACCGCTAAGATTATCATGAACACCTCAGCAATCGAATGATCCCTCATATCATTTGCTGCATGGAGAAAATATGAAAAAGGATAGATTGTCAAAGAATTTGGTTTGTTATTACATTTATAAGAGACATTTAAGAGACCTGTTGGCTGTTATTGCTGGAATCCTGAAAATGTAGAAAAGTAAAAAGCCTGCTGTATATATGACAAACGTATATATGAAACAATGTCATCAATTTTTTGCTGCACTGTGATTCTTTCAGATCAAGTTTACATAGACTCTTACAATCCTAATATTACACAGACATGAATGTACCTGAGACAGGGACAGACAGAGCCTGTGTTACAGGTAGTTGCAGGTTGGATCATACAAAAGGAATATGGCTGTGTGCTGCTGTAGTTTGACATCTGAGCAGTCATTATAGTCTGATGTCATGTCTTATGTAATAGAAAATACAAACAAATAATGAAAATGATTCTTCATTTGTTAGCTAATGATTCCATGTATTTTTCACAAAACTGTATCTGTTAGGAAAGTGAAAGTCTTTAGATAATTAATGAACATAATGCCAAGTGTAATAGCAGAAGTGTGTTTCACCACTTGTATTAACACCAACATTTGTGCTGTTGAAGGCTGTGGGATGAGTGGAGTCAAAAGTTGAGACAGAGCGGCTCATTAAATTTGAATTGCTTTTGATATGAAATAGTTTTCGATATTAGGCTTGAACTGAAGACCTCGATTCAGGTTAATACATTCATTCAACAATAATTGAGGATGTGGTTTTAAAACTTTATATAACTCTTTCATTTCTTGATTTAAAAGACTTGCTGCAAATATTGCGACAGGCAGTTTGATTGCCTGAAACAAAATATGAACATTCAGATGAAAACTCTATGCATACACGAGAGTCAAAAGCAGTAAAGGTCAGTGTGTGTCATATACAGTAAGACAGGCTTTATCCTATACTGAAACACTGACCGGATTGAAAAAATCTTGCTGAATCATGAAGGAAATTAAAAACAAACTAACATTAAAAACAGGACAGGACACTATGATTAAAGACATTAAAGTGTCTTTCAACCAATTACAAGGGCAGTTTTTCAAAGAGGAATGATGTTTGGACTTGGGACCAAATTCAATGACAAAAGATGCTTCAATAAAACCACAATAATTACAAATACTGTGTTCTGTAATTGAACTTTGTCCTAATATGAAGTGGGAAATCTTCTACCAGTGTATTTTATGACCTCATCCTTGTATTATTACAGTGTAAATAAATATTGTTTTTCAATTTGACTTGACACTCCCCACTTACCCATCCCCTTCTCCCATCCAGGAGCCTCCTCCCCCAGAGGTGGATGCCTTGCCGGCTGGTTGTAGTCTTCATGTTCCCATGGAGCTGGAGTTCACAGCTTCCTGTTTCCCTCGCAGCCCTGCGCCTCAGAAAAGCTATGGCCTCGTCTACGTTGACTGACCTGGCTGGTGACGGAGATTGTAGTTTCATATTGTGATTCATTTTTTAATCCGAGTTGGTGAAGTGTTTTCTTTGTATTATAGCTCCTTTTTTCTTAACTCTTCTTAACAATTTTCTGTCACCAATGATCATTGTAGAGACGCAGGAATATTTGGTACATCTGTGTCCCTGAGTGTCGCATACCTTAGTACTGGTTGTAAGTATTTTCATTGATCTAGGACTCATTCTGTCTTTAACGCTTATTTTAACATGTGCTGGATAATAATGTAAGCTAAATGCCTCAAATATAATTTTAATCTAAACTTAAATTCCAACTTTTCACTAAAAGTTTTTTTTTTTTTTTTTGCATTTGGTATATTTGTATGTTTTTCATGGTGTTTTCTCTTTCATGGCTTCACTTGCTGTACATTTGCTTGTGAAAGCATTGCCGTATATTGTCCAGTAAAATGTGCAGCAGTACTGCAGTGTGTTACATGAACTGAGTAATGGGAACTTGTGACCCATTAGTGTGAGATACATATCATGCAACTGCGATGTCCCTGGTTTGATTCAGGTGGACACTTTTATCACATGCCATCCCACTCTCTCTCCCCTGGCACTGTTTAACAGCTGAGTGATATTGTACAGCAACTCATCTGATTTCTTGATTCCACCCTTATATAGAAGAAGGAATATGTTCACGGACAAAAGAAAAATGCAATTTAACCCCTTTCCTTAACATCCACTGCATAACAACAACTAACCAATGTTTCCTGACACTCTACTGTCAACTATCAAATAAAGGCCAGAATGCCATTAAAAAAAATGAGAAAAAGAAGAACAGCAAAATAATATTTTTCTGTATATCATTTTTGATTCTGCCCATGAACTTTGTACAGAAGAGAAGATATCTGCACAGATAAAAAAAAAAGAAGAAACCCCTTTTCCTGACATTTATAATGATGGTTACAACAAGACAAAATGCGTTTAAAGAACCATGTCCCAGAGACACAAATACGATTTGAGAAATAGAGTACCTATTCTTTAAATACACACACAAACATATATTTAGGAAAAAATAAAAATCTCTTTATATGTGTTTTTCCCTCTACATGCCAACATCGACAGGAATTTTCTCTATAGAATAATACTTTAATAAATCTGCATATCACTTGGGAATTAATCTCTCATTCCTACATGTTGTTTTACTCTAATCTTATTCAAGGGATGTTGGAGTAGCTATTCATTTTTCCCCCCCAAAAAAACACATAATGGAACTGGACAGCATTAGTGTGAGCAGGAAGCGAGAATCTGGTGTTATAAGCATAATAATTATTTATTGAAATGTGAGGAAAAATTCAATTAGCCTCAGAGAGACACTCCCCATGACAGGGGTAGTGAGAGGGGCAGTCAGCAGGAGGGGCAAAAGTCATAGACAAGCGGGAGGGAAATAGCATTTTGATGCATTGTGTATCCATGTGTTGACAGTGTTAACATGAGCATGTGAATGCACAAAGGTAGTCATTGTTTAAGTCCTTGTTAAAGCATTTATCCTGCATACAAGTCTGTCTTCACAGTTACTCTAAAGCTACAGATTGGTTTGTTGTAAATTTTAGACTATTCCATTTAACGTCTTAATAGCTGAAGTGACACAAAACTGTTTCTCCAAGCTTTTACTAAACCTCGTCTCCAAACAAACTCCTGTTGGGGGTGGAGCAGGACTGCAGAGGTTTCGTCAAACCATGCAGTAAAAAAATGGGACTTCTGCAATGACCGCTTTGATGTGCATGACTGTATTGCCTGCATGTAGTATATAGCTCATCTGTATGTTACAGGAAGTCCAAGGCAGCTGCAGAACCTAAACACAGAATTTGAGGAAGTGGGTGATAAAAGATTGTCTAATCAATGGACACAATCAATGAGGGTGTGAGAAAATGGAGCTCGGGACCAGAAACGGCTTAATGACATGGGATTTAAGTGAATTATCTGTACATTAAACATGCCATTGAAAGAGTTTTGATCGTTCTATGACTTAATTAACAAAACGTCTACAGGTAAACAAACACCACAGGTTGTTGTGGGAGGCAAGTGTTGGGACATTTTTGAAAAAAGAGTAACAACAACTACTGTACATGTGAAAAACTCCACATGAAAATAATTTAGGGTGCCATGTTATAAGAAAAATTTTAAAAAAAGCCAGTTTTGTTCATGTTGGACACAATACTAGAAGTCACAGCTCACAGGGGGAAAGATGCCGTCTTTGGTACAAGAGCAAACTGGACAGAACAATGATGCAGGTTGAAATTCAATAAGAAAAAACTGATGTGGCACAAACATCTTTCACACCTACTCGCTTAAATACAATACTCTTTTCAATGTACAGACTTGCATTAACATTTAAAAGACAAAATAATTGCGGTGACATTTTTCTTTTTGTGAGCCCATTATTTTGCTCCAGACCTGCATCTCTGAACTACTTGTGGAAACAAAACGAGAACATGCTACAGTAAACAAATTTATTCTGGCGCGGACACCTCACGTCATGTAACACATAGATGGAAACCCAGAGACGCAATAAATTATCTTCATTATTAAGCGTAAGCAGTGACATACTGTACATCAAAAAGGTAAAAGCACTGTAAATAAAAAAAGAAAAAAAGTCTACAAAAAAACGTTGAACGTGAAACGGAA
Source organism: Macquaria ambigua (assembly GCA_008360985.2). Classification (NCBI taxonomy): domain Eukaryota; kingdom Metazoa; phylum Chordata; class Actinopteri; order Centrarchiformes; family Percichthyidae; genus Macquaria; species Macquaria ambigua. Next base: position 83,481 of record VMKM01000154.1, read on the forward strand.
CCCTTATACAGAAATGCTTAAGAAACAAATGTTTGAATGCCAGCAGACACAGATAGAAATGAATATTTTAAGTGTGATTCCTTTTTGATTTTAGTGTCTCACGACATAATTTAAGTACTGCTCTAAACAAATAAAAAATAAAACACTGTACACACACCAAAGAAAGCAAACCAGAGGGATCTTTTTTTTTTTCTCCATTTCGTTGATTTCATTTTTTAGGAAATCATTGCTTTGCAATTTATGCTTCATCACAGTTCTCTCCCATATGACCACATGAATGTAAACACCTGTTGAATTATTCTTTTTTAAGTTTTTACAACATTAATACTTTATATATATATTTGTACATATTTCCATTCACATCTGCACGGTTAGCTAGCATGGTAATGAAATAAGGCAAGACTCACATAACTGTGACATCACAAATCTTTTTTTTTTTCTCTTATAATACTGATTATTAAGGTTTTTGTTAATTTCCTTTTTCTGTTCTGCAGCAGGCTTTGGTCTTTCTGGACAAAGGCAGGGTCGATCCTTCTCCGTCTCCAGAATCACACTTTGTTTTGTTCCAGTTGTAATGAAATAATAAAAAGGGAGGGTGGGTTTTTTTTGCAGGAAAAAAAGGGCTATAAATACAATTGTTTCAGCTGACATTATTAACTGAATTTATTTAACACTGGTCTTTCTGAGGTACATAGTTTAAGATGATTCGGGGAGGTGGAATAAGAAAGGGGAACCACAAGGTGACCATGAGGAGCAAATGACTTCCATTACAAGAGAAAAAAAACCCATCATATTTTTCTTCTTATTGGCCTATTTATAATTTTGTTCATTAAAGAATGTTCCTTTTTTAGACCTTTATTTTTTTACCATTCGTTCTCCCTTTTCAGTCAGGTAAAGCTGCCGTGGCAGGCATCTTATGTGAGTTCAAAAAACAGACGTGACGGTAGGTAAGAGTCTCTGGCCTGGTTGACTGCTTGTCCGTTTGTCTTTACAGTACCGACGACAGCTAAAAGCCAGTTTCAGTGAGAGAGAGAGCACACACCGGAGGATCGTCGACCGAAACAAGCCACGGCTCTAGTCACAAAGCTGTCTGAAAGATGGCCGGTGTTGCTCAGCTTCCTTTCTCAGCACAAAAAGCCTCTCACAGTGTCACCAGCGCTAAAACACTCGAGGGTTGTTAATTCTTTAAGTTGCAGCCTGCCACTCTTGATAGTCTGTGCTAGTGCAGACGATTACATCCCATCTCGAAGTGTGAAATGCAGTGTTTGTTTCAAGTGTTTTTCTTTTTTCCTTTCAATATTGTCTTTGTGTGGTTGAGGAGAAGCGGCTCTTCTTTCAGACCCTTTTTGTTTGTTTTTTTTTTAGACTAAAGGGATCCATATGTTGTTTGTGTGTGCACATTACACAGTCAGGTCTGAGCTGGAGGTTCAGTTTGGTGAAAGCATTATTTGGAGTTTTTGGGCTGCAGCAAAACTCTCAGGATGTCTGCACAGCTGCATTATGGGTAGCGCAGTCCCCTCCTAAGCTCTCTTGGCGTGTAGCATTTCAATGAGCAGGTTGTTGCAGGGCACGTCGCCGTTCAGGTGTTTGTAGTAAAGGTATTCTTCGGCCTGCAGGCTGATGGCTCGGATCTCCGGCAGCCGGAGGAGCAGCTGGCCAAACTTGTCCGTTTGCTGCGGGTAGTTACACATGACGTAGTCCAGCAGCGCCGCATTGACCTGCTCCTGGACGCTTTCTACCAGGTGGAAGTTCTCCAGGTTCTTCACATCTGCAGGAGGAAGCAAAAAAAAAGGTTAGATAAAATGACACTTGAACATGCTTATTTGACTGCTCTCTTCCAACACATTACACTAGTGTTAATTTAGGTAGGTAACTGTGTGCACATCCAGTCCTTTAGGCGAGGTGCATGATGATAGATTCATTGAGGGGGGAAAAAGGGTGTCCACAGCACCGAGAAAATCATGTTCATTATAATTAACATCAGTTTTTTTTTTGCAAAATTAATATACTAGTGAACATTTGAATATCAGCTGCCTTTATATCTCATATTATCTCAAATTACAACTCTGACGTCTTTAGGGCAGAAACTCTAACTAACCTGAATGTGGAGACAAATGAAGGGGGCCATAATGGTTCATATTTCAAAGACAGAAAGATTAGAATAACAGTGCTACAACCTGACGTCTTTGGATGTGGCTTTTTTTTTTTTACTTTAAAGAGGACTTCAAAATGCACCGCATGACGAAATATCCCCCGCCCCCCTCTTCTTTTTTTCCTCTGAATCGTCTCTTGAGACTGCGATGTAGAGGGAATCAGGTAAAGGCAAAAAAAAAGGGGTTGTCCTCCTGAGAGATTCATTCCCCAGGAGTCGATGAATTATGTAGGGCAGACTTACAGTCATATTAGCGCCAGAGCTGCTCCTTAACCTAACGCCTTCACCGTCCTTTTATATCATAACAAAACAGAATGTGTCGTAATTATTAGGGGAAACAAATAGAGCTAAAGTTTTTTAAAAAGCTTCAATCTTGTGAAAAACAGTAATCACTTGAACTGCAGGGTGCAATAAAAGCACAGGAATTCATCTTGGTGGGAAGTTTTTTTTTTCACTATTAATTCCTTGTGCAAAATACATTTTGCATCTTTCCAAAATCCTACCTTTACGCGCAGCTATAAGCACTTTTCCTTGACAATAATAAGCTCACTGGGGGTTTGAGCAGATTATTGCAAGACAAGACAAAAATGTGCTAAATGGATAATGGTGGACCAGAGCGCTGTGTGTACTTGTCATGATTATGAAGCGCAGGGCTGCAGAATATTTAATCAGATAGTAGCTCTGTGTGTGTGTGCGCGAGTGTGTGTGTGATCTTTTATTAATCTCTTTGACCCCAGGTCGAGTGTGCTCATAGTGGGCTAATGTGGGATGACAGAGTCCCTGTGTCTAGTTGACACCTCCGGACCAACACACACGCACGCACACAAACACACGCACGCACACAAACACACACACACTAAAATATACCATCTTTCACGCCAAATTTCTGCCTTTCTCTCTCTCACACACACACATACACTGACACTAATCCATGAAAATACACATAATATTTCTTTCTCTCACACACAGTATCCCCTTCCCACACACACGCTCACACACACATACACCCCATCCACCCACCCAGAGCATTAGAAGAAAGGAGGGGGAGATAAATCAGCAGCTAATGAGGTCTAGAGAATGAGAAGCAGGTCCTTCAAGGCACTTCCATCTATGATGCACTCTACCATGCTATTACAATCTGTGTGTGTGTGTCTGTCTGCCTGTGTATGTATGAGCTGGCGTGTAGCGTGTGCGTGCTCACCCTGACCTCTGGGTGACACGGCGGGGTGCTAAATAAGGCCAAGAGGAAGGCAGGAAAAGGGGGAGGGGGTGTGGCCTGTGACAAAGGAGGCTCCAAACAAACATGACACGTGCTTTTTCCTGCTGCCACTCAGCTGTCTGACCTCCTATCGGACTCCTTAACCGGCTTTCACACCACCAACACCTCCAAGAAGCATTAATATAGCCTTACATAAGCTAATCCAGTAGAGTGTGGGCTTTAGGCTTTAACACACAGACGTCCTACGCAGGTCAACAAGAAAAATAATAGACTTGTTTTCATCTGCACATTAAACAAATGTAGCAAAGACATGTAAATAAAAGTTTGTTAGAAAAGAGTTGCTCAGAAAGTCTTAAAAGTGTGGAGAATGGTTTTAGGCTTATTGCTGATGAGGGCTTTTGGCCAGGATTTCAAATTTCAAGTTTTCAAATTTATTAAGATTTGTTATATTTTATTTATTAAGTTAACTGTTCAACTATTTTTTCTGTGAATTATCTTCCCTAAACGCTGTTCCTAGCACCGTATAGTAAGTGTCAAGTATTAAAAGTTGGCATTAAATGCTCGGTCAGATTCTTAGACTTGTTGACTTATTCATTTATCAGATATTATCAGACTTGAGACTGTATTTGGTTTATTCAAATGTTTTGTGTACCACCTGCATTGGGCAGTTTGATATATTTTGTTAAATGAAAAAAACAATAGGGTCATAACATGTCTATATTCCCCAAAGTAAAGTTATATATTGGATCAGATGTCAGTTCCCAGCTGTAGATCTTTATTTAATTATTTTTTATTGGCCTAAAGGTAGTGACATTTAAGTATATCGAGTCTAAACCTACTGGAATCATGATATAAAATACTCATCATGTATAAGTAATGGTAGACCATAATCTTGCAGGTTTCCCAGAAAACTTTAGGCATGACCTCCGTGTCCTCAGTGGTAGCTACAGCCCTGGTGCTGACTAATAAATTACTTTTTGGAATTAAATATCTGTTGTGAGGAATAATTTCTGCCAGGAAAAATCTTCAAATTCACGGCCAAACAGAAAGTCTGTAAATGTAGTATCTAGCACAGTATGTATTGAGGATAATAAGGTATATTTTGAGGCATTAAAATGATTTAATCTGTAATTTTTTATATAATGTAATACAAGTAAGGACAAGTGTTCTCTGCAGTACAGGCACTGTCGTTAACAAACATCTCATGCTGCTTAATAATCAATTCAGGGATGTCAGAGCCTCTTCTGAGTTTGATTGGGTTAATTCTGCAGCAACATGACAAGGTGGGCCCAGATAACAGCAACAACATGTGAGGTGTTGCCATGGTTTCTCCGAAAGATTTGTCTGTGTTTGCGTGTGTCTGCATGAGTGTGTATGCATGTGGAGGGGAGTTTGATGGGTGTATGTGTGGATGTTGGGGGAGAAACTACAGAGAATTAGTACCCAATGTCTCTGTCAAGCTAATTAGGGGAAAGTGAGGCAAAAAGACAGCATTTTAATTGCTAATTATTACCAGAGCCCATATGAAAAAATAATGAATGAGGGCTTCCAAAAAAAAAAAAAAAAAAAAAAAAACAACAATTGACAATAGTTTGACTATCTTCTACTCCCATTTGCAAAACCAGTGGGCAAGTGAAAAAACAGAAAAAACACTCAGGTTGATGAGAAATGTTATTTAATTTTGTTACTAATCAAATCAGACAAGTGGATTGATTCTAATTTACTGATCATTCAAAGGCAGGATAGGGATGATGAAAGAGTGAAGAGGGGGTTAGAGGGGAAATAAAAAAAACAAAAAAATCAACAATTGATCAATGATTCCCAGACAGTGTCAGGTCGGAGCATTAAGTGTGCTAAGCGCTCTCTCCTCTTCCTTCAATGCCCCCCCTCCCTCTCTTTCTCTCTCCATCTCATTGTTCAGTCACTGTGGGACTAATTATCAACTTTTTTTCACATAAAACAGCCACAGTTCGTTGCAGCGCCACGTCTGAATACTCAAATGGAAACCCCGAGGTCCCGCGGAATACATTGTTTCATTTGACGGCCGATCATGCTGAAGCCAGCGACCTAATGCAAAAGCGCACACACACACATATATACACAATCATTCTTTCTTTCACAGAGCCCCTGAAATCACCGCTGTGCTTTTTAATTAGACTAGATCTGCTCTGTGCTATGAGTGTGTGTGTGTGTGTGTGTGTGTGTGTGTCCGCATGTGCTTTTCTTTGCTCTTTCACCACCCCTTACAATCAACCTGCTCCAGGGACACACACACACACACACACACTCACTGCACATTCACTCATGCAAATACTCGCTCCATTACTTTACTCTGATCTCAACAATGCCTCACAGAGTGGACACTGTGATGTGAACAAACTCAGAAAAATAAAAAACATCACTTGGTGTCAAAGTTCAAAACTCGCTGCAAAAGCAAACAGGCACCACTTTGTTTATGGCTGTAAGAAGCCAAAGAGGTAGAAAAACACTGCACTGCACAGTAAGGCAGCCTGGTAATAGATCCTAGTTGAGTAAGACCTGACACCTGACCCTAACCCTATACATCCATGGTATAGGCCAAAATGTAATAAAAAAGAAAGAAAAGAAAGATCAGAAAGGCAGATTATGTGTTATGTACATAAATGATGATTTGCCACATGAGAAGTTAAGCTTTATTTGCTTAGAGTTAATCACTTAAAACAACTTTAGTTAAGATAAAAATGTGTTAAAGCTAGGGTAAAGCTGTGTTCTATTTCCATTTACAAAGCCCCTCCTTTAATTTCCATCATGCTGTTAAGTTAATGTGTCAAGATAAGCGTAAGGTCAAATTGGAAATTCACCTAACATGTCAGACAAACCTTTTACCCCCTCCACACCTTTATTTTCCATCATGCTATTTCCTCATCAAACTATCACCCATTTCCAGTCATGTCTTGAGACACTGCTATTAGGACAGTTATACTGTACATGGCAAAATAACACCATGCTCTCTCACATTCCACTTTTACTGCCCCAATCAATAAACCTCTCAGTCACATGCTGCCAATTCACTCTGCCTTTCAAACTTCACAACATGTGTTTCCTGCTGGGTCCAAAAACAACACATAAAACTCTTGGGTCATAAACGGTTATTGAGTCAAGTGCTGTCAGTAAACTTGGCCAATTAAACGTGAGCGGAGGACAAACCGGTCACTTCCTGTATAGGCGGGAATTAGGGGCTTGGCTCTTCCAATAGGGACTTTCACAGGCGTTTATACGAGCCTATCAAAGCTGAAGCACCTTTTACTACGGCAGCGGTGCTTCAAAGAGCGAGTAGTTGTACCCATGTCCAGGCCAAGTCCTCTTTATTGCACCCTACTGGATTGTTATCAAGTCAACACGGTCCACTGCTACTTTATTCATTATTAATCTCCCTCGCAGCTTGGCTCCAATCAGAGGCAGGGGCGTTGAAAGAACAGAACCCAATAACCTTTGACTCTGGGTGGGTTGAGGAGACCAAGTGAGGACTAAGGACTGCCTACAACAAGCAACATGTAGAGCTACGTGTTCATTGGGAGAACGTAGCTGTTTGTGGACGAGCGTGGTGTTAAAAAACAGGGCAGCAAGGGCAATCAAAGCAAATAAAGTTCACGGGGCAAGGGGCAATGGCCGGATGGTTAGTGCTATCACTTAAGTAGGTTATTATCTGAGTTATGGTGCACTGCCCTGATACGTAAGCTGGGCTTTGTATTGGAGAATAGCAACCTCCTTTACCCCCCATTTTACCCTCACACCAGCATAAGGTCATGAAGTACACAAACACACACAGTACAGCTACATACACACTCACCTCAGCTCCCATCAATACTCCACTGACAGCATTTTTTTTTTTTCCTCTACAGGAGGTTCTGCTTCCCCATTAGAGTATTTCAGTCCTCATCTATCTATGCTTGCCAGCAAACAAGTTTCCCTGCTCCCTGGAGCTCTCAGCTTCCTTGTTTTCCTCCAAGTCCCATTTGGGGAATTCCCTTTCTCCGATACGACGCCTCCACTTTAGAGGCGAGAAGAAAAAAAAACAGGAGGGGTAAAACTGGAGTTGTATGCTCCTTAACATTTAATGGGCTTGATACACCAAAGGCTAACAGGATAACTAGCATCATAAGTATCCTATCACAGGATACGAAAGGAGCACGTATAAGCTCAATAGAGTTTATCTTTTGTCAGTTTTATCATCTGAATTCTGATCTCTAGTAACGATGAATTACAGACAAGCACTGCTACATGCTGACTGTTTGGGGGATAAGGTGGGGATATACTCAAAAAAGACTAAAGTAGTCCATACGACGTGTTGGCAAAAGTGTTTATTGTAGCCTTTTGGAACACCCACACTCGAAGGCAGGGTAAAAAGCTGGTGGTCATAGAGAGAGAGAGACGCAGTTATCATAATGGTGCACGCTTTCAGACAGTCTCTCCTGATGGGTATTCATGGTGCTGCACTCATTTGTACATACGAAAAGTGACACTTTCTCACCTCTGCTCACCTGGCCAATCACTGCGTGAAGTGGGAGTGCTTGTCGGATTGTCATTTACAGAAATTGTCAGACACAGCCCCCTTATTCTGACATTCGAAAGGTGTAGGGGTTAGAGGTTTCAGATGCTGTTCGACCATCCAACAAGCACTTTGGTTGGAGCATTCTGGTGCCCTTAGGCTATAAAATGGGGCTACTGGTGGCCAGTTTTATCCAAGCCTTTAGAGCACCTGTCGGCCATAGCTAATTTTGAATCTTCTTTTCTTATGTATCTAATGGAGTGAAAGGATTTCAGGAAGTGTCCTTTACCATCATTAACTTTTTTACTAATTTAACAAAGGCCTCATTAAGCACTGAACAGTGACCCTTCAACGTGAAAAGTGACCCTTTATTTCGTCAACATACAGTAACATACCGTAGCTACATGCCCTCAAGCTAACATAGAGCCCAATGTCCAGAGGCCAAATATCCTCTGTGCTAACTATGCATAATAACAACTGTCTCACAGTTCCTGGCTCTGGAAACAGGCTACCAATGGGGACGGGCTATTGTCAGCGTGTCAGAATAAAGCATGAAGGCTCAATTTGCCCCCTGACTCATCAAACCCTCCCTTTAGCCACCCAGGGGGCCAAATGCCATGCGGCTATGAAAGAGAATTAAGCAGGTACGGTCCAGTTGGGGATATATTAAGTCAAATCTAAACCTCCGCCGACAACATTGCTATTGTTGTTAAGCTAAACAGGTAGCGGCTGGTTCAGTTCTGTCGCCAAAGGACGGGTTGGCGGGCTCGTTGGGGCGATGGAGAGAGGTCGAGAGATATTGAGAGGAAGGGAAAAGTGCCTTAGGTCTGATAAAATAAACAAGAGAAAAGGCGCTCCGAGCAGGAAGGAGACAAGCTTCTCTCATTGCCTATGCTGGCTGGAAGTTGCTGGGGATTTATCCTGAGGTAAAGGGGAAAACAAACCACCCTGTATCAGTTGGTCCTGTCTGTGGCTGTTATTATGGACTTTGAGGGCTTCAACAGATGGGCACAGCCAGGGAGGATAATATCAGTGGGAACAAGTATTAAAGGGATAGTTCAGACTTTTTGACATGGGATGGTATGTATTACTCTACTTTTTTTTTTTTTCTTAAACAAAATGTAGAGTTAGTTATTTGCTGTCATATTGATGCAAGGACATTTGAGCTGCAACAATTAGTCTATTAATTGATAAGTCAGTCATCACAAAAATAATCAGTAAAAATGTTAATAATTGATTCATAACTTAAGTAATTTATCAAGCAGAATACCCAAATATTTTCTGGTTCCAGCTTCTCACATGTGAGGATTTGCTGCTTTTCTGTTTCATATGGTTCCAAATATCTGATTATCTTTTGCTTTTGGACTATTGGTTGGACAAAACAAGTAATTTAATGATGTAAACTTGGGCTCTGGGAACTTGTGAAAGGCCTTTTTTTTTCTTACAATTTTTTATGTTATAGGCTAAACGATTAGTCAGTTAGTCAAAAAACTAGCTGGATTAAGCAATAATGAAAATAATCCTTACTTGCAGCCCATTGGACATTAAGGTGGCACATCTTGTGGTTGGAGATAACCCAGTGAGCTGACAGTTTGTGAGGCTAAAATAAACAGCCGAAAATGGGGCCAAAATTATTTTTTATCTCAAAACAACACTCAAAAAAGGTTTCGCTTGCTAAATAGTTCCACAATTTTTTTTTAGTTCTGTGTTGTGGCTTAAAATATGTTTGTCAACTCGCCCCATTTGATGCTGTTCATTTCTGACAAACTGCGGACTCGCTGGGATAAAAGTCAAAAATCACATTGTCTAAGCATTATGAAAATCCATTTGCCAGAGGGATACTGAGAGACTTGAATCAGCAATGAACCTAGTGCTTAGCCCTCTGTGGTCCCTCTAGTCCCCCGCCCCTCCACTTCTTATTGCCCCCTTCTTTAGTCCCCCTGGAGGCGGAACCAAATGCCTTTCAATGAGCCAACCTCGGATGGCATGGTGCACCCACAGGTCCCTGCTCTCTCACCTTCCTAATGCCGTCTGGATTGTACGGACAGTTAACCCCCCCTCACCAAAACAGCTCCCAGTCATGTAGCTATATGCTGCTAATGACGCTAACACTTGACTGACAGGCTCAAATCTAATAGACAACGACCCAGAAGAAAAGTCACTGTGTTTGGTGTAATCTGAGGAAATGATCTGTGGGGCAGTGAAATGTAAATGTAAAAATGTAATTCTAATGAATTAGAAATCAATATAGCTGTACCTCTGTGGTGAATCTTCTAGACTTTATGTTTCACTTCATTTGTACCTGTCAGCAACAGTAGAAGCAGGCACAGCATATAATGTGTGTGTGTCTTTGCTGTCTGTATGCATGTGAACCTCGTTTACATTCAGTGCACTTTTGCACCCCTTGGCTAATTACACACAGGGTTTGTTTGGTGGTGGAGGGAGGGTGTAGGGAGTGGAGGGGCATGTCAACCTTTCTTGTTTATGATAAAGTGACAGAAAATCATTGGGGGGTCAAGTACCCCCCTCCAACCCTCCACTGCCCCGAAAACTCCTGCAGCAGTACAGAAGGTGCCTGGTGTGGGAAGTCTCCCCTTTAATGAGACCATTAAAGGGCCCGTCTCCCCGTCAATAGATTTCTCTCATTCTTTCTCTGACAAATTTGAATTAATAATTCAGTGCCAAGCGCCTGGGGATGTATATTTTCAGCTTGAAGGACAGTTAATCCATAGTGTCATTCCCCCCCCCTCTCTCTCACTCCTTCCTCTCTCCTGCACGCTCTCGTTTTACATCTACCCGACTCTCTCCCTCCTTTGCTTGGTTCTCATTTGATGATGGAAGCCAGCAGGTAGAGAGCAAACTAAAGAAAGAGTGTGCCCCATGTTTTTCACACCTTCTTTTAACTTCTTTGTTCTCTGTGTGATTTTCGTCCCCTGTCATGTGACAAGTGGAGTCAGCTAAAGTGCAAATTGGGGTTTAATTTATTCTAAGTATTGGATGGCGGTGGCCGTTCTCTCCTTCCCCTCAGGGGTAATGTAAGATGACATGTTTGCACACTGCCTCTCAAAGCTGGACTTGATTTGGAGAACTGGGGTTTTACTGGATGTTTCTACTGCGCCAAATGTTAGGACTTTCAAATGCACAATACAAGGAAATTAGAGGAAATTAGTAATTTTGAGGATAAACCACAAAGACGCTTGCCTAATAAAAGAATATATTGTGGAGTGTGTTTGTCTGTGGTTGTGGGTTTCTGTTTGTGTTCTGCATCCACTGTGGTTTGAGAGTATTACCAATTTTATTGGAAGAATTTTAAGAGACAAAATGGGCCTGTTTCAGTGTGTGCTCCTGTGTCCTCCATTACACATTTGGCGCAATTTCTAACTGTAAAAGTTGAATTTCCAAAAACAACAGGACATGTAGAGAAAGAGCAAGTACAGATCCTGGATGTTTACGATTCATGGGATGGTAACTGAGCCATTTAGACAAGAAACCAGCTTGTGCCCAAACTGTTTAACAGTACAGAACAAAATCAGCTGGGAACAATTGCATGCCTTAAAAATCAATAATGTACTAGTGTTATAAGTGACAAACTAGCAGCTCATCTTTAAGGTGGCTGCTCTCTTTTTACATTCTAGACATGTTTGTTCCCTCCATGACAACTTGGTATTAACAGAAGTATTATCTGATATTTTGGGATCTGATAACTATTTACAGAGCAAATATTTTCTGATGCTGACTTCCTGCTTATTCTCTTTTATCATATCTTTGTTTGTGGGCAGTTGTAAGGCATTATATTAAGGTTGTTGAGTTTGCTGTACATGTGTCAGATAATGACTTCCCCTCACTGAGCATTGTAAGAATTTACAGGCTCACAGTGTAATGCCAACAGTAGCTATGGATATCAATGCCAGGTGGCACTAAAGTACAACTTTATGCTCTAAGGCATCTTGCACAGGCCCAGAACTGGCATGACAAATGTCTGGCAGTGCCCAGGAATATTCCTTTACATTGCACAACATTATTCTCTGATGATATACGTATGTGTGCGTGCTGTAGGTTTTTCTGTGTGTGAACAGAAGGTTGTTTAATGCCCTCTTGTGTTTCAACATCTGTTGGCTCCCTGGCCCTTGTTTCTAACATTTGCCAGCAGCTCTAAAGGTTTCCATTGCACTACCATGTTGTTTTTTTCTTTTTCTAATGCAATGCAAAGAATAGCTATGCTCAGCATGTGTGTGTCTGTGTGTACGACAGTGGACTCACAGGGCTTTGTTGCTTAAAATATCCTTCAGGACAAGAACGAAGAGACAAGAAAGGAGCTGTGATGGTTCAGGAGTTGGGGGTTTGTGGGGGTCACAGTGTGGGTGGGGGCTCAATGTAGAGAGAGAGAGTGAGAAAGGGTGGGAGAACAAGAGACAGCGAGCCAGAGCACCTGTTGGATCATCTGTGCTTTAAAACGTTTAATCACTGTCTCTGGTTACGCACACACACACACACACAGGCCACAGCATGCGCACACACACATCACCTTAAAGCTCTGCTGTTCTCTGCCCTGCCAGAAATATCTTGTAACCACATTGTCCAAAGACGCACACACACACACACACACACACACACACACACACAGAAGCTCAAATAGCAAAGGGAAGAGGGTGTATAATCTTATAGCAGCCACCTGACTACCATATAGCTTACCACCATCATAGTTTAAACACATGCCTCTGCACTGTACACGTTCACGCAGGAACACAATGGCTGACAATCCACATGCCAGGCAGTACTGTGATGCCAGTGAGCTCCATTTGAGATATCAGGGCGGTAGGCGATTGTAGAGGATTATTTTTACTTCTACTCTCATCGTCAATGTTTTTTCAAAGTCAGTCAGAAATCAGCGACAAATGAAGAGTTTCATTTTAAAAACAAGAACATTTTTCAACATTTTTGAACTACAAAGCAAGGATTTGGATTCAATTACAGTAGTATCCTAAATAGGCATTAAAGGTTGGGTAGGCGGTATTGTTATGGAGTCACTGGCCAACAAATCCATAATAACCGTTCAGAAAATCTAGCCCGTGATGGGAGACTTTAGCCAATCACAGGTTATTTCAGAGAGACGGTGCGTTTGTATTGGCTGTTCTACAAATGCAGATGCGCGTACACGTCCCTTCAGATGGTGAAAGCCTGATTTAATGGTGGAAAATCCTGCCGAAAATCTTGCAACTTGTGATAAATCTCCAATACCTCCTTTGCCTGCAGCAACACGTCCCTCCACACGGAGCTTCGGGCTCATTAGCTCAAGTTGTGGGTTTGGTGGGAGGGGCTTAGCGGAGTGATACGAGGCATCTGCCTACCCCAGATTTAAGTCGTTTCAAATAGCTTAGTGCGTCACCCCTTTTATCTTGCTCAACCATTACATCTCGGAATCCATGCCACGCTTTTGTCTTTTACATTTTGCGTATAGTAATGATTGTCCAATGAGTAACACTAATGACACATCATGAGCTATAGCAGCCATAAATGTCTTGTCATAAAGATTTGTCTTGGCTGCGGAAATGACAGTCACAGCACTAATACTGTAACTACTACTGAGACATTGATTGAAGGAGTGAAGGGCTGCCATTCACATTTACAACTTTGCAAATGATTGACAAGGCGGGTGTGTAAAGCTGGGGGTCCATCTGATTGCATTTGTATTTTTGAACATTTGACCTGTGACACACTTAAAGGCTGAGGGGCCATACCACCACACTTTGGTTAGATCCTATGGTGTGTGTGTGTTTACACGAGTGTCTATCTGTGTGTGTTACATCACTATGTATATTTACTTCATATATATATATATGTATATGTATCTGTGCGTATATTTACTTCATATATATATATATGTATATGTATCTGTGCGTATATGTACAGTAAGTGTGCGTGTGTGTGTGTGTCAGCGAGGGCTTCTCAGAGTACATGAGAGCAAGAAAAAGAAAGAAAAAGTAACCAAGAAAGAGTGATCACTGGTTGAGAGAGCTCCATGGGGATGGGGTTGTGTAACTCTTTGTATGTAATGTTTAAGTAGAGTTGAGGCAGGTGGTCTGATCAATACGCTGCATGACCGTGGCAGTTGTTCTTTCCCTGCTGTCATGAAACACTGCAAACCACACATACACACACAGACACATAGTTCTCATCTTGTAGCACTGTTGTAAATCTACAGCTTGTGAGTGAAACATTGATGCTCTTTCGATTGCTAGAATCAGCCCAGGTTTGTTGACAGTTTGTCTTTCTTAGTTTACTATCCTCTTGAGATCATGCTTTTTGACTCAAGAAAATGATCACAATGTTTAAAATGGCTGTTGACATGTTGCCTAAGACATAAATATACAGTATTGTCTACTATGACTAAACTTAATAGTAGGTTGTACAGATAGTTTAAAGCCAGCTGGGTCAATGAGATAACAGTAAGGTTACGCAATGTAGAATAAAAGTAAATAAGTCCTTTAAACAAATTATTAAGACGCATGAAATTACAGGCAGGGAATAGGTGATCTCCAGTCAACAAATCATTCAAATCAGGAGTGGGATTTTCTGCAGCACTCCAATGTATGCACAATTTGTTCTCTGAGTCTGTTTTCCTCGACTAATGTGAGCCTGTTCTCCGCAGGGCCCCGCATAGCCCAGGCCTGTCCTCCCTACCCCAAACAGACACCCCTCAGCCTTTAATTGGAGACGAGTAGCAACCTAGCTAGCACAGCGCTGGGACCTGAGCTGCGGCCACTGAGAATGCATTAGCATTAGCATTGCAGCGGACCGACCTGTACATAATGATAACCTTAAGCTCTGGCCACTGGGAGCAGCCCCTGTTCACACACACACACACACACGCACGCACACACTCCACACACAAATGCACAACGGTACACACTCCCTACCCCCGTCTTCTCCTGTACACGCAGTCACGTAAACAAGCAAGTGTAATGCAGCCCCAGCGGTGGGCTGCTCGACGATCGGGGGAGAGAAAAAAATCAGTTGCCGCCATTCGGCTGAAAAGTGTGTGTAATGAACTTCAGTTCCATTGATCGGGACTGAGAGCACAGGACCGGGGGCTGTTTGTCCCAGAAGGGCTGCCATGCCGCTGCTCAGTAGCCCCTCATAAATGTTTGAGAGGCCTCAGCCACAGTAGATCCACGCTACCTGGGTTACAACACACACACATCCAGGTTGATGCTGATGATGGATGGGTGGCTAGTCAGTGGTGCTGGTTGAAGGGATTGATTGTTATTTTAGCTTGATGACATTTAGGTGGTGTACTGTGTGTGTGTTTTTGTGGCGGACAACTGGGGGTGTTCAAAGAGATTCAAGAAAAGTGCACTTTGTTCAGGCCTTTGTGGAAAAAACTATTCAGCGAGAGAATTTTAGAAAACTTCCCTGCTGTCTTACATTCTCACTTTCAAGTCTCTGTCCAGGCACAGAGACTGATATTTGCAAGCATATGCTAATTTATTTGGCAAGCTATACCTTCCTATGCTGTACCCCTAAGCTCATAGGCCCTCAACTGGCCCCTGAAAGCCCCTATATGCTGTACACATGATTGATATTACTGCAGATATCACTTAGAAAACACCCGACGTGCCGGGTGGACCATCCGCGCCTCCTTTTGACTGCTAAGTACCAGTTCCATGGCGGGAGGTCCTCTGCGTTATGCAGTCGGTAATAAAAGTTGAACATTGATTTTCTGTAGCAGCTTGTAACTGTTAATGTTGAGACATCAATAGCCAAAGCAAAGCGCCGGTGCCTTAATAGGAGACCGAGAATGTTGAGGGCGCGAGCAGAGGCTGACTCTAAATCACAGAATCTATCCCTGCCGATCGATAGGACAGTAACTGCAAGTGTCCCTCTGCTTTCCTAATGTTTTATAATAAACTGACAGCCTGTAATAAGGCCAAAGGAGAGGGAGAATGAGAGGGAGGGAGGAAAGGAGAGATGGAGGGCAACAGTTTCTCCATAGCTTGCCCGTCTTAAATCACCCCACATGGGAGTGCAGGAGAGGAGCAGAGGAGGAGGTAGAAGGGAGGAAAAGGTTTTTTCTTTAGTAAAAAAAAAAAACTTTTACAGGAGCATTTGTCTGGTTGTACTCACTGCTACGGTAGTTAGTGAGTGTATTGATGGATGGGAGCAGAAGTTTAGGGGATATGTCCTGCATTGCTTTGGCGGGGCAGTGAGTTAAAGTGTGTATTAAATCCTACTGCCACCGTGCAGATGTCACCATATTCAGACAGGAGTGCAGGGCTGGGCTGCATATGTTATGACTGTGACTGGGTGTGGATAGTGTTGAAATTCATACAGAGATTACTACTCTTGTAACACTACTGGTAGATGGTGAGAGAATTTGCCACTCTGTAATAATAATCACACTGCAGGAGCACTCTGTTGTGAAGTTGCATGCTTTGGATTTACATTACTTGTGCACTGATGTGCGTGTTGAAACTAAAAAACTATTGTTACTCCATTTTTTGTTTGCTCACTATTTAGCTCTTGTACTGTAATGAAAACATTTTCATCAAATGTCAAAATTCAGACAATTCAAGATTTTGGGGGGATATACTGTGGTTTCACTTTTAAGGTTTCTCTGTACTATAGACAATGAATAGTTAATGTAAGTAACTAATCCTAAAAAAAAATCCTAAAACTATAATCCCTAAAACTTGTCTCGACTTCCATTTTTTTTTTATCACTGGATATCTCTTGATACAACATATCTGTACTTTTATATGTGAGACATTGTGTCTATTCTTTCTTTACTATGGTTTACAGAAGTATTTAATCCCCATAAATATGTTTAATTATGTTACCACCCTTAGGACTCAGTAGCAGACTACACTGTCTATCTACCAGATCCCCCATGAAGAACAACAATGATGTGGCTTTTTTGTGTTATCACTTATTTATCACTGAAGTGTTTAATACTGGGGTCTGTCAATTTACAAATCCCCATTTCAACCCCACCCCCCACCCACCTCTCTATGATCTTGCTTTACTCTTCTGATAACTTGCCTTGTTTGGAACCAGATAAAGAACAGTGTCAACATAATCACCATATACATCCTTGTAAGAACGTGATAAGACCTAAACGGAGAAGAAAAGAAGGCAAGCTTGAGCTGTAAATTGGAGAGATACTTTGGAGATAATCTGGGAAATGTCGAAATCCATCAGGAAACTGTAACATATCTAAGGCGAGATGTAAGGCTAAGGCTAAAGGGGGAAGTCAGGTCAAGGGTGAGAGCCAGCAATCCTCTGTACCCCTGCCACCACCACAACTCACCGCAACTGCTGCTTAATGACAACAGCCTGCAGTACTTCCAGGTAATAGTGGCGGGCTGGAGACCTAGAGCTTTTATTGCTTGATAAAGTCTGAAAGCCTTTTAGGCAGCCTCATTACATGGAATTCCCTACAAAGTGGCGGCCGGCATCAGGAGCTGACTGCACGCCATGTTAGATTTCTTAGGCTAAAATTGACAGAAAATAGACAGAAGTATTAGGTTCATTGCTTTAGGGCACACCCCCACCTCCTCTTGATGAGATGAAAGAAAATGAAAGAAAAGTCGGGACACTCAAACATGATTAGACAAAGTTTGGGCGATTTTTTTTTGTTTGTTTCCTCAGTCACAATGATGCCTGAGGGAAGCTGATGGTGGGTAAAAAAGATTTGTTTGAAAGATGAGAGTCCAATACTTTTCAATCAGCACGTGTTTGCCGAGCACTTCACCAAGTTTCAAAACAGAGTGATGAAAAAGCACTAGAAGCAGTCACTCCATGCATGGATTGCACTTTATGAACCTTATACATACATTTATAGTCTTAGCCTCACTGCAATCACCACTACTGTATTTTCCATTACTGCTGTCATTGCACCAATCCAGTCACTGAGTCTGTAATTTGTGGGACACACAAACATTAGTCAAGCACAGGGGCTGCATGCCCGTACACACAGATACACACTATGAAGAATGTTTCGTGTCACATTTCACGTGCATGCGTCACACAGTATCTGGGTCTTTTCTCATGAACTTATAGTGTGGCAAAAATTAGATCTGAATTGTAATACTTCACTTGTGAAATTGCATATGAGCTAAAGCATTTCACATGTGTCTGCAAACCACATTAATCTACTTCAAATCTACTGCCTTCAGATGAAAACAATATTTTACATTTAATAAAGTCCTAATAAGGGACCTTTTTTGCCTAACCCAAATACAGCATACATGCACTGTCCTCACTTGTGAGGGTTGGTGCAATGTCCCCACAACAAGTCGTACCCCTAAAATACATGTGTTATTCATGGGGACCTAATTTATGTCCCCAGATGGGATGTGAGTCCCCACATTGTGACCAGTTTTTCTGTCCCCACAGTGTACACACACTGTATTTGTACTATTATATTCTAAATGATCACATGTACTACCTAGTAGCAGCAGATGTAGGGGTGGATAGTTTTTTTTTATTTATGCCTATGATTTATGCTGTTTCTTTGAGTTAGGAGTTTCTGTAAGTTATTTGTACTTGTGGTTTGTTTTATGGTTGGCACCTGTACTTACAGTACACGTTAAATTGATTAAATTACATTTTGTCTGTCATTTTCACTGTGTCCCTGTTAAGCAACACTGCCTAAATTCTGGAAAATACATGCTTTACTGGCTGATCCTGATGTTTCCTGGTCCCTCTTGAGAGCAGGAAAACACGGTCACATTTCATGTTGAGTCAAGGCTTCCCGTAGGCCAGAGCCTAACAACCCATACACACACTAACCGCACCTTTATGCATGTATTGATCAGGTCAAAGGTACAGATGATGACTCCATTCTGTTGACTTACAGCCCAGCCAAAAGCCTGGGTCCCACACAGCAAGCAGCACAAAAAAAAGGGGGGGGGGTCCCTATTATGTTGCTTTTAATTAAGTTGTGAAGGTTTGTTCCGGTTATATGCTCCATTATTTGGCCCCTACATCGGTCTCAATGGGTATAAATATTGAACCGTCGCTGCCTCTTGATGTTAATCAATCCCCGACCGAATTCTAAATGATTCGGTTCATTTCAGGAAATGAATATTTGCCAGGCTTTATGGGGGGAGGGGAAGTGGTGTGCATGAATTAGCCAGCTCCCTGGCTCGCTGGCCAGGGATCAGGGCATCGATTCTGAGCAGCCTCTGCTGTTGCTTAATTAGGATGTACCTGTCTGGGAATTCTGTGGGGTTTTTTTATTTTTTTTTTCTCATTGTGTGGAGAGACAAATATGATAGAGAGAGAGAATACTTGTCTTTTTCATCAAGGTTAATCACGTTTGCTGTGTTTGTGTTGTTGTCAGCAGATTGGTGTCTGACCTCGCGGTGCACAAAACAGAAAAAGTCTGCCTTCAGTGTGTGGCGCGCTAAACATGCTAATGAGAGACGCATCCTAACATGGGGGGGGGGGGTAAAAATCAATGTTGAATAATTTCTGAAATGTTTTTGTGACACAATTTCACTTGTTTTCAATAAAATTCTACTTATTTCAATATTTTTATGGAATTGATGTCTATAAGATATCATACGAACACCTTAATAATAGATCATTCTAGTCAAGTCATGTCACTTGTTACAGAAAAATCATTTATTTAGAGACTGGTGAAATGATCTCAGCCCTATATTATACTTGTTTTCAGTTGTTTTTTTTTTTTCAAGAAAGTACAGACAGAGACTCAAGTTTAAATGACTGTAGTTAAGACATTTTAATGAAGGAAAGGGGGCGGAGGAAGAGTTGAGGGAGGGAGGAGAAAAGAGATGAATGGCGGTTCAGATGTGGGTGAAGATAAACGAGGAGCGACGGTGCTGGATGTGAGGATGGAGTTGTGATAGATCGAGGCGTACAAAGACGGATGTGAAAAAGAGCGAGAGAGAGAGAGAGAGAGGGCAGAGCAATGAGAGAAGAGACAATGCAGAGGGGCTGGATGGATGGTGAGGGATGGAGGGCGGGAGGGATGGATAGGTGGGTGTCTCTAAACTCCGACCTTAGAGCCTGACTAATCACTTGACAGACAGCTAATGTGGTGCTGAGGCAGCTCTTGAATCACAGGCTGTCTTGGTTTCTTATGAATGGACAACACTACTGATTTCCAATCACTGACTTGGGATAAAGAACAGCCAACATTACACATCATTTCATCATTTATTTTGTTGTATTAATTAGCTTAATATTGTAAAAATAGGGGTGTTTTTTTGTTTTCAAGTCTGTTATTTTTTTAAGATAAACTTATTGGTTTGACTTTTAAACGGCCCATAATTTTAACCTAACCAACAATTTGCAGGTACCAACTTTGCCCTATAGGCTGAGAGGAAAATGGATAATTTTCTATCCTGTGTTTAAAGGCATACAAGAAAACTGTGTCTGTGGACACTCAATAATAGAGCTGCAACTATTATTCTGTTAATTGATTATTCGATTGACTCCAAAAATGTATTGGTTCCACCATGAAAATGTGAATATTTGCAGGTTTTCTTTGTCTTTTATTATATTAAACTATATACCTTTGGGTTTTGGACTGTTGGCCGGACAAAGCAAGCAATATGAATATGTTAACAGGGCCATTATTTACCTTTTTCTGACATGTTTTGGACCAAATGATTAATCAATCAATTGAGAAAATAATGAACAGATGAATCAATGATGAAAATAATCATCAGTTGGAGCCTTACTTGATACTGAAATGATATAGTTCAAATAAACTGCTGGAATAGGCAGATTAAATAAACATTATGGATCAGTTTATTTCCAGAGTTTGAGACTAAAGATGGAATCACTTACAGTACTGTAATCCATAAGATTAATGTATAATGCAATTATTTTTACATTTAAAGCAGCATAACAAGAAACACTTGGAAATTAAGTTTACATAGTTAATAGAACTACAAATGTGACTTCTTTAAATAAACCTTCACTGCAGTGGAATCAAACGCGAGCCTGAATTCTCCACATTTTATCAGCTTTTTCGCCGGCTTTGTTCCTTCTAAAGGCTTCAATATGGAAGCATTATTTAGGGCTATGTCCACAAATCTGCTCTCTCTCCGCTGGGAGCATTTACCACCCCGCGCTGGTCTGGCAGCTACTCTGGTTCCTCTCTCGGCTGACAAGGACTGGCAGCGCCTGTCTTACCCAATTACAGCTGATGGGGCCTGACCTGTAGAGCTGGGTTAACTGGTTTCTGGCTGAACACTCTCTGACCTCTGTCACTGCGTCTGCTTTGCCAGTATGGAAACTGTCTGTGTGGTGGCATGCTTCAGGGATAAAGGGATGAAAGTTGTTCAATAAAGCATGTTATTTTTTCTTTTTCCACTGACAATGGTAACCTATAAGCAGGTTTCAAGAAGCACAATATTTCAGAACTTACTCATTTTAGGAAGCACACGCTCCTCCTTGTTTCTTTCCTCCATAACTTCATACCTGGGAGCTGCCTAGTACAAACTCAGATTTCTGCTGAGCATATACAGAGCAGTTGGGAGTTAATTCCCCCTATAAGTGGAAAGAAGATAGTCTTTCTTTTCACTTTCCTCAGACTGAATTTGAACTTGTGACCCATTTCTCACCTCTGGGCTTCCATGTCACCTGGTCATATATACAACAACCTGTCAGCCTTTCTATTAGGCCTTTAAGCCTTTTAAAGGAAATCAAAGGCCCATTAACAGTGTTCTGACACCATACAACAACTAGTAGTAATCCTTTACTGAACTCTGACCCAGGCAGCACTCACTCTCTCTCTCTCTCTCTCTGCCGATTTGTGTGTCTCTTGCTCAACGGCCAACACACACAATCATTGCTTGAAGTCTTACAAACACTTAAGAGATCAATGCTCTTAGAGTGATAATCTCCTCCTTGATAGAGGGTGAAAGCCTTCACTTAAGACAAGCAAAGAGTGACAGGGGACAGATAGAGAGTGATAGAAAGAGATAGATAAAGAGACTGAGACGGAAAAGAAAATATAAAAATAAAGGAATGAAGTGTAAAAAAAAAGGGATGTCTAACCCTGAGAACAAACACACACACAGATCAGGACAAGTGTCTCCTCTCAGCTGAAGTGACATCTATATCCCTGTCTATATCGACAACTGGCTTAACTAAGAGCTCTTCTGGCAGGGACGAGGTGACTGATTGTCCATCCACAGAAAGAGAGAGAGAGAGGGTTGTAGATAGAGGGAAAAATACTGAGAAAAATCAAGACACAAACAGAATGATAGGGAATGGAAAAGAGGCAGGGAGAAAGGTAGAATGACTCACATAGTTGTAGGTACTAGCAATGCTAATAGCACAGTCTTAGTATAAGCGATACAACCATATTGCCAGACAGGAGCATCAATATTGGATGATTCTGCAAAACCATATATTATGTTCAATGACAACTATTTTTTTTTTTTTTTACGTCCAAATGTTTCTAAAATTCTTGCTTTCTTCTTGCTTGCTTTCTTCAGAGAAAGATCATGGTTACATTTAATTACGAGGAGAACATTAGGTTTATGAGGGGACACGAAGTCTTCAGCTATACATACCCACCCAACACCCCGACCTCTACTCCTTTGCTTTGCACCTTGCTACATAAAGGGCACACTTACTTCCTGCAGTGGTACAGTATGTTGGCATACTGGGCTCAAGTGATAATCATAGTAGCAAATGATTAAAGTATCAGTAGTAGTGGTAGGAGTTGAGGCAGAATTAGTAATAGTTATGATACTATTTCCTCAGACATATTCAAGCAGTATCTGTGATAGGAGTAGCAGTGTCACAGTAAGTAAGGCAATAGCAGTAGAGTAGAACAAACAGCAGTTCCCACTATTAAGCTGTGTCATAATGAATACACCCCATTTATATTAGCCCCGACTGAGAGTACAGTGACCAGTGTTAGAGCTAATAAAGAGGGAGAGTCTGATCTTTTAGTGCAGCAGTCAGTGCAGAGCTACTTTCATGCCTCATTTCACTACAGTCCTTATTAATTGGCTCTGCTTGTAGTTCAAAAGCAGCTGTGTGAGCATACACACAGATGCATGAGTACACACCTGCTCTTCTCATTGCCAATGCACGTTCCCTCAGGTAAATGTATGTATCTCAGCCTCTAACAGCCTATCACACACACACACACACACACACACACACACACATCTCTGTTCAGCTGTGTGTGATATTAATCAGATCAATTTTAAATCTCCTGGCTTTACATTACTCAAGCCCCTCCCAAGCCCTCATCCTCACCCCCACCACCTCCACCAACACTGATCCCCTCAGCCATCTCTATGGCGTCTCTGTCGGGCTTCTTTTGCGGGAGGCCTGGGCACGCCGGAGAACAGGCACTGCCGGGGGCGATACACATCCCTCAGGTGAGCCTTTCATTATGGATGATGTTTCTGCCAAATTATTTAGACCCTGAGCCCGAACAACACCCCCGCCCCATAAAAAAAAAAAAACCCATACAAACATACACACGCATGCACACAGACAGACACACTCCAAAGCCCCACTGCAATCCTCCCCATCCCTCCCTCTTTCTTCGCTGTACCACAAACACCACTAACACAAACATTAATCCTGCCTGATCACCTCAGTGTGTGTGTGTGTGTGTGTACTCTATATGTGTGTGTGCGCTTTTTCCTAGCAGTTCATTAGTCCCTCTTTCTTTGTTTAGAGGAGGTAAAGAAGTGAAAGCATGACCCTTGTGGATTACAGATGGACGGAGGGAGGGGTAGCTAAGGATGAGATAAATATTCACCATATGTATGCCACTGTTAGTGCTATAGATGGGCCAGGTTGAGCGAAGCTACCTTAACATCATTGGCTTCAGTAATGCAGGATGTTAAAATAGATTTTGTTGAGTGTGTGTGTGTGTGTGTGTGTGTGTATTCCTCGGAGGCCATTTGTTGCAGACTTGTCAGGAAAGAGACAGAGATGACAGTCTCCTGGCAATGGCTGACCTCGGCTTAGAGAGTGGAGAGCAGCTTTGGGATCCGAACACACACACACACACACACACCAATGTACCCCTTCTCTTCGTCCCTTAACTCATTTGGCTACTTATCCCTCCACTTCCCTCCCTTCCCAAATCCCTCTCTCTTCGCAGCTCCAGCTCCCTCCCACCTGTCCATCCCAAATGCTTCACGGTACCTGCCTGCCTCTCTCTCCCACTTCATCATCCTCCTATCTCCTCCTTTTCACCCTTTTCCTTCCTCTCTTCTCCCCTCCTCAGTTGATCTCTATCCCCTCCAACACTCCTTTCTGACCCTCCAAAGCTCAATTGGAGAGAAAAAAAACTAGAAATCCCCATTTGAACTGATAAAAAACCCTTCCTTCCAACTCCCCATCCTCACTGTCTCTTGCACTTACTTTCACCCAACCAGCTCACCTCTTGGCTTGTTTTTATGTCCCAAAGCTAAATAAAATGCGTCAAACAAAAAAAATATGAATCTAAACGTATTGAGCATTTACTTACAGTTGTTCTGCATAAAAGGAAACTTGCATAGTTGTGTGTAAAAGCTTGACTTCTCCCTTTCTTTGTTGGAAGAGGACCATACCTTCCCTCTTTCCTTCCTCCCTCACTTTCTCTTTTGTCCCTTCCAGACCACTGGTCCCTTCCTTCCTCCCCTCCTACCTCCTCTCCTCCTCCTTCCTTTCCACCCCCTCCCTCTCCTGCCTATAGATCTTTTACCAGTACCAGGAACCTGTTTTGCTCCCCCCTTCCATTTCCTTTCTCTCCGATCCTTCCTGCTTCTTTCTATCACCTGTGTCACTTTGATCTTCATCCTCTACTCTTACCTCAGGAGCAGAAACTTTTTGGGGGGAATGAAAAATTGACCAGGAACCAAACTGGAACTACTCCTCAAAAGGCAGGTAAATTCCCTAAATTGGAAAAGTTCCTGTGGTCAAAAGAGGCCATTAGGTCTTTGGAGACCTGCTAAGGCTGAGGAGGACCATGAACCACTATTTCCTCTTTTACTCCCTCAAATCTTCATGGCTTTTAGAGACTCACCCAGGCTGAATAGGACCAGGAACTTGAGGCAGACAAACTCCCGTTGGTCCAGTTGCAGGGAGCGTAGCTTGGCCACCAGCTCCTGGGCGTGGCTCAACAGGTTGTTGAGGGTGGCTCCCGCCTGTGAAGCAATGACTGCATAGTCCACCTGGAATAAACAGGCAGAGAGGGATGTAAGCACAAAAAGAGCTCGTCTCAAGGCAGAAATACCCTTTTGGATTAAAGGTACCCTGTGGAGTTTTTCACCACTAGTATAGTCTACATATAGAATACAATGCCAAAGACGTTTTCATTGATTCATGGATGTTGCGTTCAACGTCCACATAGCTATAGCTTGTTAGCAACTTGAAGGGTAGCTAGGCTAGCTAGCTACATAGATAACTTAGTATGTTTAGATGCAGAAGACTCAATACATATTAGCTTCCCCTTGTCTTACTTTTTTGCCTGTGGATATTTGTTATTTTTTGGGCAGCGTATCTCTTCCCATTCAAGGGTTATTTATTTCAACCAATACAAATATTTCTAAAACCCCAATTTTCAAAAGTGATTGACAGCTGTATAACACATGATTGTACCCTGAACACAACGCTCTACTGCACTCTCAACACAGAGTCAAAAGCTTTGGTCTGTCTGTCTGTGAGACACTGGTGGATGCGTAAAAAAAATACGCTGCAGGCAGCAGGTTTTTGCAGTTTAACGCTTTTTTTATGACAACATGCTGTGGGCGTATGGAGAGAGCATGGGAGTTCACCTCCAACTGGCTAGACCTGCCAGATCTGACTTCTCTCTCTGTTCTCTGTTATACAGCAAAACAAAAACATGCATGATGCTGAGACACGACAAAAAAAAAAACAAGATAGATAGATGAATAGATAGATTTCCCATAAACCCATCTTTCTGGGGTCTGTCCAATCACATACAAACACACACTCACACACTCCTTTTTCAGGTGCACTTCATATCTGCAGCTGCAGCACATTTGTCTGGGAGGCAAGTCCTTAGCTGCCACTCAAAGTAAGCAAGACCATATTAATTTTTTATATTTATTGACAATTCATTACCATAATTGACTGTGCTAGGCTTTCCAGGGGAAGGTAGATGTTGGCGTACGCAGTTCCTAAAGCTTGGGGAGGAAGAGGGTCCCTGTGAGCGCACATTTGCAATTAAAAACACCCTTGGATTTTGAATGTATTTATCGTGCAAATAGCATGATTGGAGCCTGTGTTTCATCTGTCTGAAGAAGGGAAAGTAAGGTAAATGTTAACAAATGTCCTGCCTTTTTCCCTCCTGTACTTTCATTTCTCTTTTACTTCACCACTGTACCTCTCTCCCAATTTATCATTAACTCCTTTGTCCCTCTCTCTTTCCTTCTTCTCCACCTTCGAGACGGTAAGAGTTATGACTTGGTGGAAAGCAGACACTGCCCCCCCCCCCTTCCAAGGTGTCAATCAATTTACATAAAATCAACTGTGCATGAAATAACTTCATTGAAGGATTGGACTGTTGATGGTGATGCCTTGGGTTATTGCCTTCTAGCCTTAAGTAAAAAGAGAGAGGAAAAAAACGCTATAATGTCACTATAGCAGACTTAGCACTAACCCTGGTGACCTGCGTATCAGTCAATCAATCAATACTACTTTATTATCCCTCCTGGAGAGACATAGAGAGTAAATATATGAATAAACCTTCAAATCTGAACCCATCATGAATACGATTAACAATCTTAGCAGAACATTAAAGATGAATATATGGAAGGTGAGATCGGTTTGATGCGTAGAGGGCTTTGATGCGTGTGGAAGATGGGGATGGAAAATGTACCTTGTTTGAAAGCAAAGAAATCTACGACTGGCCGAGGAACGTCTGTTTTTGCATTTCTTCATCATTTGAATTTCATGTACACCAGGAGCACTGTGCTATCAAAATATTAGGAATTTCATACCCGAGAACTGGCTGCCAAGCTGCAAGGTCTTGCTTAATCATTCAGCAGTCCAATCTTTGTCATTTCATGTTTGCACGCATTTGTACAAGCTACACTGGGCGTTTGATCCTATGACAGTATAAAGAAGAAGCCTCCTTTCTTCCACCCAAAACTTAAAAAAACACTCATGGCCATTTCTTACTGCTGTTGGTGACATGACGACATGCAGCAGATCAGAGAAAGACAGAAAATAAGAAATTAGCAAGCGAGGAGCATAACGACAAGAGCAAGAGCAAGACAGAATCCGAATGACAGGCTGTAACAGTAAATCTGCTGGTACCATGGATTTGTTTTCAAAGGTCAGTATGAGTGCAGCGTGTGACTGACGAGAGCTAAGAAGCAGCTTGATTCAAAGCAAAAGGGGAGAAACATCTGTCCACATTTCCTTTTGAACAAATCTTCTGTCCTAAAGTCACATTTTTCTAAAAAGAACTAAAAATGTCTGCCAACGTGAGGACATTGAATTTGTTCTCAACCCAAACTTTATCAAGTTAAGCTTATTTTATGATATAAGTGAAAAATGATTAAAACATGAGAACACATTGAGTCATGCCTTTTGTTACTGGGCCTGTAAGTTACTGTCAATGTGGTATAGCCACATTGTTAAAGATTTTGAGCTCAAACTTTTTGACAGACAAATTGCAAGGATACCGATTTTGACACCCACAGTAGCAGAAAATAGACCAGGATGCAATGCTTTTTCTTAACAGCAAATTCTGTCTTTACCTACATGTACTGAATAAAGTTCTATCCCCCTCGCTGAGCTTTAGCAAAAAATGGTTCTAAGAAATGCAGAAAATCACAAACCTAGCAGTAAATACACAGGAAAACGAAAAGATTTTGACAAAAAAGTACATTTCATCACAAATAACTCCCTCACTGAATATGACAGAGTGACCATGACAGTCTTAGATGATTCAAGTTTTGACTTTAATGATTTTTTGATTACATACATACAATACCGTGATTGAGCAGGCAGCACGTGTTTTACTCAAGAACAGTGAAGTTGACTTCACACTCATCAAGTTCTTATAATATCCCATAGACCAATATGATAAGCATATTGTAACAATTAAGTTATTAGCACATTACAGACCAATGTGGTCAATGCTCAGTGCAGTATGTTGGACAAAAGAGTCATTATATGATTTAGTGTGTGTGTGTGTGTGTGTAGCATTTGCTTTGGGTGATGCTGCTACTGCGTTCTAAATATCCCTGGTGTTATCGCTGTGCTGTCACCCCTGGCCAGGCAGAGAATAATAGGAAATAATGAACTGTTTCAGAGCCTCACACACTCACACACACGCACACACACTTTCCCCCATTGCCCCCCCGCCTCCCCCCAACACCAGCTGTTCATTAACCAAAGTATGCAAACGAAACCGCCGTCCTGCGCCTCAACTGATTATCAGCCCCCCCCACTCCTCCTCCTCCTCCTCTTTACCGCTCTGGTCTCTTTACACTGCATCTCTTCTCCTCTACGCCTCATCATCTCCTCCTCGATACCTCCACATTTCATCTCCTTCTTTCTCCCTTCTTGTCCCCTACCACCTTTTTTTCACCTCCTGTCCTCTCTTGTCTGCCCTTACTCATGTCCTGTCTTTCTTTCTCATTTGCTTCTTTTCCATGTCCTCCTCCTTCTCCTTTCTTTCTGCCAGCACCTCCTTGCCTCCTTCACTTCTTCCTTATTACCACCTCTTTTTCTCTCCGTTCTCATTTCTCACTCCTTCCTACTTACTTCCTTCTCTTTTATCAACAGACCTCTTTCTCTGTCTTTCCTCTCCTCTATGCCATGTTGCCACGTTCTCAGTCCTCCCCTCTAGTTTTCTCCTCTTCACTCCCCATCTTTATCCCGTCTTCTCCTTTGCCCTCTGCTTCCATCATTTTCCATCACTCCTCCTTCTCTCCTCTCTTCTCCATCCCTTTCCTTTCCTCCCTCCCTCATTGTGCATCCATACTCCTCCATTTCTGTCCGGCTCCCTCCTCCATCATTTCTCCCACTCTCCACCACCTGTTACCCCAGTACTTCTCCTTCTTTTGGGCTCTTTCTCTTTCTTTTTCTTTCCTTTTTCTCATTACCTGTTCACTTTATCATCACATCCCTTCTGCATTGGTGATATGCCAGACTCTAACCTATTTTAAAAAAGTTTAAACTGGTATGATGCACTTGTTTAAGCCAAGTAGACATTTCTCCCAATACTTTCACTATGATAGTACCACGGTTTGTGCTACTCACCACTAAAAGTACTACTGCTTATTTTCCACAGGCAGTACTTCACCTATTCTGAAAATCTACCCTTGACCTTGTCTTCATTCAGAATCATGGAATTAAAGCAGGACTTCCCTTCAATATTTATACCTGCACCTACTGTTGTAAAACATTTTGCTGAAGACCAATGTTTTGGAGAGCCAGCCAATCGATTTTTTATGACTTTCTCATCACACTGACAGCCACGCCACTGGTCAGAGGCATTTTCATGATGAGCAGTTTCATGTCTTTCTGTGTGCATAAGATTATGAAAATTGCCGAACGCTGAAGAAGTCTTCGCTGCGTGCTCTGGGCTTGTGTGTTCACTGTTTGACAGTGTGCTTTCTGAGTGTGTATATGAAGCAAAAACAGAAAACAGAATCACAGTATCCTGATGCGTTGAGGACCTCCATTTAGGCCTCAGGCATCAGCTCTCACCATCTTCCTCAAAGGCCCCAGTAAAACAAAATAACACACTTAGCCTCATTCTTTATCTGTCCACCCACTCACTATGCTGCAGCATGCGTAACCGAGTGCTTTATTTATTCGCTGGCTGAGTCTTCATGCACTGAGAAAAAAAATGCAACATTGATTATTCTGGTGACATTAGTATATATCTATAAGCATAATCTATTTTTTAATGAAGCGGTGACTCCTGTGTGGCTAAGTGATCAATATGGCTTTAAGGGAAATGTTGAGGAGGTGTTGCAAGAGTCCCTTGAGGAGCGAGTGATGCACGGTTGGCAGGGTTTTGGAGGAAAAAGAAAAGGTTGGAGGTAAGAAGTTTCCAGGGTGGGGTTTAACCAACTCACCTGCTGGCCAGTGACCAATAGGATGGAGCCCTCCTTGGCATGCACCACCTGCCGGAAGACGTGGTCGAGGATGAGGAGTTCACTCCAGCAGTTCTGCAGCAGCTTCATCTGGTCATCCACCTGGTAAAAAATACAGAAACACATCAGGTCAACTACTTGACTTTCTCCCCCTACAAAGCAGTAACAACAGTCTATGTTGGAGTGATTGAATGTCTAATCCATAGTAATATGTCATCACTGCAGATTGTATGTCTTTCACTGTCCCCTTTTACTGTTTGTCAGGGCCTGTTGTCCCAGTAGAAGGTAATGTTTGTCAGTATAGATGGACGCATGTTGGGGTTAGAAAACAAACCAGAATAACTGAAAGCTCATGAAGAGATGAACATGAGGAGCTGTTTTTGTGCACAAAAGTAATGTGTGGAAAATGTTCAATAATCCCAAGGAGTAAACCTCCCTGTTGTGCTCAAAGTGCATAAATAGATATTAGCATCTAGCAATCTGGTCAGAGACCTGGATGTTAATAAGATGGTTGATAGTTGTGCACAGAAACTGACAGGTGAGTAAGTAAAAGTCACAAGTCACACTGTTAATGTGTGTTAATGGCTGTTAAATAAATACTGCAATATCAGGCTCTATAATCAGTGCTTTGGTCACCAGTTTGACATGAATGTTAGGACGAGCGCTGCATGCAAATTCACCTCTAATAAGTATTTTTACTGGTTTCCTGCAAGTTGCCTCTTTCTCAATACTAAAAATGTCTATTAAAAAGCCGTCATGACATTGTGGCATCGTCTACCATCTCTACATGTCCTTGGATTGATTGTAAATGGGAAACTGGTCTATATGTACTTGGTTACAATGCAAACTATTCATTTGTCCCTGCATTCCAAAGCTCTGAACCTTTATTGTACTTGGTGGAGAATTTTGAACGCTGGTAACACAGAAAGATATCCTTGTGAAATAAAATCTCACTTTAGAATTTTAGTTTTACTGTTTTGTTGTTTCAGTTTTACAGTTATATCCTGTTATATACGTATAAATTGAAACATTAAAAGCTTTCACTCAAACACAGGATAAAAAAGATAAAAGATAAAAGTGTCCCACCCTGAAACAAAAAGGTGAGGCACTCAGCAGTTTGTAAATTCAACCTTACACAAAGCTCAAAAGTCCCCTGTACACTCTCTAAAGCTTTCTCATGTGAACCTTTCCGCACTCAGTTAAGCACTTTGCTACGTGCCTGATTTAACAGTGTTTCCAGGTTTATCTGTTTGCCCATTGCCAGCAGTTTCTGAGTGATTCCACAGATGATAATGATTAAGTAGCCATTTTTTCCCCCCCTCCTGAATGCCAGCCGCTGACTCCCAGGGACCTGCCAGGTGAGCTTGGGAAGCCAAGGCAGGTCAATCGGTGATTCTTTACACCAAAACAACCCCCTCCATTGTAAGTGTTAGTCTCTTCCCATGCCTGGCTGTGTTAATCATTACTCCACACAGCCAGACTCAGACAAAAAAGGCCACATTGAGAAGGAAGGAATGAGGAAAATGTATGAGAGGTTCTTTCTTTCTCCTCCTTTTCCCCCCTTTTTCTATCAACAAACATTGTCCTCTCTGTGGTATCATCGGGAATAATGTGTTTTTCTGGGCACACTGCGGTTTTGTGGTGACGTGAATTACTTTGTTGCTTTGAGTCTGTGAGAACTGTCTGTGGCGTTCATCGCCAATGTCACTTGCAGGGTGAAGAATGTGGATCGATGTTAAAACTTTGCGACACAAGCAGGTGCAGCATGAACACTGATGAAAGGAATTTCTTTTTGTGCTGTCTGGAAATTGTACAGGGATCCATTTGTTGTACAATGACCTTAAGGTACTAATTTGATGTCAACAGCTGTAGCTCTGCCAACAAACACCAAACACTTTATTACCTTGTATGACATGGCAGTGGTTGTGGCCAAGTCTGAAGTCTATTGCTTGTTGATTAGGGTTGTTATGACTGGTGATTGGGGCATGGTGTTTACCTTTAAGGCAGACATAACAATAGCCAAATCATACACACTGTTGGAGGACAACACTTGGGCTACCCGACTATGGTTGTCTTTGTCCACAGCTGCCATTTATGGAGCTACTTTTGCGTCTTTATTATGCAATCAAAACATAGGTTTGAGAGCAAAACTATCCACTCACAAATTTGTGAAAAAAAAAATGTCATCTGTGACGACCCCCTCCACCTGGGCACTAGATGTCCCTGTTTCTTTTTGGTTTGGTATTGCAGGTGCTGAATTGAGGGTCGTCAGCCGCATGAGTTACACCTGGGCCCGGTGTGCTCTGCCCTATAAATACCTTTCTGCAGTCTTTCCCCCTCTGGAAGATCTCGGCTCCCTCGGCAGGCATGGCGGCTGCATCTGGTTTTATTTTGTGCTTCATATACTCTGTCACGCACCCATCCACACTCCACATTACTGATGTACTGTACATTACTTTTCTTAGCTGCAAGCTTGTGTTGTCTCCCTACTTTGTCGCAGTCTTTGAGCCGGGCTGTGACACATCCAAAAGGTGTTGTCAAGCTGTCACTTCATTTGAGACTGGCCAATAGTGACGCGTCTTTCATAGGTCCCACCCACAAGATTTCAGCTCAAAACTTTTGGATGACATTTTTAATCGCAAATGTGTGAGTGTGGATAGTTTTGCTCCCAAACCTATTTTTTGATTTCATAATAAAGACACAAAAATAACTCCAGACCATTTGGTTCTTCTGATTTAGGTAACTCTTAAGTTTTATTTTGTATGAGAGCAGCATGCCGATACCAACTATGTACAACCCCAGCCAGTATTATCTGTTAAGATTGGCTTTACTTCCTAATTTTTGGGGTCCCACAAACCCTACTGTTATATGAGTAAAAATTATTCAGATAATTAGGCTTACCAAAGTTTAGTGGCTCTCTGACCATCATGCCTCTATCATGCCTACACTGAAATAAACTGTTCACAAAATAGATCAATAGTATGGTGAAATCATGCAGCAAATCCCCAAAGTATCCAATCTTGGAATGCCTTATGTCTCCCGTTTCTCTTTAATCAGTGAAACTATAATGACAAAATACAACAAAGCTTCTGTGACCTTTTCTCACATTTTTGACAGTATCACGGACTCTTTTAGTCTCCCTCCTCCTCCTCCTCCTCCTCCCCATACATCTATTTTTTTGTGGTCCTTCACTTAAGGCGTCTCAAGCACAGGATGAAAAAATTCAAATGCCTTCATTAAAACCATCAGAGAGCAAGAAAGGCAGTCAAAGGAGGGAGTTCTCTATACTGTGCCTCAATCCTCTTCGTATCTACCCTGGAAGCACGTGTAACAGTGTGTATGTGTGTGTGCGTGGACGGATGGGTACATGTAAGGCCCAGGCTCTTCAAAGGACCCCCCCGCATGTCAGCGGTGCTGGCAAGTGTCGGGGTCCTCATCAAAGGGGTCTCCTCGCTCTGCCTGCCTGGAAGCTGTTCTCTGACAAGAGGCCTGGGTCATCAAAGGGGGGCAGCTCAGAGGGGATGACGGCGGGTGATAGCAGCCTAGACGAGGGCTGGGGACACCCGCCTGGAAGTGGGGAACTGGTGACAGACAGACAGGCGTGAGGGCGGGCCAGGGGTTGGGGTTCAGTTCGCTGACCTTTTAAGTGCCAGCGACACGAGCTGTTTCCCTGACAAGCTCTTCCTTTGCTCTGTCAAATGAGCAATGCTCATGGCGCCTGATCTTACAAGATCTGCTGCCTGCTCTCTCAGATAATATGAACTTTCTGACATGGAGTCGACGACCGCTTCGTCTTATGTTTTCATGTGAGCAAGTCTTGAATACTATCTCTGTGCAGAGGAAAATGCAGCTACTACTGTCATAAAAACATTGGCTGATTGCCAGTGACTGATTACAACCTTTCTCAATTAGATTCTTTACAATATGACACTACAAAGTTCAAATCAGCTGTTTGTTGAACTCACTGGGAGCAATAAAACAGGTGATTTATTTAGTCTATTTAGTAAAATTTTTATCTCTCGACATAGTCATGGAAAATTTAGATAACACTGCCAGTTGCTAGTTTACTGTTTCCAGCATTGTCGACTCAGTCGGAAACAAACTTGTTGTTGTGTTGTTATTCCTTGTTGTGTCCTCCTTCCTTGAGTGTTTCTTACGTCCCTGTTTTACTAAGTGATACACAATAAGCTTGTTATCACTGCTTTCATTGTTTGCTATTTTATTACTAACATAACAAATCCTGATATAAGATCACTCAATGTTATTTATTGACAGGGGAATCTAGGTGTAGCAGCTTAGACTCACAAAATAATTTGCTCAGTCTCTGGACATGAAAATAGCAATATGGAAAGTCAGGATGTGGAGGTCAGTTTGGTGGATGGGTAGTTGTAAAGGTTATTTCAGTTCTACGCCAAAGAATATATATTTATTTCTTTAATTGGCTGAGGTGAGTGAGTTGGAAACTTCATGACTTACTTTTGAATTATTTCAAAATATTAAAGTGATTATTTTATTAGGTAATGTGATTCAAAATGCATGAGTCATCATACATTATACACAGATACAGCTCTATATCTGCCACTCACTATCACTCACTTTCTCAGTCTCCAGCACAATTCATCAAGAGCAGCCTATTTATTTAGTTTCTATAAATGAACAATTCTGTATGGATAACCTAAATTAAGGAGCATAGGTTATTAAAGCTATACTGTATTAATAATAAGTACAATTTTCATGCTGGTCTGATGTATTATAGTACATGTACTGCCTTGAAAAGACAGAAATATAAAAATCTATGACGAAGTTCAAACTTCTCATTTCTACAGGTTTAATTTGTTTTGCTGAAGGAAATTTAATTTGCTAAATAGAAAACTTTAGGAATATAATTCTGTAAGTGAATTACTTTTTTTTGTTCTGATTTTAATTTCCATGAGCAGCATGCTCAAGGTTATGCAATTG
The DNA here is from genome assembly GCA_008360985.2 of Macquaria ambigua. NCBI lineage: Eukaryota > Metazoa > Chordata > Actinopteri > Centrarchiformes > Percichthyidae > Macquaria > Macquaria ambigua. The sequence continues at coordinate 118,415 of VMKM01000154.1, forward strand.
GTAGGTTACACTAGCTGGTACAGTAAATACTTTTCATAGCGTCATATTTTTAGTCATTGTATGCTCGCTGCAAACCAACCAAATGCGCTGCCGACGAACATTCATTTTTTTCTTTATCAAATTAGAGTCTTGTTCTTAAAATACTTATCTATGACAAAACCTTACTCTGAAATTGTTTATTGTGTAAAGGTTAGCTGGCCATGACCTGACGTGAAAATGACACATAATCATTTTGTGGTTGAAAAACATTATTTTAGGTTTGGAATCAAAATGTACCAATTAAGTTACACAGTATAAATTCACAGCAGAAATCTTTAGCAACCTAAGGAGTGAAGGAGTTTTCTACTTTTGCTTCCACTGTACACATTTGGACAATCCCAAGTCTCTACCTGTCCTTGGATGGGGCAAAACTCATTATAAGGATTTAGCTTCTAAAGTTCACCCTCATGCACAGGGCCGGACCTAGCACATTCGCTAAAAGCTAATAAGAAATATCAGCTCTACTATGTTTTTTATGTCAAAATTTAAAAAAAACAACAAAAAAATCACCCTAAAATGTCTGGGCACAGAAATCGCTTCAAACTGGCCTCAAAATCCACATTTAAGGCTACCTTTCAAGGTGTGATCTATTTAATATTTTAATATCATCAACAGTGTTTGGTTAAAAAAAATGAGAGAAATTCCAAGCAGGAACCTCAACTTGCAGCAGCCAGCAATGAAAAATACATATCCTCCAAGAAACCAATTTAACACCTTTATGATCATTCAGGCGAGTGGGATCAATGCCAGGATCAATCGCTTAGCCCATAGCTTTTGTTCAAAACCACTGCCTAAGATTAATGGGATTTTCCAGAGAGAGAGAGGTAGAAAAAGAAAGAGAGCGTGGGTGAGACGGGGAATGAAAGTGCCAGACAGGGAATGAGAGAATGAGAAAAGACTTGGGGGAAATTGAGAAAATAAAACATAGTGATTAAGAGCAGATATTCCCTCCATTTCTGGGCAAATGTAAATTAATTGGAAATGGAGCATTCAGATGCTCGCTGACAAAAGTAATGTTTATTCATAGCCCCCCGCTAAGAGTAGAGCAATTATCATGGTGTGTTGAGTCAAAACAGGCCAATGTAGTAGAATCTTTTCCCCCCTTTCTTGTGGCCGGGTTTTGGTCTAGTGCCACGAGCATTGTTAAGCTTTGTACGGTACGGCGGGCTTTAACGAGAGTACACAGCTGGATCTGATTTTAATAAGTAGTTCCATTTTTGATGTGGCCTAATGAACAGATTAATGGAATCTCCTTCTGTGGAGCCTTAATGAATGGAGAGAATCATGCTATTTTTTTTTTTAACACAAGGGGGAAAAACACAGACACGCAGACCATGAGTTTATCTGCCTCAAACGACTTGTACATAAACAATAGCTGTGCTTCTATCTTTCCGTCTTTCTCTGCTGGACAAGAATCAATGCTGTCTCGGAGTACTACAGGTGAGGTTTGAAGCTGACATCAATGCTCGTGAGTCTCTAGCAGCCATCCTTTGGTGCAGTCCTGTCTTGGCATCTGTTCGCCTTGAGCCAAAGAGGCCCTGTATTCACCTGGGAACAGGCATTAATTCACCTAGAACAGCGCCTGTTGTTCTCAGAGTGTTGCGAACACTTAATTATGTCGTGCTTGAATGTAATGTAGCTCATTTCCAGTTAAGTTAACTGAAAAGAGTCTCTGTGTGGGATTACATTGCCAACATTTTCTTGGTCATCAGTGTATCACAAAATTATTGATTGGTGCATAGTTTTTCCTGTGGAAGCATGCAATCCTGCTGACCTGAGATCAAATCTTACTACCGCTCCATTTATTTCTTTATTACCCTTTCTATTGTCTTAACAAAGACCACATTGCGAGGGAGGCAAAAAGGTCACAGGTCACCATTGACTCAGTATCTTGTTTTAAATGAAACAGCAAATGCCTCTTGAGTCCCTCTGCAAATCATTTCTGGCAGTCATGACTTTCAAAAGCCACAAATAGAGTTACATCCGTCAGAAAAAACAACAGTGAGTGACAAAATCCCCAGGATGTTCTAGCTATGTGACCTGGTGGGAGGGGAGAGGTGGCCTTTGGGTGTCCATGTTTAAAACTATGTCCTGCTCTTCTCTAGACACATCTCTACCACCCCCAAAACCAGATCTTGTTTACCGTGGCATGCAGTTCATGTGGGCCTCGGTCCTTCGGCTGGTGGGGTGATAAGAATGCTGGGAAAATGAGCAGGTGGCAGGTGGCGCTGCTAGTCGAGGGGGAGGGGGAGAGAGAGGAATGATAATACTAGAGATAAAATACTGAGCAACCAACTTCAGCAAAACTGAATTTGTCAGCCTGCAGACAAGGTTGAACATTAAACCTACCAGAATCTGTTTTTTACCTGTTGGTTACCTGACATTTTGCCTGACAGTGTAGCTGACTTTTAGGATGCGGGTTTTCCAGTGCTACTGGTAGTGCACTCACACTGAATCAACACGATCAGCAAATCATCAGAAATCCATTCATTCCCTATAGAGCTGAGCAGCCAGGTAAACTCAACTGAAAACTACCAACCTAACTAAACAACCAAAACTAAACTTTGTATTCTCTTACAAATGTGATTTTATTTCATAAATCAAATTCAATGGAAAATGAAAGATAGCCATTAAAAGCGTTCAAATTATGCTTGGACAATGGTCATTCTGTGTTTAAGGTAAAACTTGCACAAAAACTTGAGGGTACAGTATGTATAAATAATGGATGTTTTTGTGTGTATGTGAAAGGATGAAATAGAGCCACCAAAGAACAACTCTTTCCACTTTTCTTATGATGTGTAACCAGATAGACGCTCACCTAACACACTTTTTTTTCTGTAATATTTCAAACATTTTCATAAGAAACTAAGCCATTAATTAACTTTGACACTTCACTGTCTATAGCCAGAGTGGTCAGTTTAGTGTCATAAATCTAGTATGAGCCAGATTAATCGTAAGCCATTTTTGTTTCTGCCATCAGAAACAAAACATCAGACATTCAAAGATACATTAATGCATATCTCTCTAAAAGACAATAAGCTAGCAGACTTAACATCAGCTTGATACTACTCACTGTGATTTGTACAGTGAATGTATGCTATGCATCTATGTATGTGACACTATACGTATATCGTTGCGTGCATCCTCAGCAACATATCATGTCACTGGCACCTGTTTGTTGGTTGCATGTATCACTAATCCAACATATCAGGTAGTGGAGAATGCCTGTGGGTTTATCTCCGACTGAGCACACAGAAACCCTCGACTGTTATTATGTCCCTAAACAGTCATAGAGATGCCACAGGCCATCTGTGAGCTCAGAAAATATCGTCACCATTGTCACAAGAAGACCTTGTGTCTGCAGAAAAGTCATTTTCCAACTTCAAGAAGAAATCTTTTTGTGCAGAAAAAAAAAAAGTATTTTGCTCTTTGCAAGTATTTGTCTGTTTCTAAAACTCTCTTCAGAAACACTTACATGTCTTATCCATTTGGGAATAAACAAGTGGATAATGAGTGTGGCATAGAACCAAGGCAACATGACTTCTCAAGTGTTTAAGTGCAACACACAATCTGTATCTACAGACTAAGAAATAGTACTAGGTCTTGATTTGGAACTAAGGACCTGTGTCCCCACACACTGATTTTGTCTTTTTGGCATTAGAGGAATGTTAGCAGTGTCCTTTAGTGTTTCTTGTAGTAACAAAGAATATCAAGTGTATTATTTTAGTATTATGTGACACATTGGTTGGACTTGTTAAATGGCATTACATTTACTGCTGTTTAGAAATTACGTTACTGACAAGAAACTCAAAGGGAGTCAAGAAAGTCTGTTTTTGCTGCTGAAGTTTCAAACTGTTTCTGTTCGGGCAGCATTTGTCTACAACCTTTTCTTCTCTGTAAAGCATTAGGCAAGGTGTTTTGAGTGAGTCTGTGTGAGTCAGTGCATATGATCTCACTGTGTGTTGGACTGAGAGCAGAAACTGCTTTGTAAGAGTGAATGAATGCTGTATTGTGCGTGTGTGTCAGAAAGAATGCTAGTGTGTGTCCACGTGTGCGTGTGCCCACATCTGATCGATACTGCCGTGGCACTGAGATTGATCGGTTCCCACGGTGACTGCATTAACAGACTCTGGAGGCTGACCTTTGACCCTGAGAACACTCTGCTTTCGATTGGCCATGCTCTCTCCCTCTCCCTCTCCCCATCTTCACATCTTCTCATCCGTCTATACATCCTGACATTCTTCATCTTGTCCCAGGCTTGTGGTAGAAAGGGAAAACAAAAACCCGGCCAATGATTGGACATGCCCTCTTTCTCTACTTGCCCCCCTCCATCCGTCCTTTCATCCTATACAGCATTGAGAAACGAGACGTGGGCCTAATAAGTTCTTCCTGCTCGGCCTGAGCCTCGCCTCAACCCACCTGTGATGTAAGGCCACTACAGAAACAGGAAATGCAGAAGCTGCAAACCAGTGTAGCAATGTGTGTGCTTAATAAATATGTGAATAGATAATAAATAAATAACAAACATGAAGAAGAGTCTTGGATGGATCATGGCACGTAAGGTTAAGTTGTTAGCTTAAGCCAGCTAAGCACACATACACAAATACACACACACACACACCTGTGAGAATCCACAAGAAGCACGGCACTACATTCATGAGGCAGGAAAAACAAAGTATGTCTGTGGGTCTGTGTGTTGCAGCGGGAAGAACGTCTTGTTTTCTCAAGGTCGCTGACGATGGCAACAAACCCTCTTCTCTGTCTGATATTAGTGTGGGGATTTGAGGATGAACCAAGCACGCCCAAACTTTCCTATTCCGTTTTTACTTGATGCATAAGCATATGAAAGATGGAAAAATCAATAAGGCAAGAGAACGGACCAGTGAGAGGCCAGACATGAATTTCAATTGATATTCATGCATGCATTGTTTATTGTTGTCTGCTACAGCTAGTCTGTTTACTAGATATGTACAAAATCAAACATTTCCAGGTAACGTCTGCCAGCTTTTAATTATAATCATGTATAAAATGTCTGAGAAGGTTCATCTCAATCATCCAGGTGGCACAGTGTCTAAAGAAATGTGAGTTGGCCTCAACTTTGTTCAGAGATTATTGGTGAGGCACTACAGAAAAAAATGAGGTTATGAGAAAGAAATGTATGTAATGTTGCCTCATTTCTGAAGAAAGTTAATCCATGAGTGCATGGCTTAGAGGAAAAGAGTTTTTTTTTCTTTCTTTTTGAGAGCTATTGTTTTCAGGATACCTCAGAAGTGGACTACCTACCCCCCACCACATACACACACTCACACGTGAAATCTCAGGGCTTAGAGCTAAGAAGCTATCAACTAATTATCAAAAACACAGAGAGGCCCTAATCAATTATTCACATGAACATTAGACCGCTAATACACATGCAGCCCAGGGAACAGCATCTCCCAAAAGTAACCCTTCCTCCTCCTTCACTCCAACACACACACACACACACACACATACACAGATGCAATCATGTCAAGACCTGTATACTTACACAGAGACACACATACAAATGCTTGACAGTAATATCTATACCTGCATACTTACACACATACGTGCAGCCTCCTGCTGCCTTCCCGCCACTCCACTCTCTTCTTTGCAGACAGAGAAAATGCATGCCATCCAAATGCAAAATGAGTTGTGCGAGTAGACTGTCTATAAGGTTCCTGCCTGGGAAGTACTGATCATAGAACTCCTATTGATCCATCAACACCCCCCCATCCCCCACCCCCCCACAGACTCCCCAAGCACACACAAACACACACCCAGAGCTTAATCTACCAGGCGATTCCTGGGCATTAAGCTCCCGCCATTGAATTTTCATGCCGTGCAATCATTGTTTGAGTTAATGCTGCAATTTATGACTTGGTGTTTGTGTGCTGAGTGTGAAAGGTAGGTGGAGGGGATGCAATATAAGGAGGTGAGGAAGTGAGTGTGTATGTATGCAGGTATGGATATGACTGGGTGCAGATTTCTGTGTGTGTGTTGGTCAAAAGTGGGGTTTTGCATTCACTTTATTATACGGTCATGACTCTGTCAGATGTGAGTGAGAACGAGGATTTATGTGCGTGCATGTATGGACGTGTGGATGTGTGTTTTTAAACAAGTGGGTGTGTTTGTGTCTGTGTGACTTTCATTGACAGACAGTGGGAAATGACCCCATAATCCTTGTCTGGCTGTCTGTTCGTTAAGAGGAAGAGAAGACAAGAAAAAGAGGAGACAAAGACGACAACGGGCTAAAGACTTCCCCCTTTTGTATTATTTAGAACAGTAGAGACATTCCGTCTTAACTCTCTCACACACACACACACTTACACACAGACACAGACACATATATGCAATATACCTTAAAGCAGCTTAGACGACCAAAGCTGTTTTAAAATGCAGAGACTGATGCAGTGATGCTTTCTGTCTGAGAGGGCGGGAGACACAGATTCCCATTAGTGTTAGACGCGCTGGGATGGGTGGGGGGTTTTTTCTTCTTTTTTTTTTTGATGGGGGGTTGTGAGGGGGTTTAGGTGGTGGGTTTTAGAGCAGACAGCTGTGAATCCACATCCAAACGTGGCACAGCTCCAGAGATCACTGGGATCACAGCCCTTGATGCACAAATTAAATATCTGAATTAACTAATTGAGCATTTCCGGAGCTCCTGTGATATGTAAACAGTGGAAGTACAAGGAAGACGGGGCATCAAAACCACAACGTCGCAGAACAGATGGAGCCCTGCTCCTCCCTGAAGTGCATCTCCAGGCCTTGTCTGACAGAAACTGCCATGAATGCATCTGTATTAGGAGAAAGACGTCTCTCTATAGCACTGCTGCGGCAGTATGAGGCCTAGTGGTGCTGCAGCTGATGGGAAGTGCAGTGCAACATGTGGCGTATGACGTATTGGCCTAAGGGAAGGTGAGACTGCGGCTTGCCACCTGAAAACTTTATCTTTTTTGGTTTTTGTTCAGCATCCCTGATTCATTTCTAGAGGTTTAATGGTGTTGTCGACACTCTTCTCAGCAAGTCCTGTTTCAGCATATTAGGTTTATTGCTCGTCATTGTTTCAGCTTGCTTGAAAAGCCTCTTTTTATCCCCCTCAGAGAGGGCGCAATCCTAAAAGAACGCAGGACTGTAATGCCTATTATTAGTGCCATTCCTTTATTTCACGTGTGGAATCATTTATCCGTGGCTCGTGCCAGGTTTGCAGTTATGGTGTTTTGGGAGAAATGGAGAAAGAGATTGACAGATTGAGAGATGAGGAAGAGGGAATGGTGTGAGAGTAATAAAAAGTCCTGATGTGGTGTAAAAGAAATAAGGAGAGCAAGAGCAAAATTAAAACCAGCAAAGAAAGGAACACTTATAGTAGGAACAGGGAACAGGTGTCTTTGTCCTACTTTGCTGGTGGCGCTGAAGCCATTTTCTCGGCTGGGTCGTTGTTTGGCGTGCGGCCCCATTGAAATTTCTCGCTCGTCGTCACAACACCACCACAATGTCTAGTGTTACTCCTATGAACTGCATGCATCAGTCATCGCTGTGCAAATTCAATCACCCGCCTTCCCAGTTGAATATAAATACCCCTCCACTCTTTAAGTGTAAAACTAGCCGGCAAGCTGTCGACTCTGCTCCACCACTGTCTTATCTATTGTCTCCTGGACCCCTGACCCCCCTATGCTTCCCCACTCCCTGTCCAGAATAGACAAGCTGTAAATAAGCATCAAAAATAGACGTTGGGGGACAACTGTTGACAGCCCAGTGACGAAAGCGGCAGACACAGGCACAACCTCTAGGCAGGCTGGATTACACGCAGATAATTGAGGCCACGCAACATCAGAACATAAGAAGCTAGGGGCACTTTGTGTTTTGTTTCGTTTTTTTACTCACTTGAAAAGCCAGTTGAAGCATTGTGTTTCAGTGTGCAGTTTGGGGAACAAAATCTTTGACTGAAGAAGTTTGCAATTCAGTAGGCTATCCCTTAAGGTACACAAGATTTGGCCTATAAATGTCTCATTTTTTCATGGTAGGACATTTTATTTGAAGAATCATCTTATATGTTTAATGGAGTCATTGTTAAAATACATTTTCTTCCAGTAACGCTTTCTCACTAAACAACGATAAACCTCCACTCAACAGGTATACCTAATTTGAATTAGAGGTGCTGGTGTTACTAGCTAATCCTTGTCCTGTTACATTTTAGTTTTCAATTATACTACTCAAACTGAGTAAGATGGGGCTTATGAGGTGTCTATTGTTCTGGCAAAAAATACTGTAATTTTATATTATGTAAATATATGAATAGATGTCTCCATCAAGTGTTGGGTTTCTTATTTCAAAGTGAAACCCTTCGATTGGATGCCCTTTCTGCAGCTATTTGTGCTTTGATGCTTTCCAAACTGTGTCTTTTACAAAAATGCATTGCAGGCAAGCGTAAAAGAGGAAGATAAATTAGCTGACAGGTTTGCATAGTTTTGTGTGGTGAGTTTAGTTTAGAGGTTGAGGGTCGGTGTAAGGCTGCAGCAGCCACACCTCGGCCCCTCTGACCTCCAGGAAACCCTATAGCCGGGAGCTATTTAGGAGCAAAATGCCGGCACTTCTGTCTGTATATTTATCACTCGTCTGACAACATATTGCCACCCTCAGCCACCAGGCCCGCACGCAGATAACAATACTTTTTACGAGGATCACTTCTAATTTGTCCTTTGCTGCTGGAAACTGTGAGCACCACTTTTTTGGCTTGCAGAGTTTCTGATGGGAGGCACTTTGGAAACGTTCCTGCATAAACTGTAGATTTAACACGGCTCATAACCATAAGCACAGCAGAGAGGAGGAGAGGGGAGGGAGAAAGTTGCTTTGTACTTCGGTGGAGTGTGTAAAGTGTTTGCATGCTGTTGAGTTGATTTGTTAGCAGCCCGGCCAACTAAATCAAGTCCCCACATCCACTTTGTTTACCCATTTTCTTTGTCTCTCATTCCCACTTCCTCTCTGCCTTTCAATCTCCCTCTCTCTCTCCCTGCTGATTTGACTGACTGTTGCCAACTTGTGAAACAACAACCATGTTAGTTTGGTGCCACCGAGGCTAACAGCACAGCCTAGTCACCTGCGTCACCATCTTAACAAGAAGCATGACCTGCCAATAAAAAAGGCTTTTACCCTGATCGGCCTCAAACAAGACTTAAACACAACCTGCTCTTTCTCCTGCCGAATGCCCAAAGTGCTCGCAAATGCGAATCAGGCTGTGTTAACTTGATGAAAAACTACAGAAGAGGTGGAGGCAATTTTTGCTTTTCTTTGCTACTTCATCAGCAGGGGTTTGAAGAGGAGGGTGAGATGGAGAAAGGCTGAGATATGGAAGTTAAAAAAGCACATCTCTTCTACGGGTTTAGCGGGGTGGTGCAGACACTTGATCCATGCAACAATGTCATGTCAGTGTCCATAAGCAAGTGTTCTCCCCGGTCTGTTCTCACATATTGAGTGAGAATTTCAGTTAATTGTAGAAACAGTGAAAAAACCTAAAGAAAAAAAAATCCTGGATGAAGAAGTACAAGGAAGAGGAAATGTTGTTGAGGACAGTTGAGTCTATCATTGCCTGGAGCTCTGTAAACTTGTACTTCATGACAGCCTTTCATCCCTCATCAAAGCAACAAGTAGATGAGCAGACTTTGCGCATGCTAAAACCTACCAACCCCCGTCGTCTCCTTATAGCTGCCGCTCCTCCGGGACGGGCGACCTTAAATCTTCTCTTTTAACAAGTTTCCTGTTCTCCCTTCCGGCTTCCTGCAGTCCCCTGGGGTTGAACCTACGGGACCATTCCAGTATTTGGAAAGGCTGTATCTTAAAGCTCAGTCTACAACCATCAGGGGACGTGAGGAGGACATTGGAAAATGTGATTTTTGTCAGATCAGTGGTCGCCTGCAGTCAGACAGCCAAAGCATGGCAGATGCAATTGGAAAATGCAGACTTTGGCTATGCCAGGAAATAAATACTGATGTAGACAAAAAAACATTAAACCGTAAGAGCTTCACACTAAACACGTCTGTAATTGCTATCTTGTCATGTTGCACACAGTGGAATAAGGACTTTCAAATACCAGTATCCTTCTGAGACACATACAGTATGCATGTACATGTATGTATATGTTTCACCTGTGGGACCTGTGGGGGTAGTGCTTCATGGTTTCAGTGCCTTGCTAAGGTACACTTCAACAGGAGGAACACGTTCAGGAGGTCCAACCTGTAGCCTTCCAGCTACAGAACAGCCTCTGTTATGTCTGATTTATGCTCTTTTTTTTGACTGACTGAGTGTCTTTAAAACAGATCAAAAAATCGACTTTTTCCATTTTGTATTGGTAGCATTGAGAAAAATATTTCAGGAGGGCTGTTTTGCGGAATTTATAAAAAAGAGAGAGTGATGTCTTCTGCAATGGTCAATAATTTATGAATGAAAAGAGGCCTTTGTGAACCCCCACCACCCTCTCCCTCCCCGCAACCCCCAAACTCCTGCTCCTACCCAGTGCTACTGATCAAACAGATATTGTTACCACTGAAATAGCATTTTAAAAAAGCACACAGGCGGCCATAAGACCTGCCTGCAGCCTGGGAGAAAGACTGACAGCAGAGGGGAGGGGATGAGGAAGGCTAGAAGAAAGAAAGAAAGAAAGAAAGAAAGAAAGAAAGAAAGAAAAAGAAAAAGAAAGAACCTAAATGAAGTTAAAATATTGACATGTCTTCTGACTACAACAACAAGAAACTGTACAGGAGCAACGGGAGTGTGTGTTGGGGGGGACAATACTGTAAGCGTATTTGTGCATGTGTGTGTCGGGGTGGTGGGGGGGCGTGTCATCTATCACTGGACAAATGTTGGGCTGTGGGGGGTGTTGGTGGAAGTGGGGGTGAGGGTTGTTGGTGGGGGGTGGGGTTGTCGGCCAGAATGGTGCTGCTCCTCAAATGAAATAATATATCTTTGAAAGCCTACGCCCTGCGCCAGGCCCTGGGCCCATATATCAAGCCCAAGAGCGTCTGGTGGATCCGCTCCAGGCCCATTAACCTTCCACCTGTTCACCCCCTCCCCCTCCCCCAACCTACCGGTCCTCTTTTCACCCCCCCCCACCCCACACCCTCCCCTGTTGTCCTTCACCATGCCCCCTCTCCTCCTCCTCCTCCTCCTCCTCTTGCCCTTGGTCGTTGCCTCTCGCAACTCCTTGTTCATCTTCCCATTTAACCCCCCCACCTTCTTCTCTTCCTCGTTTCCATCTTTCGGTCCTTCTCTGGCTGTCCTTCATTATCTCCTTCTCTCTCTCTCTGTCTCTTTCTATCTCTCTTTATCTCTCACGGTCAACTCTTTTTTTTTCCTCCCTCCCTCTTCGCTGCAATATCTTTCTCTGTCTCTAACTCCATCTCTGACTCTGTCCTCTCTTTTTCTCTCATGGTCACTTTCTCACTCTAAATCACTCACTCCATCTCTCTTTCTCTCTCTGCCTCTCAGTTTCAATCTCATGTCCCAGTATTTGCTCTTCTCTCTCTGCACTCCTTCTGTAACTCATTTAAACTCCCCGTCTCCTTTTCTACGTCCCTCTTTCTCTCCCCGTCCTTCTCTACACATTCTTTCTTCCCAACTAAGGTAAAGCAAGCATGCTACGGAGAGTGTGTGTGTGTGCAGCACAGCCTGCCGAATAATTCAAATGCAATGGACCAGGGACACAGTTACAAATCTCTGCCAACTGCATGCGGCCGCCAACCCCATCACGCTTGCAGTTTGTCAGGATTGGGGTGTCGGGAGGGGAGGTTGTTGCGGGGGGGACCGTTGACCTCTATGACAAGACAGACATTGCAGCCTGAGGCTCTGAATCTGTGTGTGTGTGTGTGTGTGTGTGTGTGTGTGTGTATGTAGAAGGTGGTATAGATATACCACTTCCCAGGGTTCACAGATCACGCCTAAAACGGCTTATTAATTTCCACCCAGTTATGGGGTGTGAAGAAAAAAAGAAAAGGTGCAACCAGCGGTCAAAGCAGGGCAGGGGCAATACACCCCCTCCCTCTCCAACACACACACACAATCATACACACACAAACATGCACACACACACTTGGTTGCACCTTGAAAATTAAACTGCTCCTGGATAGGTCATTGAAAACAAAGTGTGTGTGTGTGTGTGTGTGTGTGTGTGTGTGCGCGTGCGTGAGGAGGATAACTAAGACTGTAAAAAAAAAAAAAAAACAGACCCTCTAGTCTGAACTGGGCAGGTGGGTGGTGTAAGTATAATTTCACCAAAGTAAATTCATGTAATATTTATGGATGTAGATGGAGGGGAGGTGAGGAGGGGGTGAAATTATGCAGCAGGGCTGAGTGGGGGGGACGCATCAGAGGACCTTAACATTATTCACTCAGGTAAATCTATAAGTGGAGAATATTCAGGTGTGAGATGTGAACATCAGCCCCCCCTCTCGCCCCACCCCAGGGATTTGTCACACTGCGTGATTGACTGACGTGCAGCCGCTTAGAGGAGTCGAATAAACTAGCGAAGAGTCAGTGTTGTAAATAATTCTACTGCTTAAAATGTTCGTCTTATTTTTTTTTAGGTTGTTGCAGATTCCTGTGAATTGTGTGAGTTTTTAACACCTTTTGAAATTTGAGTTGGAAGAGAATTCATGACCAAAGAAACAGAAAATACATTTTTTTTTGACCCTTGAAAATGTATTTATGTTTTGGATTTGATTATTTGTTGAATTTGTATCAAATTCAGCTCAATTGAACAAAACCGAATATTTCAAACACATTGTCTTATTACATCTCTTTCTAAAACAACACAGTAGCATTAGGGTAGCTTAATTTATTAGTTTGTGGTCAATAATATTTAGTTGTGCTGAAAAGTTACAAAAGATGTTTGGAAATGTGTCTAAAAATGTCCAGAAAATGTAAGAAATAAAAAATAAAATAACATTTACATTAAAATGTTACATATATATTTTTTAAATGTAAAAAAAAAATCAGAAAAGATCTTTTAAATGGAAGATTTTCTTTCCATATTTTATTCAAATAAGAAATCAACAGTGTAGTTTCCCTGGCAGTTTGAATATCTTTATATTTTTTGAAATATGACATACAGCCAATGTGCTGATCAGTATTCCTGTTAAAGTGCCCTTGAGCAAGACACTATAGTCCTACCAAATTATTATTATTATTAGTTTAAGATGGTCAGCATCTTAAACCCCTAGGCCACCAGGACGCCCTGAGTCTTACCAAATTAAGGATGATGTGAGTAAAATTGTCAGTATTTTTTATCGCAATAAAATATTATTTTGCCTTTGATCTGGTTAAATGTAAACAGGAGTTAAATAATACCTGTCTTGTTCCATGTTTACATGCATTACCTCATCCTTTTCCTGCCCTTTTGCCCTTCCTGTTGATTTTCTTCAACTCTCATCTCTCTCTATCTCTTTGTTTTTCTCTTCCGTCTTTTAGTATCCTCCTCTCCTCACTTTTCCTCCATCACATCACCTTTTATATTTTTCCTCTTTTCACTATGTCTTCCTCTTTGTTATTCCCTCTCCTTTCCATCCTTCTCTTCCGCTCTCCCATTCCACATTCCTCCTCTACTCGTCTCCTCTCTCATCTCCCCTCTTTGTTTCACCTATGTTCTCCTCGCCTGTCCTTTCCTCTCCCTGGCCATCTGTTTATCCAATATGGCCGTCCCATCTCAGCTGGGAGCTTTCCCAGGGAACAAGACTTCTAATACAGTTCCTCCTCAACTTAATGGCCCTCAGTTCTGCTTTTGCCATTCCCGCTACATGCAGAGAGACAAAACAGAAAAAAATGAAAGAGACAGAGAAGCACAAAAACCTGTCTGGATCCCCCCAAAAAACTGTCCCTGGATGATTAAAATAAACAGTGAAGCCACATTTCAAAACGTCACGGCTATTTTCCTCCCTGCTACACTTTTATCAGGTGGACGGACTAAATATATGTATAAAGTTACACAGCATTTTACTCAAGACAGATTCTTAACAACATGCCATCTTCAGCATATCAGTTATATAAGTAACAAGATTCTAGTTCAGAGTCTTTAGACAAAATAATAGAGATGCCTTAAAATCTCTAAATAAACACTTAGATGATGCTTTGCCTTTACGACTGCTTCAACCCTCTTTGAAATGTTGTGATACTCATATCAAACTGTGCAGATTTGTTGAGGCTCAACTCTGGAGTCATTTTTAAGGCTGCAGTTTGATTTTTTTAGGCAACTATCTCTATTCTAGTGTCCCTGCCACAGAGCTGAATCTTGCAAACACTGTTCTACAGTTTTATGTGTTGGCATGAGTTGTAATTATTTCCAGACTAACATTTTTGTTGTGTCTGTGATGCACCTGCAGTTCAATATGTTGCTTTCTTCAGAGTTTTGTCAGTTCATAGAGCTTAAAACCCAATACAGCGTTGTCAGACCTCAGTTGTTGATAGTCGGTTGACACATACCATTAACTGGCAACTGGGAGTCCTCCCAAAAACTTTAAACAACGCTTTCTGTGAAATTAGTGAGCATTCATATACCATTTTTTGCAACATCTTCATAGCATCATCAGTTTTAGTGTCAGTCCCTCAGAACAGAGGAACAAGGGCTTCTTTCTAAGCACACTATTTTACACTTATTGCAGTTTTAAGACTGCTTTTGTTCTTTTTGCGAAAAGGTTGAGGCAGTAAATGCATAAAAAAATCAAAAACTAACTGACAAATGTCCACATCCATTATGTCCATGTCTGATTGACGAGTGTATCTCTTTTCTGGGTGTTGTTGAAAGGCATTCTGGGAAATGTAGTAAATCACATTTAATCACGTTAAAGGGGATACAGAAAAAAAGATTGTTTATCAGAAAATAACTCCCAGAAAACATGGGACATGAATAATAATGATAGATTATATGAGTGTAACATATCTGAAGGTGTATTTCCTCCTTACTGTAATGTGGCTGAACTGTAGCAGCCTTAATACAGTGGATTACTTAAAAGTATTTTCTGACGTGGTCATTTCCGTTACTTCATCAACCTCTGTATGCTGTGTGTTGACAAGGCACACAAAAGTGCTCGCTGTCCCAACACCAGACACACATCCTTTTTATTAAAGGGTGTAGAGAGGAAGGGGGGTGGGGCGGTGTGGTGAAAAGGGAGTAGAGTTAGGAAGGTAAGATATAAACACATGAATCATCAATAGTCCCGATTGCCCTGCTAAATTCTCCCTCTCATTGTGTTTGTGGTGGGAGTCAGGTCAGCCATCCCAACGCTGGAACAATGGAGGAGAGGGTAGCACTGGACCAGCGAGAGTATGAGTCACCCTCACGCACGCACACACACACACCCATACACACACAGTTTAAATACACTCGCAGTCAAGCAGTTGTCCACCCTCATATTCAGCACAAACAAGAACATTAGATGAGGTATTTTTAAGAAGGCTGTGTTTACAGTTTTCACAAAGAAAACATGAAATTCTTTTTTTTTAATTCCAATGGTTTTAAAATTTTGTCACCCCGTAACTTAAACTATTTTATAAGTCTGATAATTTACCTTAGTTGTGTGCTATTAAAGCTATTAAAGACAAACGCTCACTTATCTTATAATTTTATCTCTTACAAGGACAGTTTTTTTGTAATATATGTACATTTACTTGCCTCTTTACTTTCATTTTTGTTTGTTTTGCTTTTGCTTTTTTATTCAGTGAGATGTTTTATCTAAGCTCTTGATTTTTTCTGAACTCATGCCTACAGGTATTAATATTTATTTTATGTAATGCAGATCTTGGTTTACATTTTATCAAACAGTATTATAAATGTTTGGAGTTTGATCCCATAGGCTTTATAGGTAAGAGGTGAGGACAGAGGCAAGTCAAAATCCTTTTTTTTTTTAAATCGAATACATGGGGTTATCTGTGCATATTCCACTCTCAGATACTCTGAGGTGTAAAGTACATTTTTCAAATCAAGAAAACCCTCAAAACACAGCATCCATTTGGCTGCATAAAATCTGTTTTACTGAGGCTATTGTCAATAGAGGAGCTGCTATCTGGTATGTTTAATACCACCAAACAGCAAAATCCATGCATGAAGAAGTCAAGACCAACCATTGCCAGTAGCTGCCTTTAGAAAGCATTTTGAGTGGATTTGTCCTTTAACGGCCAAAGTTGCCTGGTTGGCGGTTGGCACCAGGGCGGGCGGAAGGGTTCATGGCAGGACAGGGGAGGATCGGGAGGGGAAGGGTGGCAGAGTACCAGCCCTGTGTTAGCAAATGTCACTGAGAGACAAACACATGTGTTTCCCCCTTTAACACGCTCAAATACTGGCATATACTCGACACACGCACTCATACTGGATTAAGCACTGATAATAGACTTTCATATCCGTTATACAAACTATGAAACACATCCACACATTTGAAAATCCCCATTTCCGAATGTTTTCAGAAACAGAACTCAAATACATGCTCAAAAACATGTATCTGTACACTGTATACACAAAATACAGGTATACCCACTTGTATAATAACATATACGCTGATCCTACAAAACATTTGCTGCAGAAATAACAGTTAAAGACAGCCCAGGTTCGTTACACAACAATCCAATCTTTCAATAAAAAAACATCTGACCTAAATCTGCACCTGTAACAACATTACTGTGTTCTCTGTGATTAGGAACTCATATTAAGGACTGAATAGACTTGGCACACACACACTGAAAAAAGAAATAGGCTTATATTCAAAGATATCTAGACAGACATAAACTTATAGACATAAACACACACATACACATCCACACACGCACCTGTTTTCAGCTCGCTCAAAATTTTATTAAAATAACCACAAGTGATCATGACCTCAACCCTACCAAAGCCTTCCCTCATCACGACACTTTGCCACTGATTTCAAAACCAGTGCACCAGACCTGACTTTCTCTAATTGTCAATGTGTTAAACCAATCAAAACTGGGGCAGGTTGGCGGTAAGAGCCTACCCCAACCTCTCCGATCCAAGGTGTTAGAAATAAACATCCCTCACGTCATGCCTCATTCCCAGAAAGAGGGGGAGAAAGAGAGAGGCAGCGTGCCGCATTGGAAAAGAATGGGGAGAACTCTTTAGAAGGTACTCCTAATGGCTAAATATTTATGAGTCCTGTGACCGAGGCCAACTTATGGAAACTAAATCTTTAAACACTTTTTTTGGCAGACGCCTTGCACACACCCTCCCAGCTTGGCTCTATTACCAGAGAAATTCTTTTGTTCTTACGGAGCTAATAATAGAGAGAAGGGCTGTGCGTTATGTGTGAGCGGTGTCTGTGTCTTAATGTGGGTATGTGTGTGTGTGAGAGAGATGAAAGTGTATTTATAGCTTCCTACAGTGCCACACCACTCCTGTGACAAACTTTTAATTCTACTCTGCTTCCTGTCTCTCTGGTCCCAGGCTCGACCTCACATCTAATAATCAGATCTATATTAACAGGAGATGTCAAAGGTCAGGTGGATTCAAAAACGTGATACCTTGAATTGAACTAGCAACTGTGAGTTAAAACAATGGGACACACACCATTTGTAGTAGGTAGTTTTAAGTGTATACACTTTTAGCATCTACAGAAATGAATCCCGTAACATTGGCAATGTTAGTCATGCTTGAACACCATTAGCATGCATGTATTCCTATGTATGAACACACACACACACACACACACACACACACACACACAAAGACACACACACACGTAGACAAAAGCAGGCACATTCACAGGAAGATAAAGGAGAGGGCAGAGGTCGTGGGTGGATTTTTATACGTAATTTGGTGTTGAACTGCAGAAGCAAACACATAAAAGCTAGCACCAGAACAGAATAACAACACATTGACACACACACACACACACACACACTGCACGGTACACACACTCTCCAATTATGATGATGTAATCAACAAATCAAGGCAGTGAAGCTCAGCTGAAAAAAACCCTCTAAAGCAAACAATTTCAGGGAGATTTTGAAAACCGAACGTGTATAACAAAAATATCCACAATGCCATTAAAAATGTGTTCGATATCAGCATCGGACAATCGAGGAAGCTGATCAGTTTGGCTAGCTCACGGTTTGCTCATTCTCCTTACCATCGCCAACACTAAGCCTTGCTCAGCAGTCCTCCCAGTTACTAATGAGAAACAAGCAAGCAAGAGAGTATTCTGGGTTGTGTGGGAAAAACTGTCAGAGCCACAGCTAGCACATTATTTTTCAATCCCCCTTGTGCTTTAGATGGCTCTTTAAAAACAGGGCAAGGGGGGTTCAGTTCAATTATCCCCCTCACTTAAGTGAAATGCGCCCCCACCTCCCCTAAACCAATGGGGCCTGTGCAACAGGAGCAGGAGAGGTTTTTTGAGGGGGTTCGGGGGTGCAGGAAGAGGTTTCTCCTGCATTGAGCTCAGGTCATTTTCTACCTTTGTAACAGGCACCCAGCTCAATTACTATTAAGCAGTAATATGGGTAGTCATTAGGCAAACATAATGACATTTCATTCAGCAGCAAATCAGGGAGTGACAAACACAAGTGGGTGAGATAATTGAATTAGGATGAGGGTGTGAGAAATAGAGAGGCTTCACAGTGAAGCAGAAATGATCATTCAAAGTTAATGGGCAAACCACACACAATTACTAGCTGTGGCCACACCCTACAGCGAGCCTGTGTGTGTGTGCATATGAGTGAAGTGCTGTGCACCCCAGTTTAATGCAAATACACATCTCGAAAATGTCAATAGCGGAGACACGGCGCGTGCTAAATGTCAACATGTGTTTTTCAAGGACTCTTGTCTGTGTTGTAATTGGCTCTGTTTTTAATATTACATTTATTTCGTGTGTTATTTTCCCCTTTGAAAACAAAATAATATTAAATATTTGGAGGGAATTTTGCAGCATGGCCCATGAATATGCAGCTGAGCCTTTGGCGATGCGGTGTCAGCGTGAAACAAACAGACAAAAGGAGTCAGACAACGGAGAAGAAAAACAGGTGAAGCACAGACTAATCAAGCGCCTTTCATGTCGCTCCGAACATTAACCTTCATTCAGAGCAAATAAAGCTGCGAGCGCGAAAACACACACCAGAAACTCTCCCTTGGGCTCTGTGATGAATAAGCGGGAATTATTACATTTTTACAGTGAGGTGTTGGTGGACGGTTACTATTGGTCAGTTGGGATTGACTGTGCTAAACACTCACAGAGGACACAATGTTTACCAGACTCAAATTTTGTTGTTTTAATAGACGTGGCAAATTTAAATCATTAAATAATGTCCATCACAAATAACTAAAGGTTAAAAACAATCTTAATTAAACTGAAATTAAATTAATTAATTAAATTGTTAAAAAGAGAAAAGCAATGCGATTTGTTGCTATTGTGACTCAGTCCTCTGTGTGATATGGTCAGCTCTCTGAATTTTGTTTGACCAATATGCTAATGGCCAATATCTCATATCATCACACAGTGTGTGCCCACTTAGATCTGAGGAATATTTCAAGGGGAGATGGGTGGTATTCACTTCACATAAAACCCTCAGACTAGGACCCTGTTAGTATGAAAAGTGCCTCAAGCTCATAGTCAAAGTTTTCACAACCCACAGCCAAAATGTGTCACACACAGGGTAAATACGGCTGGCTGCTGAATTTTGATCAGGCAGGGGGACAGACAGCGGTGGCAGCTACGAGCAGACACCCCTCGCCCCACGCAGCCCTGTGTACTCTGCATTAGTGTTGAGCCAGCGCATAAAAGAGGAAGATTAAAGGCCTGTTGAAGATAAAGGATTGAACAGATGATGTTCTTGAACTGTGTAAAGTACTGTCAATTATGGATGACAACATGGTGAAAGATTTAGCATTGAAACAAAATGCAGGATAATTTATTAAAGGTCTGCAGAGTAACTTCAAATATAATTGAATAGAACTGATAAGAATGATGGCCAAAACCATGAAAAATGGTTGTAAAAAATAAAAATTTTCCTCACATTCAAACAAAATCCCTCTCATTACTTGGATCATGCACACCTACCTTGAGCTCACGGAAGAAGATGCTGCTGCGTGCCCACTCCACGATGGAGAAGAGCGTCTGGTCGGCCATCTTGCACATGAGACCGAAGGTGTTGAGCTTCTCGTGTTTGCCTCGGCTGGCCTGCTCCTGCTGCAGGTAGGCCAGGATCTTGGCCTGAACCTGCGGCTCATCTGGCTCACACTTAAGCAGCTCTACGATCAGGTGAGGGAAGGTGGGTGGCGAGCCTGACTGGTAGGCATCGACATAGGCGTAGCCCATGATGGACTCCGGCGAGCTGGTGTACGGGTCAGGGTACTCGGACTTGATGGTGCGCGTGCCCTGGAAGTGTCCGTAGGCCGCCTGGTAGCCCTGCAGGCTGCCAGCATGTGGTGGCATTGCCATGCTGACCGGTGAAGTGACAAATGGGCTGCGGTCATAGTCTGTGGGGGGCAGGGCAGTGGCATGATGATGATGGTGGTGGTGGTGGTGGTGACCAGTGTGGTGGCCGGGGTGGTGGCTCAGTGGAAGGCCCTTGGATGCGGCCGAGTGGATGTTCTGGATGGCTGAGGTGATGGTGAGGTCGGTGGGCACGGCTTGCATCACCTGAGTCATGGCCTCAATCTTCAGGCCGTTGGCTCGGATCAGCGCCTTCTTTTGCTGCTTGAGGGCCCGGTCACGTTTGTACATTGGGCCGAACTTGTTACGACCCCCACGCATGCGGTCCGCCCGCACAGCTGACAGACAGACGGAAAGAGAGATGAAAAAGGAGACAAGAAAGGAAAAGGACAATATTAGCTCTATGAGAATGACAGTGTTCTTGTGGTTGTGTACAATACTAACCACATTTGACACATTCACACTTAAATGACACTTGATTTGAAATGAACAATGATTTGAAGTGTTTCATCTAGAATGAGAAATCCACCATGTACACAGGGTTTCATAACCTGAAAAAATGAAAACTAGTTTGTCGAGGATAGCAGGTGTCTCACTTCAACTGAAAAAAAAAAAAAAGCTAAAAACACTTTTACAGACTAAATCTTCTACATTTTAGCAATACCATAAGATATGTCTATGTATGCATGGTGTTATGGAAGTGAACTCCTTATTTGTGACTTGTATATAGAGCAAAGGTTTTCCTGTGTTGAATACACTTGACATTTACCTGTTGACTCCTAAACCCCACAGGTCTTACAGATAGTGTCGTTACTCATTGACCAGAGACACAAACTTCTATGAGCCGCTCTGCTAAATGATCATTGTACAGCTGGCTATCTCTGTCTACCGCTCAGGAAATACACACCTCAAAAGCTAGATATTGGTATAGACTCAAAGAACATTCAAGTTCTCTTTCTAAAATACATGTTTTAAAATGCTATGTGATTATGCAATATCTAAAAGCTTCAAAATGTCACTGTCCATTAGCAGCAACTTTTTTCTTTACAAAACCCCAAAGGCTGAAAAGGCTGACAATAAGCAAATTGGGTTTTTTTTTTCCTGATGAACCAAACATACCCATGATGCCCCCTGCCTCCCCCCTCAGTGCAGGATCCTGTGGTGAGGATCACAACGAGTCTGTGCCGTGGGTATTTCTAATGAACGAGCCGGGCACACAGTGGACTGCTACGAGGGCCATGTGTGATCTGGCCGACTGCTGCCATGGGGAAGCTGCTCTGCTGTCTCCCAGTCGGGGGGCACTGGTGTTAATTATTCATACTTAATTACTTCTTACTTTGACGAGGCTCGACGAGCCCAGCGTGCAACGAGCTAACGGACGTCTGGGAGACTACCCAACAGAAAAACACTCACTAATACCGACACTGTAGAATATTATACACTTTTTTTTGTTGTATTCAATAAGGTCTTGCCTCCCTCTTTAAAAGAAACCCACATATTTAACTGTATATGCAAATAAATGCACATACATTTGCCCTGATCATACACAGTGAATAGTCAGCTAACATGGCGAGTCAGCCTGGGTCCACTCCGGCTCGTGATGTCTTGACGGATGAATGAAAGAACAGAAGAAGAAAATTGAAGAAGGGGTGTGGAGAGGGCGGGGTGGGGGGCCGGAGTTTGAGTGTGGGTGGGGAGGGACACACACACACACACACACACACACACACACACTCCGAGCTGCCTTGGGATTGATTTTAATGACCTCCGTCACAAAAGTGTCTGTCACTGATCTGAGCGAGAGGAGCCGAGAGGGGAGACACACACTTACAAACACACACACGCACACACACTCTCACACACTCACACCCACATGCTGACTCTTTCTAATACATTCTTAAAGAAAACACACACACAAACACACACTGGCTAACATGGAAAGCATCACACACTGTTCCAGATCACAGAGAGAGATGGTAGCAGGCCAGACGCTCCGCCACCTTGGAGATCCCCCAACGGCTCAAATGGTATGTAATTTATACACAGTGATTTTACACACACACACACACACACACACACGACCATTTCCCAACATGCTTGAGGTCAACCCCAGTGCCCACTCACCCAGGCTCAGGGATTATCATGACCGTTAAAAAATTGATCACACATCAAAGGTAAAAAAGAAGAAATCAGGAGCCGCCAAATGTATCCATGATACATTATTGTAGGGCGACTTTAAATATTAATGATTTCTCCACAACAGCGTAATTAATGAGCTAAGAAACTAATAGTTGGCCCTACTGGGAAAACAAAATGCCTTCTCGCCTGCCTCGGACCCAGGGACCCACATCACATCATGAATATCAGGATTGGGGGTTGTAGGTCTCACCATCACCACACACACACACACACACACACACAGGGACACACACAAATTCTTTCTAATTAAACAAGGTGATTTGCATGCATGTGACACAGATTAATATGGAAGGGGGAGGGGGGCAGTGTATGCGTGTGTGTTGGGGGAGAAGACGAATGTGTGTGTTTGACTGAGGTGGAGAGATGTTAATGGCTTAGATGTTGCAGCATTGAGCTTATGATGACATAGTTATCACATGACCCTGCGACTTTAGGGGTTAAAATTATGCAAAGAAAAAAAGATTTAGCAAAAACAAGCCAGTTTAGTTAAGTTTACTGCTTTTAAGGTAGTGATTTGTGAATGTTTTCATGCAAAAAAAAATGTTTTATATGTTATAAAAACGCAGCAGTAATTCAATTTCAATTTTCATAAAAGCTTGTAGAGTGTCTGTTACAAACTTGAACTCACTGGTAGGTCTTTCTGCGATGCCAAGAAAGTGATGTGTTTGATTTTTGTGGTTCGTTTGGCACGAACTGAATAGTTAGCATGACAGTGACAGCTGCCGCTGCTGAACAGGCAGCCTAACTTCATCAACAGAAAGTGCAAGAAAAAAGACTACAGTGCTGCACACAACTTGATTGACAGGAGTTGTCTGGAAAGTGCAGCTATGAGCACTTAGCCTAGCGCACAGGTAGAGGCAAAAAAGAAAAAGAAAACGGGTAAACTGAAGAAAATTAATATATGAAGAGGAAACATCACAAGGAACTTCTGTTTGTGTGAAAAGGATCTGAGTTGGGGGATATTGTGGGTTAGCAGTGAAGCTTTGGGGCTAAAGCCAGGCTGAAAGGCTAAAAGGCTGACGCTGTCTTCCTCTCTGAATTCCCCTGACTTACTGTCTGAGAGCACGTCCACACAAAAACACACTCGGGCACACACACATCCATAAATTCACAAACTGACCCAACCAAAACCCTGTTCCTCTTTCCCAAAAGTATCGAGTACCCCTTGTACACACCATCTCAAACATGTACAAACACAAACAAGCAGAGACACACAAACACACACACACAAACACACACACACACACACACACACACACACACACACAGCATTCTACACACACACAATTTCTATGCACACATAGCCCCTAACACACTCAAGCACATCACACACACACACAGCCCTCAGCGCTTATATCCTCTGATTTATGGTTGTTTAATATACAGGAATATTAAGCGCGCGTAGGTGAGGATCCCTGTCGGCCGCCGGCATATTAATGGGTCCCGCGGAGCCTTGCTGACACCCTGTTTGTCATGTCGGGGCCCCGGCCCCTGCTCCGGGTGCACCCTATCCCATGCACACACATGAATACCTATGATACCTATGCATAAGTAATGGGACAGCTCCCTGGCTTCCACTGCAGGTATTGGGAGGCTGATGGAAGACAAATCAGAGCAAGAAAGATGGAGACAGGGAGGAAATAAAAAGTGGAGGGAGAGGAAGAGCGATGCAGAGAGGAATATACAAACACTCAGATGGTGTTCCTAATTTTTCCTGAATGGCTCTATAGAGGTTTTGCATTCATAGTGATTAATGAATTTAGATTTGATGATGGATTAACTGCATGAAAAAAGTGGTTACAAATAAAAATTGCAGGAAAAGGTGATACCTGAGGAAGCCAAGAAAACTGAGAGTTAGATTTGTTTCCATAAAAAGGTCACTTTAAATCCGTATATTGTCATGTCTGGTTAGAAACAAGACAGTGCTGGCTGGTCAGCTTCGGATCAAGCTGCAATTACAGTAAACACAAAACACAAAACAGTTTCCCAAACTGTAAAGGAACCAGACAGGAAAATAATCAGCATTTTATTCTTTGTTGTTGTTCAAATGTTGTAATCATTACCATTTTTCATGTGGTGACTGTCATGAACTTTAATTTTCAAACGTTATTTTAAAAGATTATGTCATTTCTGCTTCATTAAATAGCACACAGTGGAAACAGTGTATTCAAACTCACAGAATCACATATACCACTGTTACGCTCTGTCTTTAAGATGATACATAAGTGAAGGAAATATTAGGCAGCTCAGTGAAGCATATGATGCCAGGCAACTTCTAGCGAGCGTAAAAAGAAAATCATACCAGTGGGAGCTGTTCAGATACGGCACGCCTCATCAGCTTTAGTGAATGACGTGCTAATGGGTCAGACCTTAGTGGGATGTGGCTTTTTCTTTTTCTTTTTCTCAATGAGTCAACACTGGCTGAGATTCTGCAGTGCATACCAAAGAAGCAAGGATTTTTGCAGCACGGTAGCATGTGTGTTTGTGTGGTTAAATGAGTGTCTGGCTGCCAGGCTTCATCATCGTTGTGTGTGTGTGTGTGTGTGTGTGTGTGTATGAAAGACAGAGAGTGTGTGTGCCTTTTTTTCCCCCTTCAATACTGCTTGACACAATGACCCTTCTGACCCTGAGAGTAACTGGAACAGACAAATTAATGGATTAAACATGCTTTTTGTAGACAAATATTCCTGTAATATTGATACACTTTTAGGATTTGTAAAATGAGACAAATGTTAGCAACTGATGGCACGTGGTTAATGTGATTTAAGGTTAAAAATCACACTCATATCCAGATTAAGTTGAGTGTTAATATTTGAGATTCAATCTGTAACTACTTAAACAGAGTCTCCAGGCTGCTCTTTACTCTCACAGTCGATGCAACAACAGGGAAAACATATCTTGAATGTCAGAGGTAAATAATTTATCCTGTGGCAGAAGCACACAGAGGAGAATATTATACGGCTCTGCAGCGTTTTCCTTCATTGTGCAAAGACAGACGTCACCGAGGTTTAGCTGCTTTTGTTTTGTTATCAACTCAAGATAATAAGACTGATCTCTTAGTGTTGGGATGGGGTGATAGACATGTCACAACACTGCACAATGCTTATGTCACTCTGATTTGTGCCTGTCTGCCATTTCACCTTGTTTCACTGCCTTCCCTCAACTTTGAAACATCAGCGACACAAGCAAACACAGACTTCTTTACTGCTACCACCCTCACAGCAAGCTTAAAACTGTACTGCAGACTTATCAACAAACAGGAAGGACACTGAACAACACCAGAGAGGCAAAAATACACAGTTGAAAAATACAGAAAGAAATACAGTTTGAGTCAACTTTAATTTTCCTCACATTTCTTTGTCCACATTTGGTTTCCACTCGATATCCTGAATTCACATGTTGCTGCAAGCTGCTGTGTAATGGAATGAAAAGATTGCAATAACAAAGCGCATGACCCCAAACCTCCTTTCCTCTTTCACCACTATTGTACACACATTTTTATTTTAGATCAAATAGCAGCTTTTCTCTCTCGCCTGTGGCCTTCTGAGCACCTTTTTTGGGCTTCTCATGAATATATGTATGTGTTTACCAAGGAGAGCTGTATATGTGTGTGTGTGTGTGTGTGTGTGTGTGTGTATAGTGTGTGTGTGTGTGTGTGTGCTGAGGTGTGTCAGCCTTTCTGCATGGGACGTCTTTACCGGTTGTGGCATGAGTCGCCCACTGGAGCTTCTGGCCCCTGACAGAGTGCTGCAGGGCCCGTCGTGCCCCCGAGCTGAAAGCTACCACCAGCAAAAACAAATCAAACGCTACCCCCTCCCCACCCGTGTCAGCTGGAAAATGACAGGCCGGGACATTCTGCCCAGCGGCCATTCACAATTAACAGCAATTAATTACACCGCACATGGCAGGTAAAGGGAGAAGAAGCCTCCGGAAAGATTTTAGTTAGCCTGTCTTTGCTCTACTTTCACCCTCGCAGGGTCTTATTTCTTTAACACATTCACTTTTCTCAATTGTATGTGATCATTTCAGGAGCCTAGGGATTTTTAATTTGGTTTAAATTACAAATGTGTGAAGAATTTTGTTTCAATATTAGACTGAAACAGTATGAATAAAAACACCAACTCTTATTCAGAGACTGCACAATGTAAAACGATTTGCAGTAAGGACAACATTGTAACTTAACCTCTCGGTTAACAAAATAATAACTATTACCTTTAGCTTTTAATTCCTCTATTTTACACTTATGAAAGGTGACCTTCAGGTCGCTTTATTCACTCCAAAATTAGCGATTTTAGAATAAAACTTGTCAACTCATGTGTGGAAAAATATATATTTAAATATTATGTTTGAACATTGGAAGAATGTTTCTTGCCCTGCCGTCCTGTCACTTCTGGATAGCCGTGTTTGAACAAGCTTCTGAGCCACGTTCAAATTAAACAAAGAGGCCTCGAAATGGCCAGCCAAAAGTATCATCATTACCATTCTCGCCCTGCCGCCAAGTTTAATATTTTATCTATTACTCTGTCTGGCAAGTTTAAGTGCATAGGAGCTACCAGATACCCCCCAACTCCCCCTGACTCCATCTAAAATACTAATAAGCAATGTTGGATTTCAACGCTTTGGTAGAAATGAAAGGTTTCACTTCACAAGGTTCTAGGTATACATTTTCAAGAACAGATATTACTGAGACGTTCATTGTTAAATGTTTAAATAAATACAATCTTCTCCTTTCATTCAGGCAATCATTATGTCAGAGCAGGTATTAACCTTTTTTAAATGGTGGACATCTCAATTTGGAAGGAAACTATTCACATGCAAATTGATCTTGGAAGAATATTTTCACTCTGAGTTTCCAAAAAACGTTAATGTGCTATGATTAACTGTAATCAATTGTGAATCAATGGAAAAAGACGAGCTCTGTCATTCCACCAGAACTTTGGTAGAAGTTTTTAAAACACCTCTGTGGAAGTCCAGAAGCAGCCAACCTCCAATTTTAGCTGCTCCATGTTATAATTTTTATCCCCCCCAACTTTCAGTAACAGTAATTGCAAACAGGCATCATATCTTGAAAAATATATGATGCAGCACACAGAATGCAATAACACTGCCTGGATCTGCTTTTCCACTCCTGCAGATGTGCACTGTAAGTTCTAGATCATATTTTTGTGAGCGGTGTTTACTACGAAACCCCAGAATAGACCAAATCTGTGGTAAACTATTCATGAAATTGTACAGAAAAAAACAGTACCGTATGTGCACTATAAAAAAGATAAATATTCTCCTAGATTCAAATATAATTTTAAAATACTTCTGGTCAAAGTGAGCCTGGAGGCTA
Source organism: Macquaria ambigua (assembly GCA_008360985.2). Lineage (NCBI taxonomy): Eukaryota > Metazoa > Chordata > Actinopteri > Centrarchiformes > Percichthyidae > Macquaria > Macquaria ambigua. The sequence goes on from VMKM01000154.1 coordinate 146,426, forward strand.
TCTAGTGCTTTTGGAGGCCTAGATGCCGTCATGTTACTGGCAGTGCTGGAATGTAACTAAATACATTTACTCAAGTACGGTACTTAAGTACATATTTGAGGTACTTTACTTGAGTATTGCCCATTTAAGTCTACTTTATCCTTCTACTCTACCACAGTTCAGAGAGAAATATGGTCCTTTTTACTCCACTACATTTAATTGACAGCTTAAGTTACTACAGTAGTTACCTTACAGATAAATATTTCACATACAAAACATCTGATTAGCTTATAAAATATAACACACTGTTATAGATTAAACTTCTCAGCAGTGTATAAAATAGTTAAAATTAGCTCCACCTCAACCAGCTACAATAATAAAATCATACTTTCACATGAATTCATCAGCAATAATAATCCAATAATATAATATATAATTATATTATTAGTACACGTTCAGTACTAATAACAGCCATCTGTTCTGCTGAAAGCCCTTGAGCAAGACACTGAAACCCCAGTGGCCAGTCATAATCCATTATAATCACTGGTTGTTCGGACATGAAAACCCTTTCTCCTTTCTGCAACAACTGCGTCCTGTTTATCTGTTTTGAAGAATCCCAAACTTTTGACAGCTACACATTATCTACCAGCCATTGTTGCACTTTGATGAAACACTTTTGAACATCTCTCCCTGGGTTTTATCTCTTTGTAACCTCATGTTTAAGATGGAAACACATTCAATTACAGATATAAAACACCAGCAAAACGTGTGATTTCAAGTCATTCTGCCACAAGCCAAGCACCTGAACTGTAAAAATATAAACATGTTGCTTTACCTTCTAGCTTCATGCCGACGGTGAGGCACTTTTGGAAGCGGCAGTATGGGCAGCGCTTCCTCTGGGTCTTGTCAATCTGGCAGCTCTGGTTCTCTATACATGTGTAGCGTTTGTTGTTCTGGACGGTGCGCTTGAAGAAGCCCTACGGAGAGAACCAATTAAGACGTCAACCCGCTTGACCCCTGCAATGCGATGGTAATTGGCCCATTCACACTCCCAGACAGATGGAGAGGGACAGGCTTAATGGATACACACACACACACACACACACACACACAGAGGGAAGTTTTGAAAGCTATACTCCAACTGATGTCGTGATGCTTTACGGACACACACATGCAGAATATAAAGCAGGGCATGAATACACACTTTTTACAAATGAAAGAAATTTCAGTCTTTCTAAAAAGCTTTTTTATAATGATGTTGAAAACTGAGTTATTGTAATACTTTTTGATTAAGTCACACAAGGAAATTAACATAAAATTGCATTTACATCATTTTATTCAGCTTTGAACAAATAGGCAAAACATAAATTCTCTACATACCTCCCTCACTTAGTGTTTTCACTGCTTATAAACTACTTTATAAAGGGTATAAAATCACATTTTTGCCCTGTCAAAGAACATTACTATTCTCAATATTCTCTATTCACGTAAAGACTCGGGGAAAGCATCTTTTCAGTTCTCCACTTAATTATTGAAAAATATGAGCACAGGAGTCCAAAAGATCCAATAAATTATATCCATAATTCACAATTCCGGGATTACAGAGATTCATACCTGCAACGTGGAATTAATTATAGGCAGCAGCAGTGAAAATCAAATGAAGGGAAGATGGTATTAACGTATTCTAGATCCATAACCTAGGAGGAGGATCCTTAAACCAGGTCTTTAAAAAAAATAAAAATAAAAAAGAACGTGCTGCTGTCAATATCTCACCAAACACAAATTTAATTGACAATCTGCATTGCCTGATCCGTCCAAAAAAGAAATAATAATAAAAAAAATCCACTGCACTCGGTTTTGGATTATCGACTTCTCAGTGCTAAAAAATCCATGCTTCAGAGAGAACTTTTTCTCCAATTTTCCATTTAGTGCACAGCGTGCGCTATAAATATCTGAACCAAACTGGATTCTAGCATGCTTAAAAACCACACAATATCACGTCTGGAGATTAAGCGGACAACATCTCACTGAAAAGCTTTAATTTGACCGGCAGCTCTGACCAAGAAAAGGCACAAGAAAAGGGATTGCTGCGAGCAAATTTTTTTCAGTTTCTGTTGCCATTAAAAAATAGCAAAGTTTCTCATTTACCCAAAAGAGCATCACAAATTAATTTAAAATCTGAAATCATCACAATAATTTCAAATTGAATGCTGTAAAGTAGATACAAGCTGTTCATAAAAGTAATAAAAGATCCTGACCGGCAACCAAGAAACTGATTTTACATCCATCAAAGAAGCAGGAAAAATATAATTCACATGTCCACTTTATCTCCTCAGATCCCTGTCTCCCATACTCTTTACATGCTCTAATATGTGTTCTGTCTAACTAAACAAACATCTCTTTGACTTGCTTTGCTCATATTTATTTTCCTTTAACTTCTGCAGATCTAAAATATATTTTATATATCCACTGTGCACTATGGCTCTGACCCTTGACCTTCTTACTAGTTGCTTGTAATGTCAGTATTTTAGGATTATAAAGTTATTCTGCTATCGCTCTCTCAGCTCAGTCTCAGTCTCCCAAAATGAAGCACGCAGAGACTGAGCCTGTTTGTGTGCAATGAGGACCATGAAGCCCGTTTCAGCTTGTTGTTGTTATTCCAACAGGTATGATGTGGTACCATGTTTACTTTATGTGGGCTGGTGTGTAATATGAGCTAACACTGTCTGTGCATGTGTGTGTACATTTGTAGAGTGTGTATGCATGTGTTTTCTGGGAAATGGTAGGATTACGAGAGGTTAAAGAATCTTTACTTGTGTGATTCACTCTTTCTCTCTTTCTGCGTGTGTGTGTGTTCCTCAGCCCAAAACTGGCAACCCAACCAAAGCTCAAACTAAAATCTGAGCCTGATAACAAATGCGTCCTATTCACAACTGGGGTTGAAGGGTATAGGCAGGGGAGGGGTGAGAGGGGGCAAAGAGGGGGTAGAGGGTAGGACTCCATCTAAAACTCACATAAAATTATGAAGTATTTCCAAAATAAGTTAAAAATGTGAATCTTACTCTGGTAGCGCATAACAAAAACTGAAACAGAGGTATTTTCATTTTAATAGAAAACTAAGAATAAAATTTAACTGCTGCTTTTTCCAGTTTTTACACAGCTGTGGCCAGGGAGGGGCCTCCATTACACTGGAGATGGATTGCACTGCCTGGCTGATAGTGGACATTTAATGCCAATATGTGCCTGTGACATGTCAACAAACTGATATATCAGTCCAGCCCTGACAAATCGTACTTTTACTGAATAGATTGCCTGCATTTTAGAGATAATCAATGATAAGCTTCAGGTAATTATCAATATTATTCATGTTTCAACAAGGATATGCAGCACTTTACAAAAGACCTCTTCATCTACATCCTGAATGCACACACACACACACACACACACACATGTGCACACACCAGAGCGTTTCAGCTAAACTGGGAAACGTGTTTGTGGATTAGCTCTCCAACATGAGCCAGTGCTGAGGCGGAAAAGCAGCAGCGATGCCACTGACATCTTCCTTCAAACAAGTGCTTAGCATCTCAAGGTCATAATATGGGATAAAATCTATAACATCTGCTTTGAATAATGACCACATAAGCAAGAAATGTGCGCTGCGGCATCAATACTGCGAGCTGCAATTTTACACTGAATAGTGTTAAGACAGAGACATTTGTCTTAGCTTAATTTTGTGCTGACAGCTTTACTGGGCTAACAAAAAAACGTGGGTAATGCCTATTAGCTCAGTGTTGAGGAGAACAGTGGAAGTAGGCAGAAAGGGACAAATAGACTGTTGATAGAGCTCAAATTAATATAGAGAAGCAACAGTTTGCTTTGCAGCAGCCTCATTATTAAGCTGTGTGAAACATTTTGCAACCAGACAATGTTGCTGTTCTCTTAATGAGCTTGTGATGAGAGTTTTAGACAGTAGGATACAGGCTTGTACAAACAGAGACAGTATTATTGTGTACTTTGCTTCCTGGGTTAAATCCTCCTCCCCCCACCTCCTGTTTGGTGGTTGCAAAAATGACAAAACCCCATTGCATGCTTTTGAACTCCTGTTTCTTTTCCAAGCCATTCACCACTTTACAAAATCCTCTGACACTCACAGGAAAAGTTTCTTAGATCAACTGTCACAACAATATTCAACCTTCAGCCTCTTTACCATTGGTTTTTCTGTAATGTTAATGATGAGGAACTGAATCTTTACTGTAGGGTTGCACTTGTTGCAAGTCACTCTGGACAAGAACGTCGGCTAAATGCCTAGCGTGTGAAAATGCATCTCTACAGATGCACAGAGAGGTTAATGCACTGAAATAAAGCAGCCATAGAGAGATATAAGAGACATATCATTGCTGTGTATGGGATGTATTATTAATTGCACAATGCAAATATGACTACATGCAATATTCAGGGAAAATAATAATGATCACGTAAATAAAAATACCAGAGTACATTAACTTCACTCCAGCTTCACTACTGAATACTGCAAACACACAGATGGTGATAATACAATCAAACCATGTTCAGTCAGTGTAAACCCAATTCTAACAGACTTTGATGCACTACAGGAACTTTAATAATACAATAAATTAGGCAACTATAGACTACATAAGTGAGACCTCACTGCCAAAAACAATTTAGACACTAGGAATGTTTTAGATATTGAAGCAGATACAGGAAGGCCATCATAAGTCCACCACAGACACACAATATTGGCAATATTATTGTAATAGTGTAATGGTTTTCCACTGGGGAGTGGAGAATGAGGGCACTAACCTTGCAGCTCTCGCAGGTCAGAAGTCCGTAGTGATACCCTGAAACCTTGTCTCCGCACACGGGACACATCTCGTCCAGATCTTCGTCATATGAGTAGTCCATCATTTTTATCTGGTGTGCTGCGGATGAGACACGGACACACAGTAAGAAGTCTATTTCAGTGCTGAGCAATCTCTTTTCCAAAAGCCCCCTTCCATCCATCAAGATGAACCACGGGGAACCAGGCGACGCAACTGAATGAGATTTTTTTTTTTTAAGTTCTGTTGGACTTGTAGAGGTTTAATTTGAGGAGGGGAAGACGATGAGTAGTCGATTTTGGAATGAGTTGAAAGGACGCAACCATTTATTTCTCCTTGTTGCTGCCTTCTCTTCTACATTCGTTGCAGACAGGAGCCAAAAAAATAAAAAATAAAAAGCGCATGAAAGTGAGCCTCATAAATATGCATGCAACTAAGTCGTGAAATCGCTGGGGGAAATGGAGACATATTAGAGTTAAGGATTGGAGGAGAAAATGTTACCGCCCACAGACAAATGAAGACACACAGAGAAGCCTTTATCTCTGCAGGCGAGGAGAAAAACATCCAAAACCAACTTGAACCAACATCATTTTTCCCTCTCGAAGAATAACTTGCAATGCTATAGACCAATTGCGTTAGTTTATTTTATGTGTTTTTGGGGGTGCAAAAGCAGTGGCAACATTTTATGTGACTTTCTGCGTGCGCTGGAAAAAATAGTCAATTTTACAAGTCGTCAATATAAATTGACATGATCATTTATCTCGTTTCCAAAGTAGCTTCAGTCATTATTAAGAATGAGGAGTTAACAAAGAAAATGTACTACCAATTACCGCAATTTAAAATCAATTTGGAAATTAGTGGAATTTCACAACATGGCATATGTTTCCCATTTCTTTTTATTAAGATTTAGGACTCAATACAATAAGCGATTCAAATATTATTGCGATGTATTTGCTGTAGCCCCCTTTGCCTTGCGTATTAGAAATACTTGCATTGATAAGACTGTGTGTGACAGCGCTAAGTAAACAGCCAGGCTGACATTTACAACAGTTACAAAAGCATTTATGGTTCTAATCATAAAAAGCAGCCAGGATCAAACAGGAAAACCTCAGTGGATGTGGCTGTAAAAGTGGAAATATTTTGTCAACTAGACGCTTTCCAAGGCCTTCACATATATTACTGCTCTACTTCAAAATCCACTCATCTGCTCACGGAGACCTTTTAATTAGACATGATTTCTGGTTTGTTAACGCGTTGCCATGCTGGGATCCGCGCTGCATATTCCAGCTGAAGCAACAAGTTCCACCGAGCTGCCGGTTTTTCCACAGAAGCTCAAAGCAAACTCCATTTCCGAACTTTCTTCTGCTTTAAAGCGCATAAAGGAGAGGATTTGTAGGGCCTGTTCTCACGACGCACGACAGCTGCAGATTTGGACACATTTTGATAAAGAAAAAAAAACATTATCGGGGTATTTGTTACAGTTACGCAGTGGATGTGGCCGTTGGAAATAAAAATAAATTAGTACCTACTCGTAAATGCTTCTAACGCCACAAATAAAGAATATTTCCAGAAAAAAAGTTTGTCTTTGAGTGTTGTCCAGATATCTTCTCCCTCAAAAGTGTACAGTCTGCTGCAGCTATGCCTATTACAATGTAAACCATGAGTTCACAGTTTAAGGAATTATAACATAAAGATAAACATAATTTTTGTATGTAAAGTTGTGGGTCAACTGAGTTTAGTTGAACCCTCCTGCACCCCTGCTTCATGGGCAAGCGGAGGTTTGTGCATGCAGAGTGCGTGCAGGTTACACTGCTTTAGAAGGTGCAGAAACACATCGGTCAGTCTCTCACCTGCTGGCTCTCACCTCGACGGCCACTTGCTCGTGCAATTTCCAAAAAAGCTACGACATTTGTCAAAAACGCTGATGATTCCAAGAAAAAAACTCTTTCACTCGGAGCTACCTTGTTTTTAGCCCTGCCTTAAAGAAGATAACACGCCACCCCTTGTCTTGTGAGTATGTGTTATCAGCGTCTCATAAACCGAGACCGGGCTAATTGATTGTTCGTTTATATTGCTGTGTGAGAATGAGGGAGATACCTAAGTTTATCTTGGCAGAAGAGCCCCCCCCCCCCACACTTTAAATTTCCGCTGCTTTATCTGTACTTTGTATAAACAGATCAAGAAAAACATATTTTAATGTATGCCGTAGGGAATTATAATAAATTTGCCCTATCTGAGAACATTTTGTTCTCAATCAAAGCTGCACATTTTTGAAATCATAAACCCTAATTCCGCACATTCAAAGACCTAAAGCAATTATGCCCTAAATGTTTGACATCATTAGTGAGATGGAAAAAAAAAACTCAAAAAAGATAATAAAATTAAGAATCATAAAAGCGATATTTGGTGCCCCTTTTTAATTCAGTTCAACCTGATTTTGAAATTGCATTCAACTTTTAGGCCAAATTTTTATAAATTACAAAACAGACTTTTGTTAAGAACATTACAAAATATAAATTAGTTTGGATTTATTTGCTACACAATTACGACCATTTTATAATGTCTATAAAATATAAATTAGACCAGAATTAATAGGCTTCTTAGACTAAAGTTTACTGGCCCGAGGTCAATCACTAAATGAAATCTCTAGAATAATGCTTTGCAGTTTTTTTTCTTTTTGATAAATTGGCAACAACTCTGTCTTAACTACTTTTTATATACAGACAAAATCACGAGTCAGTTCTGCATATTATTAGTACACAGATCTCCTCTGCTCAGTCTCACCGTTTTTACGCACCAGGCGCTCGCACACTTCCAGCATGAGTGACAGCTGCATGAGTGTAATCATTGTTTGATCGGGGGCCAAACCTTCAGAAAAGTGTGATCTGCATTCGTACTTTCTAATTATTATATCAGAGTAAAGATTGAGATAAAATAACCCACCCCCAAACCATAATAACAGAAATTCCCAAAATCTCTGTAAACTAATGACCTTCATATGTCTAATAATTTAACACGTCCATCATTCAATAATAGCCTATAATGACAATCACCAGTCATTAGCCTACATTGTCCGCAGAAATGTGTTAGATATAAGCGTGTTCAAAAGTTTTGGTGACATTGAGGTACGCACTGAGGACTTCCAGCCCGATAATGCTCCGTAAATCTAGTACGTAAGTGGAAGCTTATGAATCTGTCTTGTAGTCTTAAGAGATGAAAATGAATGACAGTTCTTACCTTGCATGTTCCTTGGCATGTGCCCCTGTTCCCCATACGATCGAGAGAGTCCCAGGGATTCAGTGTCGACTTTGGGCAGCATGTCAGCGCTGCCGGCCTGAGCTGGAGACTCCGCACCGCTCGGCGGGACACCTGGACCTGAGAGGCAGACGTTCCCACAAATACGCCTCAAAGTGTCCAAAATGTATTTTTAGCTCTTTATTTCTTACTTTCTGCCTCTCTTTGTCTTCCAGTTATCGGACCATGCTCTGAATATGAAGCCTGGTTCAAACGATTCAGACTGTCTCCAAACTGCCGGGTTGCATAGCCTGTGAGTGTCTGCTCTGATTTAACTTCACTAATTTAATTTCTCATAATTGCATTTGCGCACAGAACCGCAATAATAACGCAGAACACATACGAGTGATTCCTTCGGTACTTTTCGAACAGTTGCGCGCCGAGTTAGGAAATCAGTCTCTTACTCAAACGAGAAAACGGCACTGCGTCCAGATTAATAGACGATGGTAAGTTTCCCTTTAGCTTTTCCAAAGGTCTTTTTAGCGCGTCACCCATTAAAGTGGGACTGTCAATGTTACTTTCAGCCTTTAGCAGACGAGTACGCGCCGCCGGGGCCGCCCTCTCCTGTGCGTAAAGTCGGATTCGGTGTCTCGCTCGGACTGTCTGGAGATGTGGAGACCTCTCCTCCTCCTCCTCGCGGCTTTGTTTACTCCGCTCTCTCCAATCCGAGGCGCATGCGGTCGTCTGACATCATCTTACCCCGGTCCAATCAGGCGAGGAGACCGGGAAACATCGCCTCAAACCCTCCAGTTCTATCTCTCCAAAATCCCAGCTGTTTAATCCCGTTAATGATGGACTTTAAAAGCGGAGGGAGAACAAGGAAATCAAGCGAGGTGATGCAACTGCATATGAGAGCAGACTCGCTGTGAGCGCATGGAGCGCAAAGGCAAGGTAGGATTGGAGCGTGTTGTAACAGGAGCTTATTGTAGCAGACACACGCAAGCGGGTACGCAAGCTTCTATAATGTAAAGTTTTTTTTGATAAATATCTTCATCTTTATATCTATTGCATATATTTTATTGCAATATTTAGTTCCTCAATAATCAATTTTAGCATCCTGTTCTCTGCTTCTGTGGTCATCTAGTAGCCTAACGATCCCCCTGATCATTAAAAAGTCATAAGATATGATCAAATAAAATGTAATAACATTTCTTTCTTTCTTTCTTTCTTTCTTTCTTTCTTTCTTTCTAACAGGACTACCCCAATTTTATAATGCAGGTGAAGGACAAAGTAAACTATGCATAAGACCCATAGGTCTATATAAAAAAAAAGTAAAATAACCATTGTACAGGCTTTTGGGTTTTTGGGGAAAACGTGAGCAGCGCCGGCCTCAGGCTTAAAACGGCCCTTATTTTCGGATCAAATCAGCCCCCTTACACAATAAATTATACCTTTGCTTCTGAATTATTATCAGTAGGCCTAATTGGCTGAGCAGGGATCAATTAGGGATCTGACGTCAGGCTCAGGCTATTTTCAAATTAAATACACAAATACCAAAAAATCATACGTCTACGTCCCCATGAAGCCCCCGCTCCAACACACAAACACATTCGCACTTATTTTAGTTCACATAGACAAAGTGTGTCATTATCATCGGTCTGAGCCGTTGAGGACGAGCAGGGGGAGACACGGAAAAGTCACGGGACAGACCGGCAGACACACCTGAAGGGTCGCAGGGGGCGAGCTCCACACACACACACACGCACACTTACACCCACGTGTACACACAGTCGTATCCAGTAGTTAAAAATAACAAAAGGGCCCCTTTAAAACGAGCACAGAGAATTACACATTTTGAGAATTTAATATGGACATAGATATATAGTAATAAGGAAAGATACACCACCAAGCACTAAACCTTTATAAGCAGGACAAATACAGCCAAATTATGTAGAATAAAAGTGTAAAACCACAGGCTTTGTTTAAATACAGACACAGCCCGACCTGTTGCATTTCGTTTCTACAGCATGCAGTTCAAATGCAGTTCATTACACACTTCTCCACTATTTTATATGTAACATGTTTTCACTCTCTTTTCAAATATTCTCTTGATCCAGATGCTATTTCAGCCATTTCAATAAAATTTGCTTTCTAAAAGTTTATGTCGCGACAAGACATTATCACTTAAATCCAATAGAAATAAATGTTTCAGTCGACTTTGTGCTGCAAATACAGTATCGTCAATTGCAGCTGGTTATAAAAGGCAATACACGGTCAGTCCACACAAAACAGGCTCACCTGCTCCAATCAGGCCCTCTGTGGATCTAACCTGACCCTGTTGTCATAGTTTTCCCTCTTTTTTTCCGTCACACACACAGTGAGTGAGTGAGTCCCCACTACTGTTTTTTTAATGTCTCCTTACTGATAATGTCCCATTTGACCCTTGTTGAATCATTTCCTTTACACATTCACCTGTTGTTGCAAAAGGGTCAAAGAAGCAGAAAGCAATGCTTTTAATGACAATGAAATATAACAAAACTAAATTAAATAAACTAAACTTGCTGTGAACTTTTATAAACTTTATTGAACGTTTTTGAAAATAATTGAATTCTCCTTTTATATCAGTATCAGTAATCACCCAACCTCCCCTCACATATATACACAGATACAGATTATTTTTTATCATCAGTTGGTGACCAGCACATCAACCAAATGTTGACAGGTTGCAGGAGGTTCCTCCAATCAGCAACATACTCTTAATGCTGGGCTGTGATTGGTTAAAGCTGGGTTACTTGCAGGCACTGGGGGGTGGGAGGGAGGGGCGGAGTCAGGGAATGACAAGGGAGAGGACAAGTAGGGGCAGGAGGCTGAGGGGGGGGGGTGCAGGTTAGGTTATAAAATGACACACTGATAAGACCTTCTCTGGCAAGATAGCACTGCTGGAATGATTAACCTGTGTGGAGAGAGAGAGAGAGAGAGAGACATAGTGGGCGCTGTGGTGAAATGTAGTGAGAGACACAGTGGGAAAAGGAAAGGATAAAAGACAGGTCAAAAGGTTTGAACACAAAAAGACAGACAACAGACAAACAAACAGTATGGAGAGCACAAGGTACTCACAACTACAATACAGTAACATCACTGAAACTGAAAACTGAATAGAGAATAAGAGAGAGAGAGAGAGAGAGAGAGAGAGAGAGAGAGAGAGAGAGAGAGAGTCACCTAGGAACTTAAGAGGCACTTTATTGACATCGAGACAGTTTACAGTTTGAGGTGATAAAAGCCACATCAAAAAAGAGGCCAAGTCATGCCGACACCATGACTCAAACTTTGGACTAATCCTCAGCCAGGCTTCACTTCCAAGTTGGATTTATCTGATTTGTTTGACACTGTTGGTCTGATCTGCAAAAACATCATTGGCTGTAAAAACATTTTTACATGCACAGAGTGATTAAAGCACAAAAATCATTGTCTATCATTTTTAATTTAATGAGGAACTTCTGTGCATTGTTGTGTTTGTGTGTGTCGATACCCATGTGCAGCATTTCCATGCTGCCATTCTGTTTGTGTGTGTGTGAGTGTGTGTGCTTGAATGAGTATGTCTGCATGTATGACTGATCTGTTCTGATTAAATAACAAAAGCCTTGGAATTGGTACACACACACTAACATCATTAAATTATAATCAACACACACTCGCTATTCATAACCAGGAAATCACCCCTCCACCACCACCCCCCTGACACACACACACACACACACACACACACACACACACACACACACACGCACCTACCTCTGTTTTCTGTATTGAAGATGTAATGTAAACAGTCATTTGCTCTAAAAATACCAGATAGGAATATGAATACCGCAGGACCCAGCGAACAGAGCAACGATTCATAAAACAAAACAAAGAAGGTGGCGGTGTGACACAAACATAGCGAGACCGATGTAAACAAAACACAAGAAAAAGAAAGAAAGGAAGCAGCGGAGTTCTTCTGCTATCTAGTTTAAACTGTTATAAGACAACTGCACAAGTATACAATAGTGATTCTATTGTGGCTTATACTTGTTACCTGTTAACCAAAGCGAACAGTGATTCCTCTGACCATTGATCAAATCACTATATTATAATGCAAAGTTGTCTGACAACTGTGTGATCAACTATGCTAACATTAAAAATGAATGATCAATTAGAGGTGACAAAAACTACCCAGTACCCCATGCTGTCTATGCTGGCATTTAGATGTATCTACTCTAAATAGCATTTTCAGAAAGCTTAGTTTTTGGTTGAGAAAATTTACTTTGTGTAGACAGATGGTCAAAATGGAAAGGGAAAGATGCATTTTCAAATTTAGCTAAGTGTGGGCATAATTCCTGCATGATGCTCTTGCCTCGTGTCTGATTGTCACTCCCTAATTCCTCAGTATATCTCGTATCCCTTTGACTTTCTATTGTGCTCCAGGTCAACTGCTGTTACCTGCTGGTCTCCAGGTCTTAGGATGTGGACAGTCACTGGGTTATTGGAGGAAACTGAGTCTGTCAACAGCAAGTGTTGACATTTGGGCTTAGGAGATAAACCTCACAAGGGATCAAACAAAAACTAGCCCTTTTGACTGAAGAAAAGAGTGTGCGTTTGTGGTGTGTGTGTGTACATGCATGTTTGTGTAAAGAGGTTTCAGTGTTGGAAGTTTGCTGCTGACAACCTAAAGTGGAAGGGCGCTGATATTGTCTGTGGGGTTTGGTTATCTCCATGTCAAACGGCTGAGAAAACATAAAAGTGAGGTGAGCTGGAGACACATTTTAATGATTTATACCCCTACAAAAGTAAAAACAGAGATATAAATATATAAATGATAAACTAGTAGGCAGAATATTTTCAGGCTTGACTGGCATCTGTGTGCTAGAATATGAAGTCTCAACGAAACACAGATATGAGAGAATTTTTGACACAAACACTGCAGAACCAGACACAGTTTTAAAGATCCTACTGAATGTGTTGCATTTACATTTTGATAAATCGTTACCACGTCAGTTCTGATACAGTAGTTGAAAGAAATGAGAATATCACTTAGAAGATTAGCCTCTGCTGACTTGTGCTTTTCATTTTACATTTTGAGCCCAAGGTCATATTTAGCAAAAATTCAGTTGATTCCTTTAGGAGACACAACAAAAAGAAGGAGCTGCTCTTCCACTCCAAATTAAAGTTTAGTTATTTCTTGCAATGGTTGACTGTGGAATGGGCAACATTTTTATATTCTTCAGTAAAGCCGAAGAGAAAACAAATATCCTCAGCAGGACCACAGGGAGGGTGAGAAGGGATAAATAGCAACATGTTCTATCCTACCTGAAGAGAGAGGTTTTATGGGAAATGTGGTTAAAAATCATTAATGTCAACATTGAGACACAGATTACCAATTATGTCTTTTAGTCTCATTTGTTAATGGTACTTACCGAAAGGTATCATCATCATGTCAATTAATCTGACAATGATGTATTCATCTTAAAAATATGCTACACATAGAAGTTGTCCTAGAAAACTGTTTGGAAAAGGGCAGGCACATTCAAAAAAATACTTAGCAGGGGATTGGATAAACCATCTGTCTATCACCGTCTACCACAGGCTAACTTCAACCAATCAGATCAACGAACCATATGATGTAGCAGGAGTCTTGCCGAAGCCAGTTGGGAGAAGGGCGATAACATCCTTTCCATTGAGAAAGGCCTTCAGTGCCGTTCTTTGCTCCTCTTTCATTGAAGAAATACGCTCCAGTTCTGATATAACTGATGGAATAGCAGCATCTACGATCTACACTAACCTCTTCAGCAGCGGCCATTGTTGTTTTCGAACAAACAGTCGCTTCTCGTCACACCTAAACCACGCCCGTAGCTGACAGTAGTTCCTCATAGGACTCTGATTAGTCCGAACCACTGTGGTTCGGCCACAAGCACGTAACTTGAAGCCTAGCAAGATGGAGTCTCGCGAATCCAGCTGCCTCACAAGGTAGCATAGCAGCTGTAACGCTGGTTAATGAAGTGGAGTGGTGCAGGCAGGAGATAAGAGGTTAATAAAAATAATGTAGGCTACTGTGACATAGAGCAGGTCAAGGCTTGGCACTTCCACATGTCTGATGAAATGTCAATCACATTGGAGTGAGGGATGGTAAAAGGGATGGTAAAGAAAAAGTGGAAGGAGAAAGGAGAGCATCAGAAGGAGGGAGGGAACAGAGGGCTACCCTGTTAATGTTTCTGACAGAAGGAGGGGAGAGGAGAAGAGGATGAAAGAAGAAGATCTACACTGAGCTAAATGTCCCGCTAACATCTCTGACAGAAGGTGGGGGAGGGTAGAAAGCAAGGGAAGAGCAGAAGTAAGAGGAGAGAGGGGAAGCTGCCACAGGTTAAAAGACCACTGTCTTGTCCAACACAGGGAGGGAGAGGATGCAGATTTAGACTCGACATCACTTTATTTTCCAAGTGCAATAAATGTGCAGGGATTTTTCCACTTGTGCTGAATACTCAACCCAATCAACGGACAACAAAACCCCAGACTACATTCAGTGACAACATTTTTAAAAAAACCCTCTCTTTTACAATATTTGCGCATTACAAATATGGTATGTATGGTTAAGGTTGGGGGAAATCATGGTCATGTGAAATAAATTATGGTCAAGGTGTGATTAGTTATAGCAAACTAAAACACTTGTTTAAGATTAGGGAACGATTGTGGGGAATGTCTTTTGGAAGAATGGTGTTTCATCCTCCCAGTACAGTTCCAGAGACTTTTGGATCAATGCCAAAGTGCATTGAAGCTGTTTTGGATGCTCGCAGTGGCACTTACATCCTCAAATGGACATGGAACTCCAAAAAATGATATCAAAACTTTGGAAAATACGCATGACTACAAGTTGGATTATACTGAAATTGTCATTTCTGGACTGTGGCGCCTAGATTCGCAATGTTTTGGACACCAGGTGAATCTTATCTGATGGATGACTATGTCTTTAATGAACATAAATTGGGAATGGAAACCCAGAACAACAGTTTTAAAGGCAAATGCACACCTCCATCATTTACAAGTCCAATTCTGCCCCACTATGTCTTTATCAAATGATTTTCTCTTTCTAGTTTTGTCTTGCGAATAAAAGAGCTTTTGGGAAACCTGATTTGTTGTTAACTTTTTGTGCTTCATTTGCATTCTTGACACTGCATGCATTTTACAAAGTTTGAGACCAGGCTGTCAGATAAGAGCAGAGAGACAGTGCAAGACAAGACTATACGAGGAGAGAAGGGAAAGAAACAATTAAGGTCGGAGATGTTAAATATGGAATATAAGAGAGGGTTGAGAGGGAAGTGTGAGAAAGCACACGCACACACACACACACACACACACACACACACACACAATTCACCCTAGTATAAACATTATGCCCGGAGAATGTCCAGGAATATATGCTGCGGTAACTGTGACTCACACAACCTAACCACTTCTCCATCGTCTCACACACACACACTCCACTCCGGCATGTCCAAGATGATAATTAATCTGCCTGCTTCTTGGGTCTTTTCCAAGCACTTCTTTAGGAACAGAGGTATAATTGTTATATCTACTGTCAGATGGCTGCAGCTCTGACCCTTGACTTCCTTTCTACTTGTTTCTTTAATGTGGGCCATTTAGAAGTAACCACTGTTGGACAGACTGTAAATGACTTTGTAAAGTAGCATTAGGCCAATGCCTAATGTGTCAAATCGGAAAATGAGGATATGAAAGCATTTTCCTATTCACAATACAAATACCAGACACTACGGTCCATTTCAGGTCATGCAATTACGTAAAAGAAACACACGCTGAGACCCAAGAGCTGTTGTGTCACTTTAAAGACCATATGTTTTCCTTAATATGTGTGACGGTGCTTTGAATACCGTGCATACACACAAATACATTTACATGTATGCATAAATATGTACATACACACACTCATCCATCCTGTGGTACTTGTTGCTTTTTCTGTCCCTCTCTCTTGCTCTCTAAACACACACACACACACACACACACACACACACACACACGTACACAAGCACTGAGCGACTGCTAGATCCATTAACAGGTCATGTAACAGTCATTGTTCATTGCTTAGTATAAGCTTCTATTTTCAAGAGCCAGCAGGAGGAACAATAGTATTCGCCAACACTGTCAGGAGTTCAGGCCACAACCATAAGGTGAGGTCTCCATGGAAATACAGCATTTATGTGTGTGTGCATGTGTGTGTGAGAGAGAGTCTGTGTTTATGTTGTAATGCGTGCATGGATTAATAACTTGCACACCTTATAAGCTCCTTGCACTCTCTTATCTGTGGATGTTTACAGAAGCTAGCGTTAGCATCGTCAGGTGAAATTCCAAGGATTGCCTGCTCTATGATGGAGGTTCCCATAAGTGAGTGTGAACGCCAAAAGCAGCTGCAGAAGGAATTTCAGCTCATGGCATTGTTCTCCTCAGACAGGCTTGCAGTTCTTTACATGCATGTTTAAGTGTGGCTCTTTACTTCACAGCGGATGTTTGGCCACGGCACAGCAGAGAAAATCAGAGGACGTCTGTGTTGCTAAATGTGATGAGCTTATTAGCTGTTACAGATTGATTTAAGAATGCACAGGTTGAGAATCTAAAAATAAATACATAAGAATAGGAGTGTTTTGTTTGACTTGTTATCCATATGTCAGTATTTTCTTTGTCAATTCAAAGTCTAATATGCTTACTGAATTAGCTTGAATTGCCAGCTGAGAAAATATTAGTGTGGGATTTAAACAGCTATTGCTGCAGCAACTGGCCAGCTGTGCTCATGTGTTAAAATGAACAGGGATTCAAATGTTCTACAATTTCTATTCTGTTAAATCTTCACATTCATGAGTTGACTGCTTAACTGCCCTCCATGAATAGCTTTGAGGAGAAACTCAAAAACAAAAATGTGTTATTTTATCAGCAGTAGTATCCCCTCTGAATATAAACCTTTGAGTTCAACATACACAAGTTATACTTCCATCGTTTTTCGTTCGACTATCATCTCACCATTGGGTTTAGTCTTTCAGAAAAGGGACACAAAACTTGGCTGTGCAATGTGGTGGAACAACATGTAACAGATGAGAATGAGTTGCTGTCAAGCAGCGTTCACACCACAAAGTGACATTCACTCGTCAACGCAAAAGACATGGGGCCTGAAGCTAGGTGACATAGTGACTACTCACAGGGCTGGTGAACTGCTCACTAGCTGGCTCGACTGGGCTAGCACTAGTCAATCACAATAGTTCTCAGAGATTCTCTCAATTTTTTCTCTACTGTTTTGTTTACTTCCTCCTGGCATTTGGTTCACCATTGCACAACATTTCGTTCAGTAAAAAGTTATTGAAGAGGGAAAATAAAGCTCTCTGGGCTAACAAGCTTGTTAGTTTGTCAGTTAGCAACTCATTAGCTTGTTAGCTTAACTTGGTTGCTAACGGGACAGTGACAGTCACGCAGATTCATTTCACCTCCTCGAACAAATCTTCTGATCGCAGCTGAGTCTAACTTTTTTCTATCTGAGAAAATAAAACTTGGTTTCCAGTGATATTGCTTGCAAGATGATCAACAGGATTGGAATAAGAAAAAGAACACTAACTTATATTTCTTCTTTCCTGATTTTTCCAGAATTTTTGCTTTTTTCTTGTCGAATATCAGATAGTTTTACCACTGTATGCCTCCAAAAATATTCAAAACTGCGTAACTATAAGGGATCATAAGGCAAAAAGTTTCAACAAGCATTCTGAGAGAGACATGGATTCACTAACTCAAGTAGAAGCTGTAGGCTGAGGCAAAGTGGGTACACACAGGAGTAAACTACATCACTTTATCACCAAATAAATAATGGAATAGTAATGGAGCAAACATCACACAGTAATGATATATAACAGATAATCTTTGGATGGGTTTTTCCATCAACCCCATCAATCACATTGCCTATACAGGCTTGGTGATTTGAATACAACAAGGACAAAATCTTCTCACTGGGACAGTTTCAGCCACCAGGTGAGTGTGCGGTCATTCATGACAGAGGTGCACTTCCACACACAAACACACACACCTGACTCTATACAATCTCTTCTCTATTCACAGCACTGTTAATATAGGTGAATCCTGGGTGATTGTGTGGGTTTTTAACTGCTTTGCTCGTCTGTCTGAGACACACTCAAACATTTAAACACACACACACACACACACACACACACTCACGGCGACCCTGGGGTCAGTGTGCGGTTGGCTGTAACAGTCTGGATAGTGAAAAAGTGTGTGAGAGAGGATGGACTGCTCTTACTCTCTCTGCACACACACACACACACACACACACACACACACACACAAATAGTAGTGGCTGGTCGACTGTTGTCTGTGGTCACGGAGCGGTCAGTTGTGACAGACACATCGTATCCCCTCTGGCTGACCCTTGGCCACTAACAAACACACATACATATATACACACACACATATACACACACAACTGCGCTCAATGGACCATTCCCTCCTCCCTTTATCCAACCCCTGTCCCTTTCTACAAACTTGCCACACCATTCACCACTGCGCTAATGGCACAGAACAGCTAAAAGGCCATCTAAGAAACACACACCTCCACCTCTGCCAAAATGCATAACATTAAGATGTCACCTCCAATTCATTCACATTTACATTTTATGCATTAGGCTGAAAGTCTCAGCTTCATACTTGTATGTATAGTGAGTTGTTGTTTTCACATTTTGCTGTAAATTTGAAATTTCTTTTTAGGTATGAGTGGGCGTGTTTTGTTTTGCTTTTGAAGGGTATTTTAACTGCATATCAGGTATTAAAAGAACATTTGTGTTTCACTCTGAAACACAACTATTGTATTAGCAACACTGCAGTTTGGGAACCCATTTACTCTTCAGATTAACTTTTCAAACACATCTTAACATAATGAAACATTAAGCTATCTCTAGCACAACTTTAAAATCAGTATAAAATAATATGTGGGAGATACTGGGTTTTGGTGTCTGTCCTTTAGGATCTGAGCAAGACTTTCTTTCCAAATCCTCCATCTTGCATATTTTAGCAATCATATATGGTGTGAAATCCCTCCAGAAATATTAGGTTCGGATACTGGGACTATGTCTACACTATGCCGTCTAATTTAAAACACTGTTTTTGTGTTGAAATAAACAAGTGCTTCCAGGTCATTCTCTGCCCGCAGTGAAACACCTCAACAATAGAAGAACAGCTAAATCTCTTCTTTATCCTATTTTCATTTGGCAAACAACACTTCTGTGCATCACAGCCATCATATGGTAAGAAGTGGGACAGACACAGCCTGGCTGACCAAATCACTATTTTATGATTGCGACGTTGTCTGACAAAATCAAAATAAATACAGCTTGATGACAAAGTGTGCTCGGCAATGTTGGCATTTAAATTGAGTGATCACAGAGAAAGTTAGAAGTGACTCAAGATTGTCTTCTTAACTTTACTGCCACACAGTCCCCTGGGCTTACATCATCGTTTTGCAAAAGCTCATTTTTCCCTGTACACAGTACTATAACCCAAAGCCGGCGTTTTAAGATTCATACACACTGGAGACCGTTTCCAAAAAGCTCAATTTTGGAGTGAAAAAAATGCAATTTTTGTCTGGACAGAGGCCTGAAACAGAGAGATTACAAATTATACTGACTTAATGTGGAGAACTCTGAGTGAACCAGTTTAATGTCAAACTGATCACATCTTTTTGCATATTATAAGCACAAAACGGTGTTGTTCTCTCTGACTTATTCCTGAAATAAGAAGTGCACACCAAAATCTTATAGCACAATGAAAGGAACAAAATGATGATATTTATTTATTTATTCATATATATTGCAAGGAAATCTGCGGTTGAACCTTTCTTTCAAGCTGATGCATTCACAGTTCATAATGACCGAGCTAATGCAAAAAAGAGACAGAAGTTTAAGGATTACAGCCACATTGCCCTGACAGTCACCACCAAGACAAATCCTCCTTGTACGTTTACTGTTCTTGTGATGTGAACATTTCTGACCTAAATCCTCCACTGCTGCCCAGTTTGAAGGGTTAACACCTGTAATCAATGTGTTGCTATTCAATTAGGGCAACTATTGTTCTGTGTCATTCAGAGAATGGCTAATAAAGCTTAATTGCAGCACAGAGATCCATAAAGTCAGGCAGGTGAAGAGGCCGAGAGAGCTGCTTTATGGGTTTAAAAGAGGGGGTGGGGGTGGAGGTGGGCATTGTTCTCCCATGATAAAGTCCCACTCCAGTCTCTCTGTGTGTGTATATTTACTTACCTCTCTGTGGAGGCCTGAAGGTATAATTTTTGCTGACGAGTGTGTGTGTGTATGTGTGTGTGTGTCTGTGTGTGTTTGCTTACTTCTAAGTGAGAGGCTGAAGAAGTGGGTGATGTGCAGGTCACTTGTTCATTATGACAGCTCGTGTGTGTGTCTGTTGCTGTGTGTGCTTAGACTTAATGGAGAGTAAATACAAAGATCCTAACCATTAACTGTGCCATAATGTTTGGGCATGGAGACACTAGGAAACATTATGTATGGCCAGTTCCTCTCTTTGACTGAAGGAATTTGGTCCTGGACATGTATGTTCTTTTGTTCTTTTCTTTTAATCCGCCACAGCTGAAACAAGAGGTCACATGGGAGCATATTAGAGGAAGAGGCTGCACTTTAATTAACCATAATCCATCACTGATGTAGGAATTCTGTTAAAATCGAATTTAAAAAGTTACAACAAAAAGTTTCCATGGTTTTTGTAATATTATACTGTATTTTTTGTTTGTGGATTATTTTACAACCTGCAAAGGCAATGTTATTCAACAATAATGCTAAAAGTTACAAAAATCAGGAGAGCCATATAAATTAGATTTAAATCTTATTAAATTATCTTTTGACTGTAGAATATGTCCACTTAGAAACCCTTGTCAACAAGTTAGGAAAGGATGTAAGAAAGCTTTCTAACTTAGAATATGATTCAAAACAAATAATTCTCCAATTGCAATGCAACTGGTGATGAATTATGCTTGTCTGCACCACAGCTTGATTACCAAACGTGTCTTGGGGAATAAAATATAAACAGTGCTTCCTCGAACAACCCCTGACACAAAAGAAGTGATTCATTTGGTTTCTCATGGAAAAATAGAGAAACAGGGAAATAAGCATGAACAGCAAGAGTAACCATGGCTGAAGTAATTTAAGAGCCCAACTACAGAAACAGAAAGTCAAAAGGTCAAAGGTCAACAGGATCAAACATTTGCTCTCAAACACATGCAAATACTAAGTGTTATCACATTCACATTGAGGCCCTTTTATAATCACACTGAATAAAAGTCCCAGAAAATACATACAGTATTTATACACTTACACAGACATTGGAGAAGTTACTCTTAAATATTCAATAACACTACATCAGAGTCTCATACCATCAAGGGTTCACCATTTTCTCTATTTGTTTTGGAGCCAGCTTCTTGGCGACCAAAGAATCACTTCAGTCTTTAATTCCCTGGCTGCAACTGCCCTCAGCACCTTTAGAAACAACACACAAGAGACATTTGAAAGAAGTGACAATGTTATGTTTTCAAAATAAATGAAAGTGTAAAAATTACAATAAATAATTATTGGTGTTTCTGAAGCAACAATAAATCATTTAAACAATCAACTTACACATTGGCAATGCCTCTCTGGACTGGATCCCCAGATTTGGAGATGTTACGTGATACTTTACTATAATATATAATTTTCTCCATATTTCTGCTTTCTGGTCTGGCAGCAGCTGATTGCAGCATTAGAAGCAGACCCTGTAACCTAAAGATCACCAGTTTGATCCCTGTAATGTCAGTGTCCAAACAGCCATACTGTATGCCTTGCTGAACTGTCTTTGATCATCTTACTGAATCCTCACCTGCTCACTCTGGATAAGACCGTCAGCTAAATGCCTGAGATGAAAAATGTTACGTTCCTCACTGAAACTAATGCAGTCATTTTACAGTCTTAGCTGACATGAGGAATGGAGAAAGGAGGTTGGCCGGCGAGTTTTCTGACAGAAGTTTGGACAGAAGGAGAGTTGAGATGTGAGTTCATTTTATCTGGATGGATTCCCTTCTGCATTGAATCATTTAGTCAGCCAGACGGTCAGTCAGTCAGCCAGTTGGTGAGGCAGCCATTGAGTTCACAGTTTGTCTGTCAGTTGATTACCCAGTCTAGCCGCCAAGATTCAGTCGTTCAGCCAACCAGACAATGAGTTGGGGAGACGACCAGTTAGCCATTGGACCAGTTGGCCAGGCAGCTGGTAAATCAGCTTGTCTACCAAATGGCCAATGAGTTAGTTAGCTATCTTGCTCTAACTAGCTGTCAGAACTAGGTAGCTAACCAACGGAGCTGACTGACAGTTAAAATCAGTCAGCTGATGAGTTTCCGAGTAAGTCGACCAGTTTGTTTGCGAGCCAGACATCCAAAGCCAGTCAGTCTGTTTCTTAGTTATCAAATACATTCAACAGTTGGCCATCCAACTAGTCAGTAAGTCAGTCAATCAGTCAGCTAGTTAATGAGTTGGTGAGTCAGTCAAAAGTCAGCCATCCATGCAGCTGGCCTGTTAGTTCGTCTGGCGGGTTCCAAAACAGCCGAATAGGCCTTTTGTATATTTTCAGACCTGTACAGGCAGATGTGTGTGCCTGTGTGTGTGTGCTAAAGAGACAGAAAGAGAGGAAGCAAGAAGTACATTTAATGTATATAGTACAGTATGTGCATGTGTGTATCTGTGTGTACTTCGTTGTGGACCACCCATAGGCCTAAAGCGTCTCTGGGGGAGGCCTGGACCTGGATTAATTATGGTCCCTGTATGAGGTGGTTTTGTGGCAGGTCGGGGGAGTGGGGATAGGGTTGTTACACCTGTGAACTCCGTCACTGCAAACCTCAAGCCAGCTCCCTGACATGGGGCGGTAGGTATGTTGGCCAGGGTGAAAATGACTCCCAGCTTTCCCCCCTTCAGGCCCGAGGGGGAAATCTCACACATATGGTTCATATACTCATTTGTCCAGTGAAGTGAAGAAACATCAAGAAAGAAATCCAGATATGTTTTAAGGAATGAGAAAATCTGAGCTTTCCAACTGGATAGGGAAGTGAGAGCAATTTTCTGAGAAATGCAGGCAGAGTCCCCTGTTGCGGAGATATATAGGAGCTGCCCTTTACTGGGACCCCAGCAGATATAAATGGCGCTTCAATCTCGTCTCCCCGGCAGCGAGTCTTCGGGCGTTACCGAGGGTTTGAGGCGTTTTACCTCATGCCGATGCCGATAAATCTGTCACCTGGTGGAATCCGTCTCCGGGCCCCCAGTCGAAGGGAACAAATTGTGGCTTTGGGTTGGAGTGGGGGATGGAGGCAGGAAGAAAAGAAAAGGACGGAGGGAACAAGAGAAAGAGAGTGAAAGAGAGAGAGAGGGAGAGAGAAGTGACCTGTCAGCCCAACCCATTCATCATCTGGACAAAATGGTCGCCTTCGTCCTTTTCCGCTGACCAGCCAAAACATCCTGTGGTAAGCAAGTTTTAAGGTGTCGTGTAAGTGTGTGTCTTACGGTTTCTTTTTCTCTTGTTTGCTACCTTTCTTTGACCTCATCAATATTACTAACATTTCCCTGTTTTCCTGTTCTTTAATGAAAAAAGAATACAGAATCCCCATGCTTCCTGTTTTCTTCTCGCACAGTGCGGATAGGTCAGCTGATGCATCTTCTCCCATGGCATCAGTATTTAAGAACACACTGGTTGGAAATAAGGTGAGGTCATTGAAGGTTGGCACTAAGACAGAGTCAGAAAAGTCGTGTGTGGTATTTATAGAATGCGGTGAGACTGCTTCTCGGGTCGTTCTTAATTATTATTTTTTTATATACAGCAGCGGGCCCCATCATCTGACGTCGTACAGTTGTGTGTAGCTATTACAAGTTGGCACTCTGTGGACCACATTAATGAGGACCTCCAGTTGGAGCGGTCAGGTAGAGTCGGGCCTGTGGCGGCCAGGAAGCTGACAGCTTCGTCCTCTGGAGAAAATGGTGAGCCAGTTTGGGTTTGGCAAGACTGTGTGTGCGCGTGCGTGTGTGTGTGTGTGTGTGTGTGTGTGAATTGTTCACACTATATGTTCTTCTATAGAAACACAGAGCACATACAAATTAATGTACATAAATGCAAACCTGGATGCAATTTCACAAGTCAATGCAAATATAAAGCCACAGAAATTAGCAGTCACCCGCTCTCACACACAGGCGCAACACAGATGAAGAGAGAAATGCGAAAAACCAGGCCCATTCTCTGACACACACAAACAAATCCAAGGGAACTGAATTAAACACCAAAATTTCAAACCCTTTACAGTTAAGCTTGTCAAAGGTCTCATCATGCCTAAAATTAATCGGGTCGAACGACGTGTCATCAGACCATGTCTTAAGGCAAAAGTATTCTGTTTCGAATGGCAACAGTTGAAGGCAGGATGAAAAGCTTGCTGTCATAGAGCGGGGGAAGGCACAATGAACTGTACAAATGGGGATAAGGGGTTAGACAGTCTCTCAGACAATCTCTCCTCAAAGGCACCCATAATGTTGCACTCTGTACACATGAAAGGTGACAGAAGCAGTTGTGTGAAGAATGAAAAAGCGACCTTTAGAGAGAAGTTAAAATCCTCCCTACTTTCTCGCTGCTACACATTTTAGAAACAAACTTTTACTTATGCTGCTGTATTTTCTGTAGTCTGTACTCTTTCTACTGTCCGTCCCGCACTGTTCAAAATGTATGGTATAAGCATCTGAAATGCAGAAGCTTTACAAATACAGGATGTCTGCATAAGCCTAAAGCAACCATCTGAAGCGCGTACACTTCCAAACAATATGCCATTTATCTCCACATTCATGTACAGTGTGTGATGACTGATGGGCCTCAGTGATGGCCTGTCAATAGGCAGTATGGGCAGGAAATAAAGAGACCCCCCCTTTCCCCAATAGGCAGCAACATAAAGAGAGGTGGGGTGGTGGTGAAGGTGGGGTGAGCAGATAGATCATAGTAACAGCCAATAATAAATGGATCATGCTTCTATGTTTTTAAAGCCAGTGGCAGCTGTATTGAATGGGAAACCTTGTGTGGGGGAGAAAATAGAGGTTTATTGATCAGAGACAGCATGTCGGGTGGAGTGGTTGGGGGGTTTGAGGCCCGTCGACCTCCAGGAAAATGATGTTCTCTCTGAGTTTTCTATTTCATAGACAACCAAACCCCCACCCCTCCACACACACTTTAAGTCACTCATCCCCCTGTACCGTTTGCTCCCAACACACACACACACACACACACACACACACACACACACACACACACAGACACTGCTTTTTCAAATAGATGGGTGGATAATGAGGAGGCCTTTAGGCTGCGGCCACGAAGAGCAGCGCTCGTTTCAGATGTTTGTTTGTGTTAAAGGTGAGGTCAAATGGGAATATTTTTGCACCCAACTTTGTTATTTTTCTTGTGGTCATTCAGAGTCCTGCAGAGTGCGGCAGTAAGTGAAAACTTCCACAGCGAAAAAGAGAATTGTTATCTGGCTTCAGAAAGGAGCACCAGTCTCCCTCCACCATTGCTCACTGTGCAGAAAACTACCTTCTGCTTTGGAAGTTTATCAACTTTTCAGGAAGTGAATACTCAGATACAGTACAACCAGCTCACTGTAATAAATGCTAACTGCACAGTCACTTGCATACCTGGCTAATGAACGAGTTTTCACTCAATGTGGCTAATCATTAACTCATTAAGTTAAATTAATTCAGTGAAAATCTGATCCTAATTCATCTTGTAAAGATACTTGGCTTATTTAACTGTGGTATCATGGGCATGTGTGTGTTTTCTGTTCTGTTTTCACTTTGACTTTCACATAAATATCATGTAAATATCATGGCTAATCCATCATGGCTGATCCACTGACTCCTTACTACTGTTTCACTCACAGTAAATAGACTCCCACTTTATGTTTTTACTGTCCAATTTTTACTCATCATTTAGTCAAGTGTACTGTAACTGGTGCAGACAAACTACATTCAAGTAAAACACTTTCTCTCCTACATGATTTGATTAAATAAATGTTAGGCGCCATTCTCCCTCCATAAAACATTTGATGGTGTGGTGGCGATTTGATTTGCAGAAATGTACGTATTTATTTTCTCAGTTGCCCTCGCCAAGCTCAAATTCCGAAAAGGATTTTCTCTCATTTGTCTCTCCTTTCTTTTCCTGGTATTATTTTTCGATCTTTTTTCTTTCTCTCGCTCGCTCCAAAACCCCAGTCGCATGCAGACTGGGTCGCCGACCAATTTAAACAGCGAGGTTTTCGGCAGCTAAACGCCGGCTAGCAGGAGAGCTGTGGTCTCTGCAGTACTTTGTCTGTGGCCACACAATTAAGGATTTAGGTGTGGCGATAGGAAGAATGTGGAAATCGGATCCTGGCAGCCCACACCCTACTAACTCTCTGTTTCTTCCTTTCCCTTTTTCTTTTACTCCGCTACCTCCCTCCTGTCCTTTCTTGTCTGCAAGTCTTCTCTCTCTTGCTTTTCCTTCTCCTTCTCTTTGTCTTTGCCCCATCCCTTTCTGTCTGTCACTCCCTCCTTCCTCTCCTCACCCTCCTGTCTCTCTCTTATTTCCCTTTTCTTCCCAAATGTTTTTACCTCTCCCTGTCTAACCTCTCCTCATCTCCCTATATTCCCTCTCTTGTTTCAGTGGGTCTTTCTCTTTCTTTCCTCCATCACAATTTTACTCTTTCACCCTCTTCCTGTTGCAGCTGCACATTGAACCCACGACTCCACTCATCTGTCTGGAACGAGCCATTAGGTTTTCCTCTTTTCTTCCGCTTCCTCTCCCTACAGAGACTGAACCGGGAGAGAGAGAGAGAGAGAGAGAGAGAGAGAGAAAGAGGAAGGTAGATGTAATGGGACAGAGAAAGGGGATGTGGGAAGTAAAGGTAGAGTGTGAACTTTTTAGATTGAGAAAAGGATGTAGAGGTAGAGCAAGCACTGCAGAAAATGACAAACTTAGTGAGGGATTTTATCCTGCATCTGGACTTTATTTAAAAAATTGTCTTGAATAGTGAAGAATAGAATAGAATAGTTGAATCATCTCACTACACTTGCAGGTAACTGGTTTCAATAAATGTCCAATAATTTTCTTGGGCTGATTGATTGCAGATTGTTTCAATGCATTTGCTCAGAAATTAAAGTCAGGGCATTTGAAGACAGGTTTCTTATTTCAAAGTTTAATTTCTTATATCCTGAAGTCAGGCTGCCAAGTCTGGCTGCAACATAAAATCACTTGCCAAACTAGTCATTCTTGTGCCATGTGAATGGAAAGAGTTCATATTTATATACTTTATTTGTGTAAAAGTCTTTCTCTCTGATTGTCTGTACCCTATCTTACAAATACACACACACACACACACACACACACACACACACACACACACACACACAGACATACTTTAAAATGCCATCTGTAACCTGTGCAACAGCAATGGGAACCTATCCATCAAACAGAACCTCATTGGGGCCTTCCTGTTACAGGATTTTTTTTTTCCCACATTGTGTTCACCACAGAGTCACCCTGTGTTTAAGCAGAAGTAGGTTGCTTATTTAAACTTACGAGAGTTCGAAAAGGAAAGATTTGATGCTAAGATTGCACACAAAAACATATGTATACTCATATTTACATAAAAAAAAAAACACTGTATAACAACCCAGACACTAATGTACACGCTGGTATATTCGCAGAAATATATAAACACAGGTACAAACTAATAGATGCACACATGCACAAGATACTCATGGATTGGACAAATAAATTAAGAAAAAAACAACAACATAGTGTCTTGGAGAAATGGGCCACCATCTTTCTTTCACATTCCCTCATATGGTGTTTTGATGATGATGGTGGTGGAGAGTTGTATCTAGTTATTGGTCCAAAATCTCCCATAGGTGATCAGTTGGTGATCTAGCGATTGTGAGGGCCACATGATATGATTCACATCATTTTCATACTCACCAAACCACTCAGTGACCCCTCATGCCCTGTATTACAGCATATGCATGCATTATGTTTCTCCACTCATTCATACACAAATATAACATATAACAATATAACCAAACATACACGCATATTTTCAATACTGTACTGTAAATGTCTTTCTCTGTTCACACTGCCACACACACACACACACACACACACACACACACACAGACGTCGTAACTTAAAGGCTCAAAGGGACTTGAACTGCACCTCCCAAATTCATCACTTGCTGACAAAATGCTGCCTGGAAGAAGCATTTCAAAAAAGAAAATTCCAGTGTGGACCAAACAAACTGCTTCAGCTATGACTTATCAAACCCACAACAAGACCATTCTGCCTTTTGACCCATAAACTTTCCCCATTATCCCCCAGACTGTCACCAACTCATGATCCATGCTCCATAAAACTCCTTCATTCATCGCCTCCAATTAAATCAATTATCATTCCTGGGATCAGATCCCGACAAATCACAGCGGTCGATGGGCAGGTAGGCTCGGGCCAGTGGGGGCATTCGGACAGGCAAAATGAGACAGCGGACAGATAGAGTCATCCTTCATGCTAAGTGGGATTGTCCTGACGGAGGCTGAGATAGACCCCGAGGTGTAATGGACCTCTTTGCCTTGACTTCCTCTGGCCTCAGTGACAGTGTAAGGTGAAAAGCAGACCTGGGTCAAACAGCGGCTGAATAGTTTTGATCCACAGTGAACTGGCTGCCATTTTAAAATTACAAAATGATTGATTGGCACAAATCTTATAATGTGCATTCATTTTTAAAGCTGCAGTATTAACATCTGATATTAGATAGCAAAGTAAACAGGACATATTCATAACACTCTTTGTCTATTTATGTGTATGTGCCTAAGTGTCCCTCCGCCATCCTCCTGATATATGATGTTGGGAATGTTTTGTAAACTATTTGTCGTGACAACTGAGGTGATGCCAGCAGCAGTATCAGAGCAGGGAAGTCATTGCAACAACAATGAATAAATAATAAAAAAGGAATGTTTCACGTGAGCTGGAAGAAAACATGTCCAGCAGATAAAACTGTGGTTTTTGGTGAAAAAAAAAAAGGTATTACAAATGTATTCAATATTTTGTATAAAAGACTTCCAGCACAACAAAGTATCGCTTCAAGCTTTAATTGTAAAGTTGATTATAGATAGGTGCATCAGATCATAAACTCTGACTGTGAAAGAATCCTGCACACTGTCAATCACTTGTATTAACTTTATTAACGACGTTTTCATAGCTTCATTCAAAATTAAAAATTTTCTTTCATTAAAAATTCTCATATTTTTATTAGTATTAAAAGTAATTTTCAAAGTAAAATAACAAAATAATAAGATATTATTATATTAAGGTTTTCAACAAACATTCAGTGATAGACACATATTTGTAAAAGGTGTGGATGATTTCAAATTATGATACATACACAATATGTATAGTATAGTTAAGGTATGGTTAAGGTAACTGAAAGACTTGATTAATGTTAGGGAAAGTTTGTGTTTGTGGTTAAATACTGAAAAAGTCAACGCTGATGGTCTATCCATTCCTGTCATCCACTGTACACCCGGCCATTCACACATCCAGCCAACCCCCTCCATACATTGTTTTTTTACTGCAGTACAAAAAAAGTCAAAGTATATTTCTTGCATTGTAACAAAATGTTGCTATTTCAAAACTCTCTTTCCTACCAACTGTTCTGGGAAATGTTGTCTATACTAATCTGATAAATTATATGAGTTGCAATAAATTATTTATAAAAGTCTAATCTAGTTTAAGGTCATGGCATATCAGACAGCTTTACTTTGAGCATCGAAGAACCTTTACTTACCTGCTGAAGATGGTCATTGTCCCATCATAGTGCTAGATGTGTGCTACATTTGACACTGTAGAACATAATATATGAATTAATTGGTTCCATAATTTCACTGGAATAAGCATCTTGGCCCCTGAGTTGTTTAAATCCAAACATGAATTTTGGTTTTATTACTATGTGTCTTACCTAAGCACTTTCTAATTTTTATTATACCAAAGGGAAATAGTATTCACTGCAGGCAACATTTGTGCTGCTGTTGTGATACACAGTAACTTACCATTTAGACGGTCACATTCACCACCTTGATTAGAACCATAACAACACTTTCAGGGAGAAGAAAGAAAGTCCACTACAGTTTATACAGTCCATTGCACAAGACCTCAGGACCTGAATAATAATAGACAAGATAGCCCCTGAGTAACCTTCAGAACAGCATCTGGCTTACTGTCATGTATGACAACAACTGGTGGATGGGATGGCAAATGGCTTTACAGTGGATGTTCAAGTTGAGTTCTTGCATCTGCATCAACTTTACATTTCCATCCAAAACAAAGGAGAAGAGATGCTTGCTTCATATACTTTGCTGATATTTTGGTTAAACTGATGGTTGAATGGTGGCAAATTTCCATCTCTCTTATTTTTGAATTCACCTTTTTAGCAGTTTGATATGAGACCAAGTGGTTCACATGCAAAAAGTCATCAGATTTTCCACTTTCTAATGTAAGAAATTAATGAAATTGAATTGAAAGCTTTTGCTCACACTGATTACGCCATGGGACTCTAAAACAGTCAAATGTACCATATTGGAAATTGCAACTTTCTGTGGATTTATAGTTTTTATCCAATAACAATTTGTTCCAGAAATATCCAGAGGGAATGGTGGGAGGACAAAGAAGGCAGGCCTTGATCTTAAAATGCTTTCATGGGAAGAAGGGACAGGGGAACAGACAGACAGAGAGATAGAAAGAGACAGGGAGATGAGAACACATGGGGTAAAAGGGATTTCCTGAGGCGATGGTATCAATACGTTTAACATGTCCTCTCTGTTTTACTATCGCACCACTGGGTTCCCACCCTCCTTCCCCACATAAAACACATCATCGAGTCCTTCCTTTCCTCGGCAGCTTGCAAAGATGTTGACGGATGTTGGTTCCGACTCAAGGATGGGGATGGTTGCCAAAAGCTAAGTCTTATCTTCTCCTTAACCTGCGTCATGTTTGAGAAAAAAGAGAGGAGAAAAGAAACACCAGAGTGACCCTGGAGCTACGACATGTAAGACATGTAAGGTGAGTGACTTAAAAAGAGCAAGCAGGGAAAGATTTCAGTGCGTTGCCCTAACAAAGTCTTGATGCTGAAAAACATTGAAAGAGATTGTTACCAAAGTCTTTTCTGTATCTCAAACTGTCTGATAACTTGGTCTATTGATTATCATTTGTGCTATACTATGAATATACTATTAAGAACTGAGAAGACTAGTAATCTCACTTATTACTCTGTGGAAACAGAGACAGTTTATGTCTTGTTGCCCGTCTGTCAAACCATGGCAGTTTCTAAGAGGCACACATACATCTTTGCAGGTGCTGCATAGTAATTATCTGCACCAAACAGTGAAAAAATACCTGCACGCTGCTTGGTCGTTCCTTATTCTTCTTTTTATTCTACAGACATGTTTTGACGAGAGATGGTATTTTCAGGTGGCTCTAACCCTAACTTTTTAGTGGTATGAAGGATGGACATATTGTGGGGTGTCTAACATGTGACCTCTTATTTTCTGGATGCCTACAACCAGGGTTTGAAATACAGGGGAGCTACGGGGAGCTGGGCTACCCCTGAAGGAGACAAGAGCTCCCCAGAAAGCCCTATTTGAGAAATTTAGGGGGAACTCTAAATATATCCTCATTTTTGGTGACACTTTTTTTTTTCTGTATACATTTTATTTTCCTGTAGGCCTATATTTAGAAAATAAATAATAGCCTACTGTATGTTGGTGTATTTGCATTGCGACTTTACCTCTGGAATGTTTTTCTGTGCAGCAAGCATTGGGTGTTGGAAAAGTTATTTTGCTATGTTTTCCATAAGACCAACATTTGAGGCTATGGGCATGTTCATAATTGTCATGGGATGCAACCTAAGTCTGGTCTGTTTAACAAAGTAATGCCAATCATCGCCTGTCCACTGTGTGTTGGCATTTTTATTGTTTCTCAGTGGAGAGCGATTAAAATGTTTTTTTTTCTTTTTCTTTGTTGTCCCAGGCTAAATATTCTCTGTATGAATTGAAAGTTTATAGATAGTATATTTTTGCACGTAGGCAGACACATTCATGTGCGTGCATGTGTACAGTACCCTCCCACCCCCACCCTTGAATGCCATGGTGTAATCTGAACACTGCCTACAACCATGTATTTAATTAAAACAGTCCATCTTTTTTTTAGGCTGTAATACTGTAGATGAATGTTTTAATGTCACATCATGATTCTTATATATCATTCTGCTAGTACAACAATGAAAAAAACATGTTGCTATTCTGCACTTAAGCAGTTTATCACAGATAAATCAATTTTAAAAAAATGAACAAAATGCAAATTTAACAAATGAATCTTCCAAATATCGAAAGCATTTCCCTTCGCCACCAGAAACACCTGTTTCAATACCATGTTAATACTTTTCCAGGGTAAAACTCTCTTTTACAGCACACTATGCCCTCTCTCAGACATGTTAACGACTAGGAGGTGATTTTCATGGATTTTTTTTCTTCAGTCAAAATATTTTCATATTGTAAAAACCATTAACTGTATTGATTTGTAATTATTTTCCACCCATTGGTTGTAACGAGTTTCTGTTGAGGAGGAGGGGAAGAAAACAGAAACTGCCAGGAACAGGGAAAGAGAGAAAGATAGAAAGACAGAGTGACAGAAAGAGAAGAGAAAACAGAAACTGAAAATGAGAGAGAGAGAGTGAGGCTGAGGCCTGTGGTGGATTGTGGGCTGGGGCTGCTGCTGCCTCAGCATAGTCAGCCGACCGGTCTAGCCTGAGGTGATATGTTTTCCTCAGGAAATATCTGTGGAGGCTAGTGGGTCTAGTACTGGGAGCCCTGCCGGCTGTGAGCAGCCAGGGAGTGTTGGGGGTGGGGGGGAACAGGGCTGAGGGCTTAGAGCAGCCCCAGGAAAAGACTCCCTTCCTGGGGTAGAGACGGGAGTGAGGCAGGCTGAAACACAGAGCTCCAACATGACGGGGCTTTGGCAACGTTTTCATGCAAGGTGTATATGCCATAGGTGCTGAGTGGTGTAAATAAATTAGACAAAAGGAGCACTTAAATTCTTTTGAACATATTTTCCTGGTTAAAGTTTTGGCCAGCGGGGCATTGCCTTTTTTTAAATAATGCTCTGTGATTTACCACAAAACCACAATGTTAGACATGAAGACATTGCTTTTTTTCAGATTAAGTACATGCATCTGCAATAAAGTATGTTTTTCCAGAATGAAAAAAAAAAGAGTACAGATTTTTTACTGACGTTCATACATTCTGACATTGAGCAAGTGTGTTTAAACATGTACAGGGGTCATAAAGCTCACTCAACACATCAATGGTCAAGTAAACTTTCAAAAAATGATGCAGTGATATTTTTTATGAAATGCAAGTTATTTACATATTTTGAGCATTCTGTCAAATACTGCGAACTGTAGTTATATGCAGCTTGATCCTGAGCAAAGAAGAATGTTTTCAACACAGAAAAGAACAGTGCTTGCTATGCTTGGCTAATTCCCAGTCAAAAGAAATAAACCTTAAACCTTTCAGATGCGAGGATGTGAAGGTTACCATCTCCACGCCTGCTTAAATGAAGTGTTTATGATGCCACATGACTAGCAATCTGCATTTTTAAGTGCGGCTTTTCAGTCTTTGAAATGCTTCATTCCAAAATTAATTTTTCACTGCTGGAAAAAGTTTCTCCTCTTACAAAATCAATAATAACAGAAAATTAAAAGGAAGGTAACTGAAACTCTTGGTTGACAAGATGAGAATCCCATTACAGAGTAGATTTAGATTCGGAGACACTGAACAATGAATGTCTGACAATGATTTGTTTTCATTTCAAATGATGTGAAACACACTGCTCCCGGTGTAATTAAAAAGATTTATTTTAATCTGATGAGTCTGAGTGTCTAGACACCAGTATCTTGTACTGTTCTTGCCATGATGTCAGTGTTTTCCAGGAAGTATTCGAATGGTTTATTAACTACTTCCCCCTTGAAATACAGACCTAATAATTAATATGTGGATACAGAGAAGAAAAGCTCCAGACTGGGGAAGACAACTCATGTTCATCTCAGAGTCTACAAAAGCCCCCTACAGCGATGTATGTTTATGTAGATACAGGTGTGTGTGGATGACAGTGTGTATGTTTGTTTATGTTTGGGAATGGTGTGCATTTATGTGTGTTTTACTGTGAGTGTATTGAGAACACATGGGGCTCATGTCAGTTAAAAATCTGTGTGAATATGTGAAATGAGCATGTGTGTGTTTGTGTGAGCATGTGTCCTGTAATTCCTCCCCTGTGCAAATTCTAGCAGAAGACTTCCAGGATCCCCCATTTGTTGATCACAGAGGGATAGGCTAGGAGATTACGCCTGGATTTCCATGTTTCAAACTTCATCAAACAGCCAGCTCAGAGGAGCGAAACAGGATGCATATGGAAACTAGCTCACACATAGACACATACATACAGTCACAACCACACACAAGCATACATATGTAGAAATATCCACAAATGGGGGCGTACAGTACACATTGTTAAGGAAGTGTTTTGAATTCTGGGATATAATCATAATTTTCTCAGAGTACAAGAACCATATGAGGACTTGTACATATCCACAGAGTTGCTCTTGAAAGAAAGCAGGTGACAAGTTCTTTGTTGAGAGGAACTTCAATATCATAGCCAGGAATCTGTCTGTTGCAACAAGTTAATGATGAAATTAAAGAAAATAATTTTCTTGCAGCAGTTGACAGTGTCTTGGAGAGGATGTTGGTCAGCTGTGTGCTTCAATTTGACAGACATAAGACACTGACATGTTTGAAAACTCTATATTTTAGAGACACTGAAACTTTAGGTAAAGATATTTGTGTTCTTAAAGGTGCTTTAACATCAGCGAGTCACGCTATTCCACTGATGAAGAAATGCATCAATGCTCCAAAAAAGGCAAGGAAGACTGCTATCAAGCAAATATGGATGTAAAAGTTGTAGGCTTCAAATTCTTTCAATCATCAGCTCTGCAGGTGTTTTATGAGGATGGAAATGCATTCAACATATTTATTAGGCCTCAAGGATACACACAATGCATTTTGGTGAGAAACTGAATGTAAGCATAACTTTGTTTACAAAAAAAAAAAAAGAAAAGGTACTGATGCATAGTGCACTAAAGGAGGTGTAAAGGAGTGTTCTGCTCATTAAAACTAGGAAGGGTAATCTACCTTTAATATGTTTGGAAGCTGAATAGCAGTACAGTAAATATAGCCTGCATCATGGCTTTGGTTGCCTAAAATATTTTGTATCATGTCCTGTATTTATGGAGAGGAGTGTCAGTGTGCATCTGTTGTGGCAGGACAGTTTGGGCAGGATTTAGACAGCATGAACAAAATAGTGCATGAAGGGGTGTGGTGCACCTGAGAAATATCACCAAAATACTGTTTATTTGTTTATGCTGCTCCACATTGGGAGTTGGTTACAGTGTTTTAACACATTTTTAACAGCTGGTATAGCCAGAGCACAATGGGGTAAAATTAACAATTAACAACTTTCAACCCCTAAAAAAATCACTTTGAACATGTTCACCCTCCTAAGTAAAACTGGACAGTAACATCATCTTTATGACATTATGCAGTAACAGTAATTATTATACTAACAATACTTCTGGAGTGGGATAAAGGCTACCAGTTGTCGTGACCTGGGACTCATTTGTTTACAGTAATTATATGAAGGACTCATATCTCAGTATCCTCACTGGTTGCCACGCACTTCCTGGTTTCTAGGTGCTGCTATTGAGGAAAACAAGCAAAGTTTTCCTGGTTGATGGGTGTTTGTTTACTGTGAGACAGGTTTTGAAGCCAAAGCAGGTGAATGACTCAGTGGTTGGAGAATCTTCTTGCGCTGCTCGAACAATGCAACCAGCCAGTAAATAGGAAACCACCAGGAACATGGAGAGAGGAAAAGATGTGTTGCTGTGTATGAAAATGTGGAGGTAGTCTATAAGTGTATTTATGTCTTTGTGTGTGGGTGCAAGTCAGCATAATTAAAGATTTTATATCTTTAGCTTTCCTTGGTGTCTGTAAGCAGATCAGTTTGGATACAAACGTGTGACTGTATGCATTAAATTGAATTTGTGTGTGCATTTGTAACTGCCAGCAATCATGCACAAAAAGATCAGTTATTGTGTGCTTGTAAATGATTTATTTAGACATCTTCTTGTGTCTCTTTTGTCTTTGAGTGAGTGTGCATGCCTAAGTGTGTACTAACAAGTAGGAAACGAATTGTACCTTCATTATTTGTTTGTGCATGTGTCTGTATGTCTTGCTGGTCCAGTTCCTCCTGGCTATCTCAGGAAGAGATAGAAAGTCCAGGTCCAGTCTTGATCGATGTGCTCCTGTGTTCAGAGGAAGCAACAAGTGTGTGAATGTGTGTGTGTGTCAGTGTGAGTGTGAGTGTGCGGGGTGTGTGGAGGGAAAGGGGGGCAGTTATTTTGGAACTGTCCAGACGGAAATGGGACCGAACCCAAGGAGGATGCAGATAGGCTTGTCAACTCACATACAGACACACACGCACAGATACTCACACACGCACACACACACCACATACACCAAAAAGAATTTATGAAACTACATTAAGGACGGGTTGTTTTGTTATTCTGCAAACAATGAGCATGCACACACGCGATCACACAAACGCACACATTCGTCTGAAATGAAATAAAGCTACGGGCCAACAATCAAGTGATAATGAAAGATCAAGGAAATGTTTTAGGTAACAGTGAAGTACAGTGAAGTTTCTACCGTCCCAGCTCCGTCTCTCCCAGCTGTGCTACTTCCCGTTCAAGACTCATCTGCTCCAACTCGTCCCCCCTCCGTGCCTGCTTGTCGCCACAAAAGGACCAAGAAATCGTGTCCTTTTCAGGCTCCTCAGCCTATAAGAGAAGAAATGTCTCTTCTACTCGTTCCCTTGCTCACCCAGCCTCATCTGCTACTCCAGGCCACTCCGCTGCAGACAACACCCTGATCGCCATTATGCAGTCTCTGGCTAATTCCAAGCTATAGACGCATGCCTTCAGTCCCTGGATAATGCTTCAGCCTCTGCCTCATCATCAGCAACCCTCGGCTGCCACTCAGGCCTCCATGATGCAGCCTGCCTCCGTGTTCAACCAGCCCCTGTTGACCTTATTGATTTAGCTCTTGGCCGTTGCTGGTCACCCACTATCTTATCCATTAAAAAAAAAAAAAAAACACACTTTCTTGCTTTTATCAGAAATACCTTTTCTGTGTGATTCATTTTCATATTATGTATTTTATCTAGAAAACTGCTTCTGTCCAAAAAGGTAGGGAACAATATTTTATTTTGGGGTGATATTCCTATACAGTATGAGGTCTATATTTCTTCAACTTTTACTATTGTCATTAGCCAATGACAGCCAATATACCAGGGTTAATACCAAACGTATCCTTTATATTATGTAGAAATTGAATATTAAACACTTGTTCACTCCTTCCTATCATAGATGGCAAGTGTCCAACCTGCATTAAACCCAGGTCAGGAAGCTGGGTAATGTGTGTTGGGCAGACTGACTGTAAACTTTATCCAACGTCACAATGTCAGTCTGAAAGGGTTAACACACACACACTCACACGCACACAGTACATGCTCAGACAGGATCTGCTTAGTCTCTCTCTATTTCCTCTCAACCCAAACTTATAAATGAATTTCTGAATTTGTCCAACTGACAAAACATATAAAGTTTATATTTTAAAAACTGAAAAGCTGCTGCTTTGGTGAATCAGAACTAAAAGATAAGAGGTTAAAAAAGGGGGAAACGCCCTGGTTTTGTGTTTGACGCTCCATTAAACAGGAAAGATACAAATATCTTCCAGTATCATTTTCTATGTAGGTGGCTGGTATTCTTAGTTCATTCATGTGTTCTTTTTTTATTTGCCTTGAGAGAGGGGGTCATAAATCTCTACAAGAAAAGTCAAACTGGAGGAGTTTTTCCTCCAAAAATACTCTTGGTTTCTCTTGTCAGGGGTGAGAGGGCTTCACGTGTGGTCTCACCTTAAAGAAAAGAGTTAATATCACAGCTGGAAGGTGGCGAACCTTGTGGTTAGTGCCCAAACAGAAACAAAATCTCACTTTTCCCCAATAAAGAGGAAAAAGAGATCCCGTATACTTCACTCTCTTGGACACCAGAGATAGGATTTTGCTAACAGCTTTTGAGGAGAGACACGACTTTTCATATGGATCTTGTATTTCTAAAAAGGCAGCCATGGAGAGTGTTTGCTTGCCGGCAAACCTCCCCTCTCTTTGTCCTTTGAGAATCCCCCCCACCAGCATCTCTTCATATCCAGTCCAGCGTCATAAGTGGTGGTCGAACCACAATGTTTTCTCAGGGCGGTTGGTTACACTGTTCTCCTCCCGCGGTTGCTAGACCATGGCAGGGGAAGAAGCTTGTTCAACATGTTTCCCGTTTTAAAAAAATGTCTGCTCCCTCCCTTCTTCTCCAATACCACCCAAGTGTTGGGGAGCCTCCTACGCCAAGTGGGGGTAGGCAAGATGTGTGCAAAATGAATCTTGTGACATCACATGATTTAGACTGCTTCAAATACAAGACCCCCAAAAAATAATTCACCTCAAACAGTGGTGGTCCATAATCTGGGAAGCATTAGACACATCCAACCACAGAAGCAGAACTTTGTTCCACAAGACTTCAGAGAGGTACAAGCATTTAAATACACAGAGGAAAGAAGGTTCTTCAGATAATATATTTTAAAGCTTATTGCTGCTGCTGTAGTTGGGTTGTTTTTCCCAGGGTTTGACTGATATAAAGGATCTTTCCTTTTGACTAAGTCAGTGTTTTCAATCTAATTACTGTTTTTTTTTCCCAGGTTGGAAAACCTTCTACAAGCAGCAGTTAGACTGTGTTCTTGACTTGGGTTACACTTGGGACTTAGACTAAGGATGTTGTGTCTCCTCTGATCTAGTATACAGAGTAACTGAACCAGTTTTCTATCTCACATAGGACTTTAAGCTTAACTGCTACCCCTACATAGCAGCGTGCTGAATATTGCATGTACTCATTTGGTTAATCAGACCCATAGAGGCTATATTAATGGCCATCGCACTTTACCCAAAGCATCTGTGCGATTTCAGTGATTTAAGCTTCTCACTGCTGTTACTGACTCTGTGGATGATGGCTTAGGATTTTGACGCAAATCCATCCTGATTAACTAAATAAACACATGGACATTTTAGTGCACTGCTCTCCCAGGCTGAGTGGTAAAGCCTATAGAGCCTAATACGGTGCACCACCTTTGTTCGTAGCACTAACGTTACAATGTGTGATCTTCATTCTCTGCTACACTTCAGTGATACAGGCTATGAAGCGATGCAGACATTAAAGATACACCCCTCCTCCCCGATCCAATCTGTCACTGTGGTTATTACAGTCTTGGCCACAATGGGACTGACCTTCACCAAAACTCAATGGATCTGTGTGACACACACATACCAATCCATCCACGAAATCACCAGGCTTTGCCATCAACAAGCTCATGGAGCATATCACCTCACTATTCCATGAAAAAAAGAAACCTTCCCTGTGGTGCACAATTGCCACTAATAGTAAATCTGTAGATGTGTGTGCATATGCAAATAAATGACAAGTACACAGAAATATTTTGTCCAGGTTAAGATTTGCAAGATCTAAACAAGTGTCAACGGATGGTACTTGTATTTGCAAGAACTGCGTTAATTGCAGGGGGAAAAACAAAAAAACTAAACAAATTTTCACTCAAATTAAATGTAACCAGCTCTAAGAAAAGTGGGACTGAGCATTTTAATGCCAACAATTACCCCTAGAATTAAATTATATTTTGGGTGGAAGCCTCTGAAGCAATTGAAACAGCTTTTAGACTATAGTAGCATTTCCTACATAATGTTAGGAGAAACTCTGGAAGACATTAGGACTTTAAAGGAAGACTGAAGAAAAAAAATACACACATGATAACAACAGAGGTGGACAATATGGCTGACTGGTGTTTAATAAAAGTCCAATCCTACCCAGATTTTCCCAAGTGGTTTATGAATAAAATGTTCAGTCTCTCTAATCTTTATGTAATTGCCACCAATGCTAAAGCTGTCCTTATGCACAGAATGCCTACACTATCCGGCCGAGTTCACTTTTTATTTGTCAGTTCATCAACATTTAAGCTGCGGTAACCACCAACTCCACTGTCATTACAAAAGAGCCCCTTTCTATTTATTACCAAGAGTGTCTGTGACCTCCACACCACAGCTCAGGAGATGCTGGTAGGTTCCTCTTATTTGGACGAAGGAAGTCAATTAATTCATAAATACTTTAGCGCGTTTACAGTAAGGCGAGGGGAAGATGGCTATTGATTGATCCCACTAACACAGCAGCCCTCCCCCTCCCTCCATGTGGAGTACCTTAATGAACCAGGGGCTTTTCTTAACCAAGAATAATGCAATCAGAAAACAGAAGAAAACATAATGATTTTTACCCTCAGTTAAGTGGGGAAGGAATATGAATTGGCTTGCTGTAAGGAGGATGTCAGAGGCCGGTAATTGGTATCTGATGAGCATTAGTGATGGTAACTATTTGTTATTTCAGTGTAAAACAAGGCATAGGAAGAAAATATGCAAAATGAGGATAGAATTTAGATTTTTGTCTTAAAAAGATGTGAATTTTGAAGTGAACTGCAGTATTGATTTTTTAAGAGCACATAGAAAACAAGATGGAAGGGTGTTTTGTGGAAAAGAAAAGAGAAGCTGGATGGCTCCAGATCCTCTATTCTGACCTTTGAGGAAATTTGGTGAAACAGCAGAAAAAAGTGACCTCATTTTTACAGCACTAAGACGGTCACACCTATGGCGACCCAAACAGACCTGAGCATCACAGAACTCAGCACTTCACAGAAGTAATTTTCACTCTCCGGTCACAGACAAAAAGTGATAATGCAGAATCTGTAAAAGAATATCTTCAAAAGTAAAAAAAAGTTTTTCATCATCTTTCTTCTTTCTGTAGGAAAACAACCACCATATTTCATAGCTGCTTGACAGGGAAACTGGTAATTGAACAGATTAATCTTTTAGCTCAGGTCAGAGAAACCCCTTCTATTGGAAACAGCTTTCCTATCAGGAAAGTCCATGCTCATCGGGCTATTACCCCTACTTAGGGTTATGAATTACCGGCAGCCCATCAGCCGAGCAATATCTCAATAGAATAAAATATGAATGCACTTTGAAGCCGATTTTATGCCATTTAAAAACCCATGCAGATAAATGGACGTGTGAAACACTTCTAAGGCTGACTAATGTGGGAAATATTGAGCTAAGTAATTGCAGCTGTTTCATCAATAAGCTCAGTAAAGTAGATCATTACAGTGAACTGTGATTAACACAGAAATTGTAGGGTAGTGTGGAGAGGCATATAGGGAAATGGAATAAAACAAGTGTGCTACATAATTTACATAGCACAAATTACTGTTGATTAAAAAATGATGAGAGGATACTGATCGAATGTACTGATTTGTCAGTGCTGCCTGTGGAAGAGCAATGAGCTTGAAATGTGGTGCTTTTGCTGCATGTAATAGAGATGCCTTTTGTGATTCATTTTTGATTGATGCACCAATGAGCAAGTAATTCTTCTGCCCTCACTATGCTGGTTGGTTCACAGCTATACAAGAAGCAAAACACACTTCCAATGAAGGTTAAAGACAAAATAAATGAAAGTAATTAGTAATCAGAAAAAGATAAGACTACACAAATGAGACCAAACATTTTGGTTGTGTCCGAAATTACACTTTTAAATGTAAGTACTGGGTTTCGACTCACTCAAATCGCTAATGATACGAATGTTAAAAAACCAAGAGCCTTAAAAACCCCAAATCTCAACTGCAGCTGTCAAGGTTGCTAGGCGACAGGGGCTTAAAGGAGTTGAAACCCAATACTTACATTTAAAAGTGTAATCCTCTTCGGCCACGGTTGACGATATATGTGGGGGCGCCTTATTCTCTTGCGCATAATGAATCTTAGGATAGGTTGGGCCGCAAATGATACGGCCACTGGATCCTTCGAATTTGGGAAAAGAAGGCCGCATTTGAAGAAGCCTTCGAATGCGCCTTGTCGCACTGCTGTGACACATTCGGTCTTCAAATGCAGCCCTCGAAGGATGCGGCCCCTGAATTGAGACACAGCTATAGAGTCACTGCATTACAGTAGATGACTATAGATTGTACAGTAGATGTGTAATAATGAAGACATTTTCTTCCGTAGTGCGATTGGGAAATCATGTTTATTTTTACTGTAATTTTAACCAAACTATGGTTAGCAAATTGAGTACATGAATTAAGAAAACACACAAAAAAACACAGACTGCTTCTTCAATATTACGGAAGGAATTTAAAATTCAACCATAGTCTTCATATTAATGCCATCTTTACATTATACAACTGCAAGGAATTAACTCTTAACAAAAACAACTAACAAAAAATACAAAAGTGGGGTGACTATGTGGGATTGCCTACATGTTCTTCTGGGTGGGTTTGTGAAGGTTCAAATGCCTCAGTTTTAATCAGTGGAGCAGTTGTTTTATTTGCAGATTTTATAAAGTGTGTGTACACACTTGTAAAACATACAGTTGGGATGAAAGATTGCAAAAATGAGCACTGGAAGAAATGTTTCATGATATAAGTGCCTGTGTGTGTGTGTGAGTGTATGTGTAGACAGGCGGGGGGCATTTGTTCTCCTCAGGGCCCCTGGAGCAATCAGTCCGTCAATGGAGGTGGAGCCCGGCTAATTTCCCACCCCTCTTCCCACCCCTCACTCGTTCCTAAGACGGATGCTTTGGGTAATAAGGCTAATCAATACACTTCCTCACAGTCCTCCCCACCCGCCCGGTCCCAAGACGTTATCAGCCGTTTGTCATCAGGAACGTCACTTGTTCTTATCAGGCATCACCATCTTGTTTACATGGTGGTGTTGCCTGCCTCAAACACACTCACACACACACAAATAAGCAAACATGCAATAATGCTAATATATACAGCAGGCACACATACATAAACCTTCTTGTACACACACAAATACCAAATGCTTACACACACATTTGAACACAGGCAGTGACCAACTGCTACCTACAGTATATGCTCATACACACATATAGAAACACACCACATTGCAAAATTACACAGAAAATTGTACACTCTGCCAGCACAGAGACAGACACTAAACACACACACACACACACACACACACACACACACACACACACACACACACACCTCCCAGGCAGTGATGAATAGACACATGGGTGCTCTGTGACAGGTTACACATGCACAGCGGTGTCAGGATCTATACGGAGAAATTAATCAACAATGACAACAGCGTCAGCAGCTCCCCTCTCCCAGCCCACAGCTCAACAGCTGTAATTTGCCCTGTATGATTACCCCAGGGTCCTGGGGGCGATTGGCATCCCCATCTTAATTAATTAAGCATTGTGCCGGCAGGGAGGTGTCTCATGAGCGCTATGCAGAGGTGCGTGTGGCACAGTGT
Source organism: Macquaria ambigua (assembly GCA_008360985.2). Classification (NCBI taxonomy): domain Eukaryota; kingdom Metazoa; phylum Chordata; class Actinopteri; order Centrarchiformes; family Percichthyidae; genus Macquaria; species Macquaria ambigua. The sequence continues at coordinate 190,253 of VMKM01000154.1, forward strand.
CTTTACCTGAAGACACCTTTTTGTATGAGACTTCTCTGAAAAGTTCTGTTGCTACATCTTCACACAGAGACTGAACTACAGATGTTCTCGTACTCTTTTCATAATTCAACTGCCCATACATGTAACAATTTATTAATATAATAAAAATAGTAGTTACAAAGAATCATCATGAATTTGTGTAGCATGGCATTTTCTGTTTTTAGAAACATGACATTTAATGACAGACCTATTATCAAAAGCGATGACACCTTCAGTGTCACCTATTCACAAAATTGGTGACACTGAAGGTGTCATCGCTTCCAACCATCTGTAAAAGGTTGTGTGCAACAATCTTCTGGGATCACCCACTCCATTACAGAAAAAGAAAAACATTATAACATAAATAGTAAGTAACATTAATTAATTAATGACTTTTACATTAACAGTATTTTTTACAGTATTCGCTGTAAATTAATGGTCAGTTTTCATGTTAACAATTGTCTCACTCTACAATCACATGCAAATTCACTGTGCAAGTCAAAAGGACAGTGAACATATTATAATGATGGCATTATTGTTTTCCAAAGGGGATTTTGATATAAAAATATATGAAAAACTATTTCATTTATTTTTAAGTTCCTAGGGTGAATAGGCTAATAAGGTCAAAAACCTTTTTTAAATATATTTTTTATTTGAATTGATTTGATTTGTTTCTGTGTGTGTAACACTAACTACACAACAACAAGGTCAAAGAACATGATGGTCCACTTTTACCTCTTTTTACGTTTAGCTACCCGTCACTCAAACTGCCACAGGCATTTAAAAGCCCTCGGAGGACAGTTCACACACTGAATCCCAGCCAGCATAACCAACTGCACGGGAAGACATAGAGGAATGTGATCCACTTCATCAGAGAGTTACCTGAGATTCCCTCCCTGGCAGGTAAAATGCTATCCTCTCTTTGATTTTTTTATTCCCTCAAGGCACGGATGCTGATTGGCTTTGGGGGTGGTCCATTCCCAAGAGGAGAGAGAGATGGGAGGAGGCAGCAGGTTGACAGCGTATCCATGTGACACCATTGTTTGCCTCCAGTAATGATCAGGGGACTCCAAATGATATGGAAGCCTTTGATGGATGACTAACTTATCAGTAGCTGTCTTGGCCTAACGATGGTTAATGATGCCACTGGTGGCTCGGCCGGGGTTAACTGCCGAAGGGAAGGTGATGTGTAAATAATAACTAACTAATAATAATAACTAAAAGTAGCAAAAGCTACTTTGCAATACATTCCTTGGAATTTAAGGTACGATGTTCAGCGTGTTGACATTGAAGCTGCTGCATGTAGCTGTTAATCTGTAAGCAGCTGCAAAAAAAGTGTTTCTTTATTTCTTCTGAATCAAACTCTGTGCATGAATAAAGCCCAGTTTGGCCACATGGAGAAAACAAAATCTGTGAAAACTTTCCATTCAGGATTTATTTAGATTTGAACTAATATTCACCCTTGTGAACCCTGGATGCCTAACTATTTATACTCTATATATCTGTTGACACCATAATCATAATACAAAACAACAATACAACCATAACTATCTTTCATTGTAAGTAATTTGAGCCAGGGTGCACATGCGGTTATAAAAAAAAAGAAAGAAAACAAAAGCTACTTTCAACAAAAGGACTTGATGTCTCTGTGGTGTAGAGACCATACCTTTCATCATACAGTTGTTCCAAGGCCTCTTTGTCATTGTTCTTTTAGCTGTTCCTTTCTGGTTGTGGACCCCACTGGAAAACAGGTGAGGCAAAACAATCACGCAACCTCCCATCACTCTCTCCACATTTAACAATAACACTGTGACTGTATCTTTCAGTAGTAAACAGTCCTCACATGCAGTCCCCGGGTGAACGTCGCTCCGGAAACAAATACATTGTCGGAGACAGAGTAGGGAAATAAAAGACAGGGGCCAAAGCGTATTGTAAATCGGAAAACAGCCCTCTCCTCCCTTTGAAAGAGTCCTGGCGATGAAAATATGTAATATAAATACGCTGCGGACGCTTTGAAAGCCAAAGCCTTCCTTCCTGGCCCAGTTCTCTGCGGGGGGAAACGCCCACTACTGAGCCCTTGCTCTTAAATTCCCAAAGACCACTCTGTCATCAGGGTCCCAACTGCTGCTTTCAAACACGCGATGGCCAGACTCACTTCCATGTCTTGCTCTCTATCTGCCCAGCTCTTGGTCACTTTCGCCCCCTCAGCCCTTTTATGTCAATCCCCCTCCCTGGACAGGATCTTTCCTCGTAGTTATGTCAGCTTAAATAGCCCCAAACAAGCTCCAATTATTTCACCCATGACGTGTTTGTGGTGAGTGAGTGTCACGACTCTGATCTCTCCGTTTGTGCTTTAAAGTGCTTCTGATATTGGAACCTGACTGGCGGATGCAAGGAAAGACATAATGACAGATGACTGGCTGATTGGCGACAACTATAAAACAGCTCATTAAAGCAAAAACCACACTGTAGGTTTGTTTTGAAACTGACTCCGGCTCCTTAGTTTCAGCACGCTGTTGTATCACTTAACTGTAGTCACTGAAAGCTTTCATGTTTGCTGCAGGAAACATCCGCTGTCTTGTCAGTGTTTCTTGGGATTCTCAGTGTGCAGTAATGTTTATGTACCATGGCTAAATCAATAAAGAAAAGTGTATCATCACCTGAAACTTAAACTCTAGCAATCAAAGAGATGGATATCACAGTGCCATGCACACTATATTATTGACAAATGATCTCTGGTGAGCAAAGGAAGTGCAGAGGGCTTTGCACCAAAGATGAAAAAAAACAGAAAAAAAGGGGACCTTTGTTGAATGTGACTCCCCATCTCTCTACTGTCAACTAAAGGCTTAAAAAATGATTTCAAAAAAACCCAGTGCACTTACAAACCCTTAGAAAATATATTTTCAATTGAATGTAATATTTGTAACATTCAATGAAAATCTAAAGAAATGCCATTTGCAGCAAATCCATTTTGTGTGTGCAATATTGTAGACAACCAACTAAAAGTTGCTATGGTGTTACAGTGAATTACAGTTTTACAGTCTTAAAGGTACTCTGTGGAGTATTTGACCACTAATAGTGCTATGGAGCCATGTTTTTATGAGTGGGCCCCCCTTTCGATTTTGTACAAGCACGAGGGCAGACAAACGGTGCAAGTTATCAGGATTCAATCGCGATGTGCGATTTATCTCCTGCCACTGGTTTCACGCTTTTCCACAGATTGACAGATGGGGGCAGTAATGCGCCAAGAAACATAGTAATGCAACAACAAAGGCAGTGAAGAAGAAGACTGCATGCTAGTAAAAATGCACATTTTTTAGAATATTTTTAAAATTTTCTTCGTAAATGTTTTACAAAAAAGGAAATACTCTAAACACATTTGTTAGACCTCAGGGATACACGCGTTGAGTTTTGGTGAGTAAAACTGAATGTAAACATAACTTTTGTTTGTTTACAAAAAAACTCCACAGGGCCCCTTTAAGCAGCATCATGGAGAAGATGTGGGGGAAAGTGTTTACTGAGAAAACGTGGTGCACACATTTACACTCATGCACTCATACACTGCACAGCACAACAGCGGGGGTAGCGGAGGTTTTGTGTGTGTTTATGTGCAACATTGCCCAAAAAACTCCTGGATCATACATCAAATTCAGCCCAGGACACAAACTGGGCCCTGCGGTGACCCTCAGTAGCAGGGTCCCTAATGACATCCACCAGCTTGGCTCAAACAGGGCAGTGGTTTCCACTGAGGACAGGCCTTTTTGATCTATCTGCTGAGCTGGTGGAGCGCATGGGTCAGGGTGAGAGACCTGCTGGTCAGACCTGCGATGAACTCCGGTTAATTGCAACTGACTCCATGTTCTATCTTTTCTGTTTTTTGGTCATTTCAACAAGCAGGTTTTTTCTTTTTTTCCCCCCTCATATTTTGCTGCGTCTAGCTCAGAGGTGGTCTGGAAGCAGAGGTTTTTAACTTCAAACCACAAACTTGGACGATGCAGGTTCAAGTAATAATTTATGTCCACATAGTATTTCAGGAAAACATACTACATGTTGCATGGAAAAGAAAGGTTTGCATTTTATGTACATGGGTTTTTACTTTAATTATTGCAGTTGTTCTGCATAAACAAAATTGTTGTAACTGTGAAATAATCAATAATTAACCATGCTGAAATTTTCACTGACAGGCTACTTAGAAGAAAGGTCAGTGCAATTAGAAAAATGAGCAGACACTTACTGCGCACTAAACAGTAGTTATGATTGCCATAACATTTATTATTTATCTGCAATTCTCATCAAACTTCATGATTAACTTGTTTATGAACCTGTATACACTGCTACTGTTTTTGCATTTTCATATTATTATGGCTGGTTTGTCAGATGGACCAACAAAAAAAAAAAAAAGAAAGAAAAAAAAAAGACAATAACTCGAAAGTCTTTTATAGCTTCCTGCAAGAAGAAACCATTAAAGTGGAGCACATTGTCTGGGGGTCAGGCTGAAAATGTGTGAGGAAGCACATAGTAAGCAAGTGAAAGAGGAAAAAAAAAAACGCTTCGTGAGAAACAGACGTAAATAATGGACCAGGAAACGGGAGATCAAAGCTTCAGAGTCGGGCCCCCGTTTGTTTTCATACTCACCCAGGTCTCGCAATAAAACACGCAAGAGTTGCACTTCAGACAGAGGGGGGTGACGCAAGGAAGTGCCGAAAGCGGTTACGTCCCATCCTGAGGATCCCGTGCCACTATCCCCATGTTAGGGAAAGGCGTCAGGTACAGCACTGTTTACCAGGAAAAGGGACAAACCGCACAAAAACGTCCACATCAGAGGGGACGCTCAGTGGCCAGGGTCCATCTTGTTAAACACAGACTGTGTGTGTTTATAAAGGAACCTTTTCCTTATCTCTTAATGCTATGGTAGGTACAAAACACAACGTGTGCTTTAAATGGCACAGAGAGGTCAAACTTGTGTTTGCGTGCCTTCAAGTAGGCGAGGTGGCGTCATTGGGTTTCTAAGAATTGGAACAGGATGAGTTTACAGCCAAGACAACAAAAGACAATACAAAACACAGTTGTAAGACACCTACGTGTACTGCATTCAATTTTTTGTCTCAGTGTCTGTGAAACAAACACACATACAAGCTTTTCAGTCTAGTTTTATCATAGCCCCCCACCACAAAAAGAAGAAAACTTTTTTTTTCTGATGTAGAAATAATCTTAAAACAAAAATGGTTTATTTCAAGGATTTATTATTCATCTGCTGGCAGATATGTTCATGTTTCAGGAAAAGTTGTGACTTCCCCTTTGAGATCTTGGCATTCAACTCTCCTTTTCATTAAAATGGGATTCATCCATTAGGGAAGTGAGAGGGTGGCTGTGTGTTAAAGTCACAGCACCTGTGTGTGGATGTTTTATGTAACACAGCATTAAAGCAACTATGAACATTTCATCATCATAGTCTTCTCAGTATAATGAGCGGTTCATCTTTTTGGAGGTCAAATGCTAAACGTGGGCATGTTAGCTTGTTGGTCAGCACATAAATCCCCAAGGTTTTGGGTACAGATGTCTCTCTCATCTGCTCTTTCGTTCTCCATCTTTACCTGTCTTTAAATAATTCCTAAATTCCTAAATAAATCCTTTATCTAAAATGCATTTCAGCTTTATTAGAGAATAAAATGGAGACAGAGGATCTATCTGGGTGAGAAATGGTGAGACAGAGTGACACAACTGTGGTCAGCAGCTGAAATCAAACTCTCAACTGTGCAAATGCATAATATTTACTGCAGTTAATTCATCAATTCATCATGTATCAGCCATTTCTTTCCAAGGTTGCAAAACAAAGTGTTTAACATTAAGGCAGTCAGATAGTAATAAATTAGAAAATTGTGAAATACTGTGTAAAAGATACATTACAAAGTAAAATGATAATAGCACTTAATGTTAAGGTTATGGATCAAACGACAAAGCAATAAAAGCTTATTAAGACTCATTAAGATAAAAAGTTACAAAAAGTTAAATGAAAAAAGTACAAGTTGACTGTATTAAGGTGTATTTGTCCATTTATACAGCACAGATAGATGGCTCAGTTGTCTCTGCCAATAGGATCATTTGCTCATGTCCATCCCCTCCTGAATGAACCTTATCGTGAGGTAATATAGCAATGTCCAGTAATGTCTTTGCACTGAATTCCATTTCTCTGAGTGTGTATGTGAACACCAAAATCAATAGCATTTTGGCCCCTACTTGACTCTGACCTCAGTCTTTTAATAGTGTTTTGATATGCAGGCAAATTAATTCACCTTAATGGAGTACAGGGGGTCAATGGACTTTGATCCCATTTGGGCTTAAGGCTGGAAGGATTCCATTTAGCTTGCTGAGGCCCTGAATGGCAAACTCACTCCTCTTCCCAGGACCCCTGAATGATCCCCCTGGGTTCAATCCACAAAAACTAATAGCTATATTATGCACAATTTCAAGATAGGACCTGTAACGTAGATTAATTATTTTGCCATTACCCTGACATCCTGTTATACAAATGTGTAAATATCCATCTTAAGCAGCTGAATTTGTCTACCTCAACTACTTCTATCACTCCCCACAAATAAGCAATGCAGGCTGAGCAGGCGAGCTAGATGGATTTTGTGGGGAAACCCATTGACATCCAAATAAATTCAAGTTTGGGTAAGCTTTTCAGACTGTGCAGTGAATCTAGCTCACTGCGCCCCTCACCTCTCCAGTCCATTCGTATTGATTCCAATCTCTCAGCCTTTTCCAATAAAGCTGGGTTCATGAGTTCATTATTACAAGAATGGAGGTGTAATTGGCTTTCAGGCATATAAGAGGCTATTTGCACTAATCTATCTGGTGGGGTGATGTTAATGGCCACTTTGAATGGCACAGTGTGAGCCAACTTTGCTCTGTGATCCTGTGGTTTTGGAGCTATCAAGTCAAGTCAATAAGCACATAAAACAGATATACTGTAAAACCAAGGGTTTACTGACATGTTAAGGTAACATTAGTGCATGCATGCAATGCATAGTAGCATTTTTATCAAATTAATTGTTATTAATCAATTACAAAATTGATATCCAACAAACAACCAACTTTAAAAGAAATAGAATTATCATATAGAATTATATTATGTGAACAGCGTGGACTACAAGATGAACATCTTATCAGAAAAAAAACACTAGTGCACACTCAACCCATAAAGATATAGTCAAGGATCTTTTATTATATTTAACGTTATTATTCAGGTTGTCTCATCAAGATAAAGATCTCTTTTGCAAGACACACAACAAAACACAACCAGTCACACACAAGAACATGCAAACAGCATACAGAGACATCTCTTAAAAGGTCCAAAATGAAAAGCTTAAATCCCCATCCAATGGGATGAGACTTTCATGTTTTAATAAATGAATTTAATTCGATTTTTATGGTGCAAATTACTGGAAGGCAGTCTTTCCAAATTCAGTATTTACTTGTGGAGCATCAAGAGTCTGGAAATTTCTCAAGATCTTATGAACAGATTTGGCTGAAATCTGGTTACCTTTGGACCAAGGATCTGTTGATTTATAGTACTTTGGTGATACAGACCTGGGATATGTTTCATTGGAAATCTTTCTAATCATAATTATTACGGAGTGTTCAAGTACTAGTGGAATAATTAGAAACATCCAGCTTTGGCCGCTCAAGTTGACTGCCACACAACATATTGAAATAATCATGCGTAAAGTGTTGCAGTGGTTGCAGGAGAAAGTGTTGAGGTCTCTACTGAGTGCTTATTAGTCATACGTGTACCTCTGCTGGTTGGCACTGACAAAGCCGTAATTTGAGCTCACACATTTGTGAAATAAATGTATGAATCCATGGTAAAGTAAGAAACTTTGAAATAAATGTCCAACAAACAGCAGGTGTTACGTTCGCTAAATGTCTCAACAGCCACCTCCCGTTAGCTTCTATTCCCAGTGCAGACACAGTGTGGGCTTATGCAAGACAGATGCTGGTGATCGTGATCGTGGGGGCCTGCCAGCACTGCTCTACTTTCCACTTCTAAAAGGCAAGATGGAGTCATTGAGTAAGATTCCTGGCTTTCCAGCAGAGGGGTATTTTTTGGCTCTAGGAGGGCAGGTGGGTTGGGTGTTTGGGGCAGGGGGAGGAGGAGGAGGAGCAATGGATAGATGGATGAGAGCCGGCGGAGGGAGGCCCAGGCGGTTGTGGAGACTTCCTATGATGAAAAGGTCACTGGCACCTGTAAATCTGAGCAGCTGGGAGCGGGGGGAGGATGAGGAAGGAGTTTAGCTGCTCAGCCAGCTCTCCACTGCCCCTGCTGCCACACACACACACACACACACATTTGTGCTATTATACTTGTGAGGATCTAATCTAGTCTAGGCTAAATCAAATTCTACTTTTAATCAGAGCCATGAACTCAACTCAAAATCCTTAAATAACCCCTAAAAAGTCAGAACAATCCAAAATGACTTCACTTTACAAAAATGTCAGCTCTATGAAGGTCTAAAACTTAAACTGCTTCTCACAAGGGTAGCAAAAGTACACACACAAATACACATGTCAGCATGTACATCAGAGTTTCCTCAATATCATTTTATAGCAGTGGTGATTGGTATGTTTATGGCAATTTTGCTCACTGGCCAAGAACAGTGGCTTTTCCCAGTGCCGGTTGGTAGTAATCACAACTTTTGTAGTTTTTTTCCCTCTGTTTTGATAAAACAGTAGAAAAGATAAATACCTTGACCACTAAGTCTGAAGCAAGCACTCATCCAAGAAGCTTCCTCAGTTCTTATGGAGCCCAGACTCCCTAAAAACACATCTTCATATTGGACAATTCTGCAATACACAATTCGTGTCCAATGCCAACATTGCCAATGCAGAAAGTAATGTGACGTTCTTTTAGTGCAAAGAAAAAAAAGAAATTCCCTGCTGTTGGGAAACACAAAACTCACTGTTGAAGTAGTAACACTGCCACCGTGATAAAATTGTTGATATATTTCAATCGGCACCTTACACATACACCAGGACAACACTTCATGCGAATGCAGGTGCAGATACGTGTGTGTAATTCGGCTGTGTGCGTGTGTGTGTGCGCTGCTAGTGTGGATTTACTGCCCACCCCTCCATGGCAGCTGGGTGGTGGTGTGGGGTAGAAAGGCCTGGTCAAGGCTGCTTCCTCCTCCTGCAACCCAAAAGGATACAGTCTGCTGACAGATACCTGCTCTGAGCTGACAGAACACTTCCTCCTCCGAAATATGTTCACGTTACATTTAGCTGACACACTGTATCCAAAGTGACTTAACAAATGCACAGACAGTCGCTGCTGTTGCTGCATTGAACCTGTGATGTTTCTGTCACACAACAGCTACTCTTCTTGTCAAAATAGAAGACCTAATGGTAACACTAGAAGAACACTACTGTGATTCACTGGAGTTATATAAGTAGAAAATATTTCTAATAATCATGAAAAATATATTTTTTATAAATGTAACAGTATAAATGTAAAAATTGTCCCACTGTATTTGATCAAATGTATATCATTCAGTATATGGCACAATAATGATTCAACTCATACAGAATTCATGAAAGACTTCTGCAAATCTTCTGGTGATAAGTGATAATTAGTCCTACCTTTATATGTCATTTAATTAGGAACTGTATTGATTTTTCTTCAATGAACAGAAAAATCTCAAATCAGTGTTTGAATCAACAGTCATTTTGTTGATATTTTGACACTTGCATTGCTGAAAAAAATCGGCAACTGCATTGGTAAAAAAGTTAGCACTTAGTTTAGGACAAACAAAATTTAAGCTTGAATATGGGACTAAAGTGTTTGCAGCCACCCCACAGTAGCTGGCAGCTTGTTGTATTTCTAGCTGCTATATTTAATCCCTGGATTGTCCTCCATATACAGACCCAGTGGTGGCCCGGAGTTAAACCACATTCTGAAGATGCACCCGAGGACAATACACCCTCTACATTTTCAGGTATCAGTTGCAAGGAAACAATCCCTCCTGACCTTTTTCATTTTATGACACAGAGCCCACCAAGTATCCTGAAGTTGTCACTTGTGATTATCTTTAGTGTTTGTCCCCCACCTCCTGCTCCTCCTGTGTTTTATTTTTTGGTGGTTCAGACTACAAGCTCTTGGTAATACAATCTCCCCACTGCGTACTTCAGTGTCATGATGCCTCATGTCTGTCAAGAGAGCTCTGGTTGCTGTCCTAGGAGCACATTGTTATTTTGGAAGTAGCATGTGTTTGTCTAACCGGGGCTCGGGTTTCCTGGTCCTCCAGTGCGACTCCACTTGCTTTGGTCTGCAAAGGAGCCATGACGGGCGGCAACCCCAGCAGCCGCCATGTGAACCCCACCCCCCTCCACAGCCCTCTCCACACATTCCCATTCTTATTTATGAGGGCCAAGATGAACAAGAGAGGTGTGTAGCGCTGGTAGCTGCGGTTAAGTGGTCAGATTTCAGTTACTTGGATGAGGCTAATTTAAGTTGGAGCAGGTGTCCAGGTTAAATATTTCTGATGTGACTGCAGTTTTTCCTGATCCAATACAATGATGTGGACTGTTTTCACAAGTAGGCTAAGACGATGGGTGAAGATCCTGCTTCTTAGTTCAATTTAAACATCCATCACAGGTCTAAAGTGTCTAAAATGTAGACCACAAGAACCTTTATACTGGAATTCTTATACTAATAAAAATAAAGTAATAACTTCCTAATATTTGTTAACAGTAGGATATCTAGTTTTATTTTCCATAATGTACTTTGGCCCCTGAGAAAGAAATTGAGTCAGATTGGTCAAGATGGAATCTTCACTCTGTAAGTGAACGTGAATCTGCCAAGTTATGCTTCATTTGATAATTGATAGAGCGGGTTAATTACCTTGATCAAAGGTCAGGCAATTTAGTATTCTGAGGTTAGGCTGTTGGATTTGAATTGGACACGTCGAATGTTTATAAGATGAAAACCTAATGCAGTCATGGGACTCTGGCCAATTAAGAACATTAAGAATGTTTATTCTAATTGACAGTGATATCGGTTGCAGACATCCACATTAAGCCTGATGAATATTCATGAAATCTCCTCTCTGAGCCTATCGAGTGCATATTAATTTCAGAAACGCGTGTCTGGAGTCCAGAGACGTGATCACATTTCCCACTAGCATCAATCCTAATATGCAGATGAATGCTCTTTTCAACCTAGCACGGGCCACGGAGGTACGTTTGATATTTCATTCATGTGAACGACTGTGGAAAAAAATAGAAAGGAAAAAGGAAATGGCTAAAACAAACAAAAATACCCACAATGCCCCAGTGTGAACTCTCCGGAGGTTGTGCATAATTACCCTGTGGAGCACCTTACCTGCACACCTCTCGCCGCCTGTCAGCGCTGCATACAGACACACACACACACACACACACTCTCTCTCTCTTTTCCTCTCACATACACAGTCACATAACCCTCCCTTCTATTTTCTCCCTCTCACACACACATACACACACACCAACACATAGACAAGCGCATCAGCAAAGAGCATTGCGGCTCTGCGGCCGACCACGGCGTCCACAGGGGAGAAATCTTCAGCTCATTTCTGACCCGGGCTGCCGAGGTGTTAATTGCCCTCCTGAGTTGGCAGAATTTTCAGGGTAAAAGGTGCTATCCTTGATGGATCAGCACTGTTGCCACCAGTGACTGATTCTTTCAACTTGGACGTGTACCGTGCATATCCTATATCTCATTAAAACAACGTGCAGGATGGGGAAAGAGGGGCTGTTAGGGGGGGCACATGTGTGTAGATGAACCCATTCATTTGCAAATGCACAAATAAGCCACATTTTCATCCAAATGTGAGGCAGATTAAAAAATAGCTTTTAAATCTGAACATTGTAAAACATGAGTTAAAGTATGTTTCCATCAGCAATGGCTCAATTAACCCAAAAGGCTACCAAACAGGAACCTAAAGAAGATATTTTCCCATCTACATGACAGGACCTATAGAGACAAACCTGTACCTTTAACATACCCCTGACCCTTTTTACCACTAACAATCAAAATTGTTAACTCTTTGTATGTTTTGCACTCTGTCCTCTTCAGATAGCTACTGATTACAGTACACAAAGCAGACTACCTACAGCGTATTTTCATGCCCCGACCCCTAGAAACTAACCAGTGGTCGTATGCTGCATCACTGCTTGACCCCAGGTTTGTTGGGTCTCAAATACTGTAGTTTTCAGTAGTTTAATGCATGTTTAGCTGTATGCACCTGGTAATCACAATATTATATATATATATATGTATATGTATATATATATATAATATTGAATTACAGGGGCCTGAAGCTTAGGTGATTTACAAGTCTTTTAATACAGGGACAAATGTTAGAACATTTTTAATTCTGCTGTTGGTGTTTTCTGACTATGTTAAAGGTTTATTGACCTGAATAATATTTATAAACACAACAGAAAAAAACGGTCTGTATTTCCAGTTCTGATCAGTTGGAAAACACACAAAATGAAGATTTTTTTTAACATATGAAACCCTTCAGTTATGTATAAGAAACACACACACACACACACACACACAACACACACACACACACACAAGCTTCTTCTTTCCAAGCTCAAAACCAGGTTTTAGTTTGATTCAGGTTAATCAATCCAAAATGTAAATGGAAACTTCTCAAACGTAATGAGTAACAACTTAATTCCATTATGGATTGAGACATAAGTGCCCATTTATGATTGTGTTTCTGAAGGAAATCCACATTCTGGACTAATTAAAGTCAAAGTAATTCCAACCTCCAGTTTATAGACATTTCAGTGATGCAGTGAGGAATATTGTTTAGTAAAGTGTAAATGTGGCCTTGTAACAGCGCAGCAGACAAGATAGGGAGGCTTTGGTAAAGACGCTAATTTACTTGTAAGGAAGCATGTGTACTGTACGTGTGTGTGTGTGTGTGTGTGTGTGCATGCTTTAATATATTCTGTAATAGAAGTGAAAACACAATATAAATATAAAGGATCTACTCTGTTAAAGTATCTCACTTTGTCAACCAAGACCTAAAGTTCTTTAATGATAATTTATCTCATAAGCAGTCACTTTGCTTCAAACAGCAGGCATCACAATACGTGCGATATCCTTGAGCATGTGTGTATGTGTATGTCAACATGTATTTAACTGTGTTTGATGTGTTTGCATTTGTGCATTTCTGAGTATGTTGAACATGAATATATTCTTGTGTGTGCGCGTGTGTGTGTATGCGCGGATGTCGCGTTTGATGAACTCATTCACACCATGTGTCTATGTCCGCACAACTGAAAAGGAAATCACTGAGCCCATGAACAACTGTATCACACACACACACACCAATCCACACTGGAAAGTAGTCTAATAATAGCCAACACATTACACGATCTGCCTGCCTTTGTCTGTTCATTGCAAACACTTCAACTGTTTATATCCGACCAAACTTTATCTTTGTTCTCTTTTTCATAGAAAAAATGTGTTCAAACCTTTATTGCCAATACGTCCTCATACATAAATGCCAAAAAGGGTTGTTTGTTAAGGCATTCCAAAATGACTCATGATCATTTTGATCTGCCTCCTCTATGGTTAAGTTATGGTTAAGTTAAGACAGACTGCAGTCATGCTTAAGAGAGAATCTTTTTGAGAGCACAGGTTGTCAACATGTACAACATCATTTAGATGGATCAAATGATAATTTCATGTGGTGTTATCTGCTTCAAGCACCATACAGGTGAGCTCAGTGCAACAAGGACCAGCAACTAGACTAGTTAAATTAAGTGTCAGTTAGTTGATCTTGCTTTTTTTGATCAATTCTCTCAGAGGTCAGAGTTCAGGCTCAGCCAGGGTGTACATAGACTGGTCAAACTTTAGCAGCCTCAAAACCCATTTTAGTAATCTGACTCTAGTCTGCTTAAAGTAAACACTTTAGAATATTTCCACAGAATATTAGCTTGATAAAAACACTTATTTTCAGATTGCCATTCATGAATATTGGGGTTTATTTACATTTCCAAAAAGTCTTTTTGGATTTCAGTGATTTGAAAATATGTATCCGAACCGTGGTTAGCAGTGACATTTGACACATTTGGTGTGTAGCATTGGAAATGTTTTTATTTCAAGCTGTTGTTCATCCAAGAATACAGCCACACGCACCTTACACATGTCCAACACATTTGCACAACGCACCCACATACAAACAGATGTTATCATGCATACATATGTATAAACACGAAACCCACATACACACAAATATAGAGACAAACAGATGCACAGATGTCTGCGTTCACACGCACACACGCACACACACACACACACACACAGGATTAACATAAAAATTTGCATGGGCTGTATTATATACAGTTCTTTCCTAAGCCATTCAATATTCTAGAAGAAAACCCGGCATCTTTGAAAACCACACATATATTTTCAGATCAATTTAATTATTGCTTCAATAAAAAACACATCCTTCAAATTTTGAGCTTCAGTTTCACATTTTATAAAAACACACCAAAACCAATGAGTGACAACCTTTAATTTAGTTTGAAATGAGAATAAAATCCAGCTGTAAAACATCCCAAATGTTTGCAGAAATTCTTTCCCAGGACTGATGTCAAATATTAACCTTTCCTGTTTTTTTCTTTTTGCTTTCCTTTTTTTTTTTCTTTTTCCGCCTGAAGCCTCTTTTCCCAGTTTGAAAGGAATCCCACCCTGAACCATGGTATTATTGAAAATACAGAACTATTTGGAAACATAACTGGCTTTAAATTCTCTGAAATTACTCAAATCATTTAGTCTATGATTAAATAAAGTGAAATGGTAGCATTAAATGTAAAATTATGTACTTTTTCAGACAAATTGTCTTGAATATCAAGTCTTCAACATTTGCAGTAAATAGTATATTAAAGGTCTATAGGAGGAAACATGTTCTTTTCATGCTCTACAGGAAACGAGTAATAATTGTACTCAGCTGCATACATTAACAAAGAAGAGCTCTGAATTATTGTTAAATATCAGTGTTGCTGAATGCTGTTGTACATTGTACATTTTGAAATATTGAAAGATACAGTCACTCAACACTGACACACATTCATACAACATTCATACAACATTCATTCTGGCCTTGAGGATACTTTTTGTCTGATACGATTGATTTAAGTGAGAAATGAATCCATCGGTGCACCCAAGCTTAGCAAAACATGAAAAATTGACAGAAAAGATTTGTAGCCTGACAGGAAAATGAAGATTTAATTGGGTGTAATTGTCCATTCAGAATCATTTAATCCACCAACCGGATCTAGTTCAGTTGTTATGAATGAGATTTTGCTGTAAAGAGCATTGTTTCACCTGTTCTTTCTCAGTAGTCATTAGTTCATTTCTTACACACAGTTTATCCATTTTTGAACATATTATTTGCATTAAGGAATATTTTATCAAGCATCTTAAGGATTTAAGTGACTTAAGATTCTTTTTAAGAAAGCTTCACACATGGTTATCACATGAATTAGTTGACATTGCAATAGATTAATTTGCAATAAGACTGTTCTTAACTGATTTTTTTTAAAAAGATGAAACCTTCACCTTATTTAATATATTTTTCATTGCTATCCACAGGAGACAAACTCAAACACACACACACACACACACACAAAATATATACATACATCCCACACTCACATACAAGCGTGAGAAAAAGACAGAGAGAGAGAATGTAAATGCAGGTAGACAGTAGCCTCTCTCTTTCACACACACACACACACACACGCACAGCAGGGGGCCTGTGTGAACCGAGGCAGATATATGGCTTCGGTTCTACTCCCAGGCTCTGTGGGCTTTGGGGACTTCACTTACTGGTTTCCAGGCCATGTGTCTCCCCTGTCACCAGTAAAAATGAGGAAGAGTCCAGTAAAACACCTGTTCTACACATCTAGAGAGCAGCAGCACTGCACGGGTCAGCTATTACAACGATGTTCAGAGAAAAGTCTACCTGGGTCTATGAAAAAATGTGCTCTTTTTTCAATACTCGTGTAAATATGTATGTGAAAAAGTACCTGTTACCTGTTTTATTCCTATGTTTTTTGCGACTTTTACAAACATTTAAATAGAGTAATTATCTGCAACATTTTCATTTGATTGAAGTGTTGTTCTGGCGGATGTTTTTGTTTACATATTGTAACTGTGATTCAATCAGCTGGTTCATGAACACTTTGACATTATCTGTTTTACTGTAAACACTTAGTGTCTGATAGCTCTTTTCTGTGAAAAATCTTCAGGTGGATTGGAAGCAATACATTTAATGCTTACGCGCTGGAACAAATAGGATATGAAGTGTGTAGTTAGCATTGGAAGTGATAGCCATCAAGGATGCCAACAGACACAAACTTAATCAACAGAAAATCCCAGGGAAAATATGTCTCGATACTGGCAACACTGATTCACAAGTGATTTATGGTATGTGCAGGACAGAAACACGGCATATATTAGCACTCTGAAATGTCTTTGTGTCACAAAAAAGGTGCTTAAATGTAAAGAAAACGTGTCACATGGAGGAGAAAAAGTTAAATTTGAAAAGAAATATAAAAACGTGTGGTTGTAACATAAAACCAACCTTTTCAAAGGCTACAGTAAAAATGCATGCAACATAAGAGATAAAACCATTACAGCATTAAGCTCTTGTACAACCTAAAATAAACACATAATCTGTCAAATTTACATTTTAGTTGCCTTCAGGTGTCCCTGCTACCTAATAAACATCTCAGCACAGCGAAGTATGTGTTAACAGACTCATTATGGGCTGAATGTTAAACTGACTTATGTATAGTAACAATGACATTCCTGCAATTTCGACTGCTTTAAATACACTCGAGCACTGCAAACTGTTCAAGATCAAAATAGAAGAAGGTAGACAGGGAGATGATTTGGGACAACTGACGTACCGTGACTTAAGAGAGAAGCTGAAACTGTTTGCTATCATCAGACACACGTCTTAAATGCAGATCGTTTGTTGAGAAATCCAAGAGAATTACAAAAGTGTGTTTATTCAATTCATAACCGTGACTCTAAAACTGGCCTTCATCACGGTTGACTTTAATTTTCAAATAGAAGAACCTTCTTTATCCAACAAGCATCCAACCCCATTATTTTACCATTGAGACATATTCAAAGCCATTTTTCTGATAGGGTGGCAATTAACAATATTATGGCATTACAGAAAGTTAAGAGTTCAGGTCATTAGTGGAAAGAATTGGTATTGCTTTAGTTACAGTCTAATTTAGTTTTAATATTTGTATTTAATGAAACATGCATATGATAAACACAGAGTGAAAATATAATGATAAAATCACAAAACATATGAAAACTGATGTTAGGGAGACTGATAACCTACCTGTCCTTTACTAACACAATACTGCCATCTAATGACAGAGAGACCACATACACTTCATAACGTACACTGGACATTTTTATTCAAGGCAGTTCCCATTTAAAATAACACACATGCACACACACATACATGCTCAGGTAAAGATAGATGCTTTCCGCAAATCAAAGCTTTTTATGATATTGTGACTGAGGTCAGAGGTCAGACTGCAACAGTATTTAGGTATTTCTTTATAGCTTTAAACAGTAACATTAGGCGATACAAATCTTTTCAGAAGTATTTAAGGCAGAAATAAATTTTTGTACACATTAATTTCATGTCTAAGGCTCACATTTTACATTTAATGTAGTGCAGTGATGGTTTTTACAGTAATTTCTTCTTCTTCTATTTTAACTGAGAGAAAAGGTGCACAACGTAGCACTCCGTGCCATTTTAGTAGAAATAATGTAAAAACCTTTATGTTATATGTCAAGGATATGACAAATGTTGACACATTTCCAAAATATAGTCTTCGGTTTCTGGCAGAATTGAACATTTTTCATCAATTTTTGAACAACAATATTATCTACAAAGTTTCTCAAAAGGAGGTCTCAGTTTTATTTACGTTGCATTATCTCAATTGTATGTATACAACACGTTGCTTTGTTCAAAATTATGACATTACACTCTTATATTTAGAACATATTCATACATAAATGTAGCTCAGCAAAACCAGGGTCAAAACAATTAAAATTACACAAGTTAAAAGGTGATTACAAGTTAAAAGTAATGACATATCCCTGTTTATTTTTAAATCAGAGTGGTGTTAGGTTTTAAATATCTGAAGGGGCTTATATCTGCAGATTGAATGGACATGATGACCTTTTATATAAAACTAATCCTTTGGTGCAAAAGGCCATAATTTTCCCATTTAAAAATGTTCTTCTGCTTACAGCATGACCTTTACTGTTAGTGAGCTTATCGCTGCTTCAAATTTCAAAGTGGAGTCTCCTTCGTATTTCTGTGGATCCTGCAGCCAACAAAAGTGACTCTTCCCCAAATATAATCCTCAGAGGGGGGTCGGCTGGGCCCTTCTATATTTATTTGATCACATGTGGGACTCACTGGTGCAATGCGGGCCATTAGCAAAGGGCATGTGTCATCCCAACTGACTACATGCGCAGAAATCCACACACACGCACACACACACACACACACACACACACACACACACACACACACACACACACTTACATTGATCTGAGTTCACCCTTCTTCTCTTGTCCTCTCCTACCTCGATCCATCCTCCTTTCTATGAGATTCAAAGGGGAAAGCTCCTCAGTAGCTCTCAGAACATTGCTGTTTTGTGGCAATTTTTCTATTGAAGTTTGAATTTTAGTGGATGTGGTTCCATTCTTGTTATTTGCCATGGTGGCTATTGCTGCTCATCACTCTATAGGTTGACCTACAGTACTTTTGTGATTTAAGGCTATAGTAAAGCAGGTAAGAAAGTGACATAGCATGGTTTGACTAGGCATTGCACACTTTGGTGCAAATATGCAGTAAGTGTGTGCTTTGGAGACCCCACAGAAAGATTTAGATGGGGCCCTGTGGGGACAGATGGGAAACAATTCCCCATGCTCAATATGATTTACCCAACAAGTCCTCCAAATTAGACGACTAAAGACATGCCCTCTAGAATGACACATAGAAGCATTTTTTGATCTGACGACCCTATTACCTTCTAAAAACTGTTAAAAATCACTGTTGAAAAATAAATCTGTTTCATGATGTGAAAACACTATGGTTAAGGTTTGGTCAGGTTGCGGTACAAAAAAGACTTGGTTAGGTTTAGGGAAACATCATGGTTTGAGTTAGAATAACGTTGACGTTTGTTGTCATGGTTACAATATTAAACACTTGGTTAAGGATAGGGAATGATCGTGGTCATGCTTTTTGATTGTCGGTGTGAAACAGGAAATGAACAGCAGTCGCCCATGTCAAAGTCCGATTCTTTGTTGACCCAGCCACCTTGGCTGGCTAAACATTCTGGCTACAAGGGTAAACAAACTGTGAGACAGGGTGGTTGGGAGCCTGGATAACTGCATGCATGGCCGGCTGGTTGACTGCAGGAGTACCAGGCAGTGTTGGCTCAGGCGTGCTGGGCAAATTTGCCAGTATTCAGGGGCGCTGTTTTGACTTGAGCCACAGACGATGACAAGCTGAAAACCCACAAATGAAGCCTGCTGGAACTTCAGGTAGATCTGCTTCTGATCTGCTGAAAGCTTGGCTGGCTGGGTGGCATACAGACCCTGTGGGACTGGGCAAACACTGGGCTCAGAGATCTGATACACTAGGGTTTTATGCACCAGAGAAGAGGACTGCGGCAACTGAGTGGAACCAGGATGAATGGAAACAAGCTGCTGACTAGCTGGGAAACACACAAAAGGCTAGCTGATAGAGATGCAGCAGCCGGTCAGGAAACAGGGAAAAGGCTAGCTACAGTAGGTAGCTTTGGCTAACTAGCTTCTTGCCTGTGTCCCAGTGAGTGGAGCTGCAGGTGGAAAGCTAGCCAAGATAGCTGGTGATAGAAGTATAACCACAGCATTTGAGTTTAGAGGCCTAAAATGAACCAAACAGCAAAATGAGACAAAATATTAAATAGCACACACAAAAAGTGAGTCCCAAATAATATCTCTGTGAAGCAGAGATCAAATGTATGAAGTGTTCTTTATTTCGGCTGTCAGAATTTGGTTTCTGCTGATCCAAACTTCTACTGCTCCCTACCTTAGATATATTTTACAGAAATGGTCTCAGGAAATCACATATAATATGCTTAGCCTTGGTTTTCACGCAAGGCACGTGCTGGTTACATTTTATGTATCTCATGAGTCACTGGTGAGGCAGGAACCTAAACCCTCTGCTGTCCCAGGTCAGTTGTTAAGCAATGACTCAGCTGAAGTAGAAAAAATATTCCCCAGCCCCTCTTTATTTGGAAACATTCCTGCACTGTGAGGCATAGTGTTCACTGTCGCAATTAAGGTAAAGAAAAAGCACAGACACACTGAGGAGTTAAAGTGATTCCGAGGAGTTTATTGCACAGCTACCACCTATATTACTGCAAATTCTAGATTTTCAGGACACGCAAGTACACAGCGTACACAAGCATACACAGGCAAATATAGATAGAAACATGCATGCAGGCAAACTCCCATACCAATTGTCCCCAGGCACTGTGAACCTTTAGCTGTTAATACAAAGTATTATTCAATCAGGCCAACACACTAACACAGGGGACACGACACACACATGCACACACAAATGGCAACAAATGAGAAAAGTGACACAGCTGGCCCCGAGTTGCGGGTCACTGGCAGGTCAGCCACTCACTGGACCGTCCTCCTCTTCACGCTCATCTCCTCATCCCTTTCATCAAATCCTACCATTTTTTATTTGCGCTGTGATTAAATGTAGATCTGCAGTAATAAAAAAGACAGGTCATGAGGTGATAAAAACATGAATGAAGGTGTGATTTGAAAATATATCAAGGGGCTCATAAAAACATCAGTGTCAGTAGCCGCTCATCCCCATCTTCATGTATTATGACTCACTATTTTTACCTAAGTATTATATTTACTTTACATTTACTGCAATTTAGAAATTCAAAATGTAACCTTTTCCAAACTGTATAAGTAACCAATATATAAAATATGTATTATATTCCTTAATAACTATATACACTGTTATTGCAGTTTTGAATACTTCTGTCAGTAAAACCGTTTTGCTTTTGTTGTTTTCTGTATTATGAATAAGGTAAAATTGTTGATGTGAATTTAGTGCATTTCACTGCCTGAAAATCCCCTGATTATATTTGTGGCTCTTCAGTGCAGCTGATATCTGTATGCTTGCTGCAAACAGCACCAGCTCTCCTACACTCCTGCAACTCATCCCCTGGCCTCCTTCTCAATCCTCTCACCTCCATCTCTCTTTTCTCTAAAGAGACTGTCCCTCTCTGCCCTCTCTGCCAGCCGGGTCCTAAGGGAGCTTGGCCACCCATTGGGGACCCATTAGGGGTGTGGGTGGGAGAGCAGGGAGAGAGACAGCGGCAGGTCAAATCGCTTTGTGGCCGAGGAGGGCTATCATTTACTGTAATTCAGGTCCTGTCAGGCTGAAGGAGAAGGAAGGTGAAGTGGCGTGGCGCGCCCTGGCTCTCATCTGTCTCTCCCCCCACCCCCACCTATCATAGACAATGGCTGGCTGGGTGGCTGGTGGCTAGTGGCTGGTGAGTGGGAGGATGGGTGCCGGAGGAGATATTACAGCTACAGTGAGGTAAATCTATTTTGTTGCAGCTGAGCATTGTTCTATGTCATTTTACCTTCGAGCCACTTCATTGACTGACTTATTCCTTACAATGAGCGAGCAGGTAGGGGTTCAGTGCCTTGCTCAAGGACACTTTAACAAGACATGTGACTGCTAATGGAATCAAACCACTTTACATTTTAGGTATTATATGTTGCTTTTATTACCAACAATGAATAAGCAAAACCTTAACAATACGCTTCAGTACTGACAGACCAAATAAAACCTAGGACTTGTCAGTAACAGTTTCTCAGACCTGAGAGGCTTCCCGCTGTCACTCCTGCTGTCAGTGATAAACCTCTCCTGTTCATCACTGACAACAGGACAAATATTTCTCTCCCTCCATATTATGTTTCTGTCTCTGGATGTCTCCTCTAGTCTATGTCTCCGTTTGGTATTTAAGAAAATAAATCTGTACGGCGAATTTTCAGCATGAATAAATGTAAGCAATAGTATCAATAGTTGTATTAATATCTGTGAGAATTATTCTAATTATTTGCATTCACCACCTGAAGTTCATTGTTTGATATGACAAATACAGTCCAGGCTTTTCAAGAAGTATAATTTTGTCCTCCACAGACTTAAATTAGGTGTACTATAAATCTGTATGTATATGCAGTGCAGAGTTTTTTCAGTAAGGTATAAAGACTGAAATATTTGTTTTAGGTACAATACAATACAAATTATTTGAAATAAACATATCTGAAAACTTATATGATCTTTCAGTATGTTATCAAACTGTTTTTACAGTAAGTTGTGATTCAGAAAAATGCCTTCACCACTATATCTTCAAGGTAAAGCAACATACAAATTTAAGAATTATTAATTAATTACTATGCTAATTTTTGCTGTAATTTTAATGTAAACTTTACTAAAAGATAGTACTAGTGGCATTAGGAATGTGGTACGTTGAAAATGTTTTTTGCCTCAAAAACTACTGCTTAACAACTTCTTGTTTTGTTTTTCTGTGCTCTGTGTATTTATTTGCCCACAGGCCTATAAAATGTATACTTTTAGTACCGTTTGTAATATAGCAATAATATGGATAGACATGACAGATATACATTTGTATACAACAAAAGAAAAAAAAACAGAAGTGCAGGTACACATGAGATGTAGGCTATAGTTCCAAAGCAAAACAAAGAAAGTATCACTGGATTAAACAATAAAAAAGCAAGTAGTCCAAACACAAGGTTTAAGCACAAATGTATCAGTTTCCATAGAAAGAAAATGTATCTTTTTATACAATTGTTAACAACATCAATAATTCATCTCTCTCTTTTCCCTCCTTTCCTTAATCTTTAAGCCTTATAATTAACTTCCTTGACCGCTCACATTTCCCAAATCATCATCATTAAAAGACATTTTTTTCTTTGGTCTTTAAATTTCAGAACTATCATGAGCTTGTTCTGCTATCAGATGCTTTATGAGAGAAGCGGTGATTGTTTTTTCAGATGGGGGATTTCATATTAGGTAATAAAACTCAATTAAAATAAAAACACGATGACTCCTCTGATATCTAGCTTCCAAGAAAAGAACATTATGTCTAACTATCAAAGTTAAGAGTCATTGTAAGACCTTTGCTTGCAAAACAGTCTGACTCTTTCATGTCGGGCTGCAATATTTTCCAAAATTGGATTTATTCCCATTGGACTGAAGACCTTGGACTCTGAGAGGTAAGCTGCTATGATGAAATTTGTCACTAGAGGACAGCATCTTCCTCTTTAATAACATTCACCCGACCAAAGGAAACGCCCTTACAGTCAGAGGCCATTGGACTGCTTTCATCTTTCTGCACATTGCCTTTGAGTGGATATTTCCACTGAAAAAAGGAAAAACAGGCTCTGTCCATGTATCCAAAACTGGCCTCTCCTCCAAAGATCATCTCTTTTTAAAACACAGATGATGCTTTATCTTGGAGTGGGTTAGAATGACACAGCAGGGATGAAGTGCCTTGCTCATGGACACTTCAACTGGTTCCTATAGTGGCTATAAAACAATTAAAATCACAATTGCATGGTTATGAAAGAGGTTTCCAGGTGTTGTGCCATTATGCTGATGTTCAGGTCAGGGTGTGTCACTGTCAGATAATAAATATAAATGATGGGTTGTTGTAGTAACACCCACACTGTTATCTGCTGGATAAAGGTAATATGAAACTACTGGCTTCGCAGGTTTTCCTTTATGAATGCACATTCATCTAATGTAATTATTCTTTTGTGCTACTAAACTTGAGCACCAACATGAAAAGCTGGCTTTGATGGCAAAAGAATCAAATGAATCGGTGATAAGTGCTGTGCTGTACGTATGTTGGTTATAAAAAAGGTGAACCATGTGCACTTACACACATACAGACCATGTATGGGTAAAAGAAATGAAGTATCAACACAAAGAAACACATACGCCCAACACAACACTATGAAGGCTGCATCAAATTACTTTTCAAATCTCAGCTCAGTTGACCTGATTTTGAAACAGGCCTAATTTCTGAATGCATGATGGCATTAATGAGCTGTCTGTGGCATTCACTGTCATTCCACAAGGGGGCGATGTTGGTCTCAGTTTGGAAATTTGTGACATTTTTTTCCCCCCCTAAATCATCACTTCATTAAATACAGCCTCACACACCCGTCACACCAAATCAGTTACTGTCAGCATTTAAAGAGTCACACAGCGACACATGAGAGCACGGCCTTTGTCTGAATCCCACCATTTCACAGCACAATTCTAGCTAACAAATGACGACCTGCTGCGTCCTCGTCGACCGGTTTTGTCGGTCGTCAAGCAAGTAAGGTTTGTAGATAAACCAACACGTTACCGGCCCAAAAATAAGCCCTCTATGTCTCCGGCTTTGAAATGGGATCTTAAAAACAAGAGCTTGGCCCAGACACACTCTCTAATTAGAGAGGCCCACAGATGCCTGCATGCTCCCACACACACACACACACACACACACACACACACATGCACAAACCACACATGCACACACACACACAAATTATAGAAAGACCGGAGAGATCAAAGAAAAGAACACAGTACAGTAGTTTGTGTATTTACTACACCCCTTCCAAAAAAAATGACAAGTAGCAAGTGTTGTTCTTTTTTCTTCATGGTGAACTGATGTGGCTTGTGCACTGAATGCCATGAATGCTGCCTCTCCCAGATATTATTGGCACACCCATTGGTTTCTGTGTGCGTGAATGAGCTGGCTGTCATTTTCTATCTATGCGCTTTTTCAGTAATGTGTCACATGATTAGCGAGGCAGCCCTAGCCGGCCTTTATCATGCTAATGTTTTTCAATTTCCCCCCACAAAGAGCATACATAGCTCATACAAAAGATGGCTTCAGACAGGCCCGTAACTCTCCGTCTCTGTCTCTCTCTCAAACACACTCACACTGCACACACTCTGACAGAGCCCCATTTCAGTGGCCAGATACAGTCATTTCTTGTCTGATGCACACACTGACGCATTGACTCAGACTACGTGAGACACACACTTGCGGGCTCGCACGTACACAAACACGACCCTGCATGCGTCTACACACTCACAGAGAAAGACACACTAATGCACAAATGCACACGCTTGTACTCATCCTCACAGCTGGTCGCCCCTCTGAATGCGAGCAAGTGGATCTTATCACTGGTACTTATGTGCACACACACACACACACATACACACACAAAGTACAGCACAAAAAGGCCTCTCCATATCCAATTCTGTCACTACCAACCTTTTTCTTTCTTTCCTTTGTTCTTTCTTCCTCTCTTTTTTTCTTTCTTTCTGTCTGTCTATCTCTCCTCTCTCAGCTGGCTGTCCTTGTTCAATCCCCAAATAACCACATCCTCTCAGCATGTTAACAAAGAAGCCCAATCAAGAGATAAATGTCTTTTTTTTTTGTATTTTTATCCTGTCTCTATCTCTAATTCTACCCCCCTCTTTTGAACAAACAACATTTACCCATTTATTCTAGCTTGGATTTGTTCTTTCCACCATAAGTACACAGTCAATATATTAAAACATTATCTCGGCAATTAGCACTGCGCACGGCTCACTTGCAAAAGCACTGAACCAAGTAAGTGAGGTTGGGAATCTGCTAGTATTGGGAATAGAGTACAATCATATGCATGTTCTGCATGAGTGAAGCAATGATATGTTTGCATTTCATGTTGATTTTAGCATTGTTTATTATCTTGATTAGTATTTAATGTGTTGTATTACAAACTGAGATATCCACCCTTTGGAAATATCTCTCTTCCATTTACCAAATGATTGATAAGACTAAATTAAACAGGATAGCAACTACTTAACACTCTCAGTTCTCCTAATTCAGGTAATGTATTTGCTTTGAAATACACATATTGTTAAAATTATGTTTTTTCATTGTGCATATTATGCAGTCTGTCAGATTGGGGAGGTGAATGACAGTTGTCCTATGAGCACACAGCTTTCTGACAGTCGACCTAGCTGCAGGCTATTGTTGTCTAATAACAGACACACACAAACACACAGATGCACACATACATATGCCGAATCCCCCTCCCCCTTTGAATAAATCAACACATGAAGCATATAATTCTCCATGTAGGGGCCGTTTAAGGGGGCATTATGGCCCATTTTAAAATCTCATTAGCAGGGCAGCTGCACTTTGCACCCCAAGCTGGTGATTGGAGCTCTCTTTTTGTTTTGGTTTTTGTACGGGGGGCCCAAGCAGAACCCTCACCCCACCTCCTTCCCCGCCATCCATCCCCAAAAAGACATAGTGGCACGATCAATGGCAAACACCCGGGCAAAGAGGACACTTACACTGCATCTTCTGATTTTTCCCCTCAGATGCGATGTTTAATAATCAGTTCAAAAAGCAAAAAGCATTTGACTTGCACTTGAATGCATATAATTAAAATCTGGCAGAATTGCCATGCAACCATAAATTAAATTCACATGAGACAGTTACTGTCACTTATAGTACAGCAAGACACGACAATATGGGGAGACAAATAGATAACTTGATTGGTATACCTCAACTAATTATCACTTAAGTACACATAATGTAACTGTAATGGGTAAAAACAAGCAGATATGATGATGACAATTGTGTTATTGTTAGGGTGCAGATAGCATAATGGAAAAAATACCCAGTTAATTACATTCATGTTGTTGTAATTTAGGTTGTTCCATCTGTGAGGATTCCCATAGTGCAGTAGCAGCAGTTTCTGCTATGCCAACTGTTTGTGATCTGTTATTTTGGTTTTTTTTATTCATTAAGGTATTGAATTAAAGTTGCACCCGTACTGTTAGTTTGTGAAATGTGAAATGTGCGAAAGCAACTCCTGTGGTATTATAATGATAAACCCGTGCAGTTTTCTCACACAGCTAAATGACAATAAGTCAGGCGAAAGGAGGACACTTTCCAGGGGAAAGAGGATACTGAATGCAGTCATTTTGCAATCTTCAATTTCTGCAAGATTCATCTTTCTGTTTTTCTTTGTTCCAAAAAGATGTTGAAACAGAAACATTCTCAATGAGGTGTTGACAGCCTGGTAGATTCATTTTTGTTTCGAAATGAGTTTTATTACAAAAGACTATATAAACAACAGCCCACTCTTACAAAAAGATTCATAGCAATACAAGATGATAGGTAAAACTAAATAAAATTGTATCTTAATACTCCTTCAGACTGCTTTATTCA
Source organism: Macquaria ambigua (assembly GCA_008360985.2). NCBI lineage: Eukaryota > Metazoa > Chordata > Actinopteri > Centrarchiformes > Percichthyidae > Macquaria > Macquaria ambigua. The sequence continues at coordinate 217,721 of VMKM01000154.1, forward strand.
CCGTGGCTGCCTGTATCCTTTCTACGCTGGAACTTTCCTACAACTTAAACAATGATTCCTTGTGCTTTTGTTTTTTTTTTCAAAATAGTTTTGCACAATAAACAGCCAAACTATTCAACTATAACTGTAACTACTACCCTGCTGTTATGTTTGGCTATTTTTACACCATGTCACCAGTTTCCAGCTGGACAAAATTTTTTTCAAGCAATGCCAGAACCCGATAAGAAAAGAAGGTGTGTGAAAATAATAATTTCACACCTTGTCTCAGAGCATTCAGCCGGTTCCCTTTACGTGTATTTTTGTGGAAATCTCAGAGAGAGAACTTTGTACTCCCCGAAGCTTGCTTTTTCACGTTGGGAGCTTTGTATAGCCACAGACCAACTCTGGAAGCGCACAAGCGTGGTAAGGGTAAACATGCTAGGTGGTTGGTACACACCTCTGGGCATATTTCTGGCACTCTGTCCGTACAATATGCAATGAAGGGTGAGGTAAAAGTGCCAGTGTTAGCAGGAAAGAAAACGAACAAAAAAAACCCTCACTGTCGAAATAATTCAGTGTAGTGTAGAATTTAGCAGGGACTATATTTAAACTGGGAAAAACCTCACAGCCTGTACTTTAAGAGAGGGTCATGCAAGGCAAAATGGAGAGGTGCCATGAATGAGGTTCTGACAGATGTGGAGCTGTCGTTTTGTCTTTTTTTCTCCCTCTGTTTCCTTTTCTCACTTCCTCCAGTTTGTTTCAGAGACTGCTGGTGTCTTTCTTCACTCTCTTCCTTTCTCATCTCCCCCCATTGTGTGTGAATTTACTGCTTATGATATAGCCCAAACTGATGAGCTATTATCCTTGAAAGAAAATATCAAATTGCACTTTGCACTCTTCAGGAGTAAATTATAAAGTTTTCAGCAAGTTGGCTGTCACCAAATAGTGTGAACTCTTCACTAAATCAGTCGATTTTTGGCAAAAATGGATGTACAAATGGGAGATGTACTATTTGCTCGCTGGCATTTTGAGTCAATATTGCTTTAGTGGTTGCTACTGTGTGCCAACAGTAGGACTCTGGTAAAAGTAAGCAAATAATGGTTTAATAATCATTCACTGTTGAGACTGCTGAGACCTTGAGACAAATGAGTTATTCTGTGTTGAATTCGTGCGTCAGTGGTGTCAAAGTCATGCATCTGCAGAGCAGTGACAGATTTTTTAAAGATTCTGCTTTCAAGAATTATTTCTTTAAAAACAACAACAAAATATAGTGTTTTTGTCCTTGTTTCAGGATTGTTCAATAGAAACAAACCAAAAATGTCTGGTGTAATATTAATATAGTGGGAATTCATATTTAATATTGCTACATGACATTTGAGGTTTAAAAAAATATAACAGATTATTTTCCAAACATGCTTACACTATGCTACACGCTATGACTTTATTTCTACACACACTTCATAAACCACGTAGGATGTGTGTCTCCTTTCCCCAGTAATTTGCTGCATGTCCTTGCCATGTTGAATGTAAAAAGAGAGAGAACAAGGAGAACATCAGATATCAGCGCAGTGGCGTCCTCCCTACACCAGATCCAGCCAGATCCACTGATAGATGTGAGGCTGATGGAGAGAGTATACGCCCAAGACAGGATATTAGAATGGACGTTTCCTTCTTCCGTACGCCACAGGCAGGGCCCTCTCCCACTTGTCTTCTCTGTAGAAAGACACGGAGGAAAGATAAAGACGTAAGCGGAGCTGACAGGCTGCTGGAGCCACGGTCTCCTTCGCTGTTTGCATCTTGAGCCGGTTTCTGATTTGATCCTGAGAGGATGATTGTGATGGGGACTTTTTTTTTTTGGTCTGCGGACAACAGATGGCAAGGGATGATGCAGATCTCTATGTTCGAGGCGGTAGGAAGCTATTTGATAGCGAAGAACAGTATTTGTCTTGTTTTAATTTAACCTTTATTTAACCATGTAGCCCGAAGTGAGATAAAGAATCTTTTTATTCTAGGAGACGGGGTCAAGAGAGCAACATCCTGATACATTAAGTTGTTGTAGATTGTTGTAGGTTGTGGAAAAACAACAAAGACAAAATGACAAAGCAAATTTCAAACAAAGCCACATGAGAGGAAAAATGCAAGGCAAAATTCCCAACACAGGGCAAGGGTTAAGGATGTCACTTTTCTTGGAGTGCCCAACATATACGGACATTGTTTATCTAAGATTCATGCACTGAGGGCTGGATTAACTAAGGTTGCTGTGCCAGTTTCTTTGTTTTTTTTGAGGTGCAGATGTGACTCATTCTACCACACATGCACAGTATGAACAGAAAGACCAGGTGGACTCATTGTTTGCGTGCCATTTTAGCAAGTGTTTGCAAAGAGCTTTGTCTGTTGACAATAATTTAACCCAAAATTAGTTGTTGAAATTATAACTGCTTTGTCCATCTGTTTTTTGTCCAATTGTAGATTCATCTCATATGCCAACCATCAGTGTTAAACAACTGCAGCTTTACATTGTGAAAACATCATCAACATACTGTAGACATTTGTCCTTTTAACAAACAAATTTCAACCTAATTAGGCAGCTATTTTGTGACTAGATTTTCTCTTTTCCAATGTTTTCAACATTTTGTAGGGTGGCTTATTTCTCCAGACCTCTTCACCCTCGTATTAAACCATACAACATAAAACATGACAACAATGTCTAACAATGTATATAAACAAGACAGTGTGAGCCATTTGAAATTTTGAGAACAAAGTCAAAATTTGTACCGTAAATTTATGGTGAGAGAGGCTGCATTTTTGTCCAGCCGTCTATGACCTTTCTGACAGAAACATCAAAGAAACCAGTTCAGCAATATGATTGCATGACTATCAACCCCACTTTAATTGGCAGCAACTGTATTTAGTTAGAAGTGTGTTTGTTCATGCCACTGCATTCATGCTTCTGAATTATTGTTTATGCATGCCTGTGGATGGGCATTCCATATGTGTGAGCATGTGTGCATGCATGCGTGCATATTCCATCACACATGACCTACTGTACCTACATACCAAGCTTTGCACTCTCGAAAGTGGTACTTCTTGTGACACTGTAAGCTTTACATTACACTTTGAATACATGTTTAACCACAATCGTTAGTATGTAAATGAGGGACTCACCTGCATCACCACCACTACAACCTCCCTACATCTTCTTCACCTACCGAAGACCAAGACGTCCTAATGCACCAGACCGGTCGACACTACCCCTCACTGTGACCATGTTTTATCCAAAACAGCTTTATTCTAACGTGACCTCATTAACATGTAAAAGTGGATCCATATGTGCTTGTTGTGCCTGTGCATGTGAACTGTCACATAATTTACATAGTTAACAAGCAGCCGAGCGTGAATAAAAGATGTGAACCGTAACGAGACGGGCAACATCCTACAACATATGTCCTGATCAGACGGAGGCTCGGCCCTCTCCACCCCACCCCGTTTAGGCCTTGAGCAGAACACCTCAATGCCTCCAGTACAAGAGCTGACCCAGATGTATGTTTTTTTTTTTTTTTTATGGTATGATAAAAATAATTTAAACCCTCCAGTTGTGGGGGCACGGCATTTGCTATTACATTTTATGGCACTTTGTGTGGTGGTGGTATGTCAGGAATGGTTTTAGCTCGCTGTAAATCTGGAGTTGAGCTACACAAGATGGGGCTAGCCAGGAGATAATATACATATGGGATTACTATCTGTTGTATATGGCACAGACTAAAGTGCATAAGTATAAACAGGGTGGACTTATGTTAGACAAGAGTGTGAATTTATCACAACTGGCCTCTTCCTTCTCCGTTTCTCTCTTGCTCTCTCTTTATCCCCTACCCTCAAATGCTATGTATGTGAATTGGTAATTGCCTGATACACTGGGAGTTTAATGAGAAAATGTCTGGCAAAGGCAATCACCAGTTCCAGGCTATTTGCTTTCAGCACAGATTATTTCAGTGACTGAGTGCACAAAATTGGATCATTATGGAGTGGGTTTTATAATGTGAGAATGACAGAGAGCATTAGAACGAATAGCCATGATGCTTTCTTATTTAACTATTTCATCCATTTTACATTCATTAGTCCGGGTTAGTCCGAGTCCTTTCCACAGGTTAAGGTAAGACATGGGCAGACAATTTAAGAGACAATTTTAAAAAAAGGTGAGGAATAAATAGGGAGGAAGAACACTTTCTTCCTCCCTATTTATTCCTCACAAGAGAAAGGCAGTAAAAAAAGGAATAAATTGGCAAAATGTTTTTCTATGTTATTGTTAAATCTTTATATGTGCTGATAGTTCCACTGAGATCAAGATTTTTCATCAAAAACATTCCTTTGGAGACTGACAGGCAGCACAGCATTTCAAATCAAGTAATAGACAATCTAAAAGTAAGGTGTGGGGAAGGAATGAGAAACAAGCAGCAAGAAAAAAGGAGGGAGACGGTTTTACAAATGGGATGATATTTGTTTTGAGCTGATAATGACGATGACGGTGATGAATATCAAACTGCTGGCATTTGTCAGTGGCTGGCTGTGGTTGTAATGGGCAACTCCTAGGTGAGGATGTGGGTTACACTTAGTGTGAAGCAGGTCATTTCTGGGGGGAAAAAAAAGGTGTACATGCCCAGGTAATTGTTATCGGCTGATAAAAGGTATAAGGAAAAAAATCAACGGGGAAATCATTCATAAAATACAAATACTGATGCAGACCAAGAGATATTTTTCACCCTGACTTAAAAACAACACTCCTCTATCCTCATTCCTTTTATAACACCCCCAAAGTCAAGCGAACCTAAAGCCTCCCTCAGGCCTGGTTCCACAAGCCAAGACATTTGTGTGGTTGGTACGGTATGGTTCCAATTTCCTATATATGGTACTTTGAACGTATGGGCCAGACTGAGTAGACAAAGCCAGTCTATCCAATGCCAGCAGGGCTGTACATAAACTCCAAATCCTGTCGATCTTTCCATCCAGAGAAATGCTGGAAGCGTTCCCAGAGTTACAGTAGGCTGAGGCCGCTACTGATGACTTCACCCTGAGACGACCTAATTGGGGAACTGTCATGACATTACAGCTAAATCCCCCTTAAATAAAGCTTTGACTTTGAATCGTGCTGCGAATTATGGTCTTGAGGAAAACGCCTATTGGGATTTTTTTTTTGATTAATAGTGTCAGAGGACGTATTAAAAAATGGAGCGGGGTGTTTGCGGACGGAGAGGTGGTGGATCTGTGAATGGGTAATCACATCTGCAATCCTGGGCCCTGCCACCTAATACTCACGGCAGGGTCCAAGGTAAACACAGCTGTGAAATGTCCTGAGCGACTGCACAAATAATAAATCTGTATGGATAGAGTGGGCGGCTGCTGGGCTGTTTCTGCTTCAACCCTCTGTCTGTCTGTCTGTCTGCCTGTCTGTCTCCGCGCTCACAATCAGCAGTAGAATGCAGTGACTGTGTACGAATGAAAGACGGCAGCAAATCAAGATGGATGACAAAAAGAATGACAACATGCATGCTTTGGCGGTATTGTAGATTTGGCTGCATCCATCCATCCACATTTACTCTCAATTTGGACAAGCTGTTTTGTTTGGAGCACTGCGCTGCTTAGAAGTGTGTGAAACATTATGAGACAGAATTCATTCATGTGAAGGGAATACAATGTCCTATTTTTTTTTTTTTTAAATCTGTATACTGCAGAATTCGTGGAGGTAATATGTTTGGTGGATGTAAGTACTAAGCTATATTATATCAAATGTTACCTCCCCTCAGGAGATTTTTTTTTTTTTACCTCAAATTCAGATTTTTCAAGCACAAAAAAATGACTGCAAGCAAATATGACCCGACTTAACTGATGCATGAAAAACAAGCAAAATGCAGTTTATAGCTCAAGTAAAGTTGTGATATATTTGATGCTGGGAGAGAAATGTATTTTTGACTCATCACACTAATCTGTTTCCAGAACTTTAGCCAAGAAAATTCCTCTTGTCACTCTTAATGTTATTCATTTTCCAGCCTAAAGACTTATAGTGTAGATTTTGTTAGCTAGTGTTGGCAGTCAAACAATGTGTGAAGCCAGCCCGACCCTTGTGACACAGACACATGTTGATATTCAACTATCAGGGGTCGAAAGTGTTGTATTTGCTGTATATCCATTTAAGTTTAACCCCAATAATAATTGACCCTTTCTTAATTCTAACCTCCCCTGTCATTAGATTCTTTCTCTCTATCTCCTTTTTTTCATCTTGTGAGACCAAAATGTTAAATTGTGACACATGGAGTTTTAGACCAATCAAATGAACCGTTCCTGTTCTGTATGTATAAAACTTGGCAGTTGCTTGAAAAAGATACATTTAGTTTTTTAACAACGAGGGTCTTATTCTAGTATTTTTTGGCCAACCTTCCAATCAGTTGCAATAAAAACGTACACATTCATATCTGACATCTGGGGAATGCCTCCTCTTCAAAAATGTGTTAATTTGTTTTTGTCATTCCAATTGGCACTTATATGGTCTTGATGGTTTTTATAGGACCTGGCAATAATCTACCCTGCCAAAACATTTCAACACAAACCTGCAGACTGTCACCCTATTAAATAAGTCAGGCAATGCAGAAAGTCTACTGCAAAAGTGAGTCTTTGCCTAAGCCATTGTGTCACCTCTTTGTCACCAAAGTGTGGAGATCTCCTGGAGGGGATTCAGGGCAGGTGTAGGAACATTGAATTTGTCATCCCTTTTACTTGTGTTCTTCTTGTCAAGAGGTGTTGAATACTCTCCGACTGTGTGCCTGGGAGTGAGAGAAGTGGAGGAAGCCAGGGAGTTTTTCCCACTCAGACATCACAGACACCCAAAACACCTACCTGACACATCAGCGCTGTCCATGTCAATAATGTCAGACGCAAACTGTGTTTGACTGGCCAAGATGAGATTCAGCTTGACCACGTTCTAGGGCGATTATACTACATTTCATCTCTAAATTATGCAGATATATTCCCATGCCTTAAGATAGTGCCATCTGGATCTCACCAATGTCCACCAAAGTTTCTGACACTGAATAGTTTTTTAATAGAAACAGCTTGCACAACACAAACAATGAAAGCTGAAGCAACATCCATAGTCGTCCATAGCTGCAAGTTGTCAAACCACAACCTAAATATCCTGGTAACAAACAGTTTCCCATTCTATTAGAATTTTATGTTTTCATGCTTCCAATGCTTGATGGGTAATACTGTCTGTAAGAGTTCGACATAAGGCACAAGAGTTTATCCAGCCACCCAATGTACAGCAGAGAAATAATTTCTTCTGTTGACAGCTGTACAGTTATTGCTCAGCTCTTCATTTTCCTTGCACTTCCCTCCAATATGACCAGTCCAGCAACACAGCAATATTTTCAGGGCACTATCGCACTTCTCACTGTTATTTTTTTTTTATTGCCAGGAGTCATCTTGTCAAAACAAGCATTTCATTTTAATTGAGTTTCACATGTTGAATCAATGCGTCTAAGGATGTTTTCAAAGCAAATCTGTTGAAGGGGATTTTTTTTTTTCTGGACTTGAGGCCACTTATGCAGAAGCTGGTCTTGAACTCTGGTGTGGTCGAGAGAAGAAGCCTGAAAATAAAAGTATATCAGAGGCTAATTTCTTATTGTACATATTTACTTACTAATGCATAGTCCTTTAGTTTACAGTAGTTTCTCAGTACTTTTGTTCAAATGTTACATTCATGATAGGGTGTGAGTGCTAATATAATGAAAATTTGGAGGAGATATAATCTGACATAAGTAGGGTTGTTGTAATAAGGTCACCTTCACGAAAGCCAGCAAAGCACACATAATACTCCTCTTATATCAGCCTGTGTTTTTTCCATTTGAGAAATATGCCTTCTCTGAAGCTGCTGCAGCAGATTAAATGACTTAAGATGGAGTGACATACAGTACTTGTGAGTGCTGGCTATGGGTGAGAGTTGTTCATCAACACAAGTACTGATTTTAGCCATGTAATGAAGTATAAAGTATGTGTGTTCTTAAAGTCTTCAAATAAAGGGGGACTGCAGCTGATTTCCACCTCAAGGCCAAGGAGCCGTTTTGTCAGTCACGGCCACTATCAACATTTTGCTGTGCCTTTAAATGTACTTTCATACTTAGTTATGAAGACGTGTGTGTGGGGGGCACCGTTGTGTTGATTGAGTCACATCCAGCAGTGCTGCTGTGGGTGCAAAACAGCCTCCGGTATTAGCATGTATAAACAGGCTTATAAATGGAGCACTATTTGGCTGTTCATTTTCATCCTCTTAACAGTAAACAAGGCGGAACAGGCCCTGACACCCTCAAATAAATGGAGACCAACGCACGCAAATTCAGCTGCAGCGGGGAACCGAGGAGGGTTGTTTGAGTTAAGGTCAATCCTGTTTAGATTGCATTGGTCGCAGGCCGTTTTTTTTTTCTTTTTTTTTGCGTTTTGTTTGTTGAGCTTTTCTGCGAGGCAAATAATGTATTCATGTATTCAGAAATCTGATGTAATGAATGTGACTGTGTTTGCTTGTGTTGTAGGGCTGTTTTTTATGGTGAAGTGTGTGTCTGGAGTGAGGGGGGGTACAAAGGATTCAGCACAGTGGATGCTCTCATTATATAAATAGAGGTGCATTCTGGCAGAGGCTCATGGGTGAAAATATGCAATGTAGGCCTACTGTATATCTACATTCATGGGGGCATACAGTATGTGGATAGGATTGGTTCTGTCATACACAAGTGTTAGTCTTCACATTATCTTTTTTTTTGGTATTAAATCATCTGAGCTTTGGCTGGGGTCAAAACAGGGATTTTAAGATTTGTCCAAGTGTCACAGTTGACGTTACATTAACCATATCAAGACTGTTATAATGATTGAATCAGTATCCTCTGAGTTTATGCTACCTGCCCAGCACAAAATGTCAATAAGCCTAAGTAAAAGAATGGCTGTTAAAGAAAGTCGAGTATCTAACAATCTAAAGACCCAGATGCCACAGTTAAAAAGCGAGTGAATGTTGGACTGTCCTCATAACTGTACAATACAAAGGCTGAATTGTAGTTAGAGACAAAGCAGTATTTTTACAAGCCATTTGACAGATTTGATGACACTTTTCAGCCATACAAGTTCACAGCATGTCTCTATTGGACGAGGTGTCTTGGTTTGAATTATGCCACATGCAAGAATAATGGTGATTGTCAAAATGGTGGACAGTTTATATAAGAGCTCTCCATTCATTAAACACTATCAGTCGTTTCTGAAGAACCCATTTAGACGAGCGCACTGGAGACAATGCATCATGTCATTGTGATAGGTCCCATCTTGGCTTTTTAGAGCTTTGCTAAAACAAAGACAGGATTAAGAGCATGGATTGAAATGGTAAACCAGAGTCAAATACATTTGTTTCTCTAACACGGCACAGTCTCCGCGCTCCCTGCGGCGACCTGCTCCGAGTTATTTATGATGTCAAAATTAATCTCACTTAGTGCGATGGGCTCTCGAAGAGGGGCCCTCCTTCTGAGTCGGCCGCCGAGCGAGGGATGAGAGAGAGATTGAGGAGAGAGAGCGCAGAGCCACCGAGGACTTATTCAAATCCTCCCTCATAGATTAGCAATCGCAGCTTGACAAGCCGCCCTGCAAGTTATTATTTATTTAATTTTTTGGAAATCGAAGCTGTTTCTTACCAACATGTCAGAGACAGGGGGTAATCCGTTTGGAATTTACGAGTGATGAGACAGGAGACAAACTTGCCGGCGTGTCACAGAGTACAGAGGATGCAGGAAGTGAAATATGCAAATGAGGTCTGCAGGCTTTAAAGCAGCTGTCTGTTTGATTGCTGCTCTCTGGCATTGTTTGCCTATGATGGATGGAGGCTTTCATTACAGGGGCCCATTAGGAGTACAAATATTATGATTTATGATTACACATGATCTTTAATTGTGAATTGATGTGAGGCTCTTTGAATGTATGGTGTGGTATTGTTCAGAAATGTATATGTGGATGTAAATATAGACTAATATTTAAAAAAAAACACTTCACTTTAATGTTCACTGGTGTCTGCATGTTAACAAAGGGTCCAACAAAGATTTAACTTGGGTAGTGATAGTAAAACTCCCAGTAAATTAAAGTGTTCATGAAAAATGCAAAAAGAGCAACTCAGGACCAGGACCAGGACCAGCATCAAACTGAACACATTCCGCATAGTCTTTTCTCTCTTGACGAAGACTTAATCTATTAAGATAATCTTTCTGCTCAAACAAACAGAATGTGACAAGGACTGTCTGAGGGAATAAACACAGCTCCTTTGTTGCAGCTTCCTCACTGGGACAGTGTTTTAAACAGACAAACAAAGCGTGCAAGCGAATACCAGTCACCACTGGCACCTCTTACTGCAAATGCTGATTGTATTAGAATAAGTGGGGTTGAGTTGCTTATACTGTGCAGAAGGAAAAAAAACTGATAATAAAAACGATGCAAGCTCACAGTGACATCTAATTAACATGATATATGTTAAATAATGTTTGCCAATGCACATAAAATATACTACTCAAATAGAGCTTTTGTTGAACTTTCACTTGATTTATAGTAAAACTGATGCTGTATAAATTTACATAAGTAAAAGTAAAAGGTTGCTTATTACATAAACATGACATCGAAAACTTGAAGGTTTTTTAAGTTCCTCAAAATAAAAAAAGTAGTACATCATATTCTTTATTTGGCAAAATCCTGGATTCATGCAGTCTGATGAGTATCCACAATTAATACACTCAGAAAGCAAGTGACTATATAAAAAAGCAACTCGATTGCATAATTAAGAAAAAAATATGTAGTCGTTCTACTCATACTTAGGTGGCAAATGAATCATAAAAGTGTGTACTTGTCTAAATTACATTTGCAAGTGGTTAGTTTCCAGTTTCCAGATAAATATCACAGTAACAGAATAGGTTATAATTATAGCCACTGAATCAGTTCAGGTTAATTTAAATTAAATACAGCTAAATTATTTTTGTAGAACAAGAGAATGTACAAACAAGGTCAAGGTAGGTTGGAAATCATTTTCATAGCCACGCTTGCCCTAAAGGGTTTCAATAAACCAACTGGCTCATTATAGCTGAGACCCTCACAGAATATGCTGGCATCATTTGGAGGCCTTAGCTCCGTGACATTTATAAATATTTGACAACAGATGAGTGGGCTCCGTGGGACGCCACTCCAAGCACCACTGACAAATCTGCTAATAAAGCAAAGGCCATCAGCGGCTCCTGTGTTGAAGACCGCGCTCAATATCCAGTGGCCGAGATGGCAGTTAAAACACGCACACCCCCTATTGATGCACACACTTGCGGACAACCTTGCCTCGCACAAACTCAGCCACACACACACATATCTACACCAACACACACATATACATGCGTGTGCACTGCTCTGCATGTCGGTACACACCATCAACAAGTGAGGAGAGCTACTGAGAGACTGTTCAGAGTGTGTGAGCCAGTCAACACAATCAATAATAGAGCAAATGAAAAGCAATTAGATGCTTTGTGACCAACTGTGATTTCAATAATAATAGTGTGTGTGAGGAATGCTGCGCCTCCAAATGATCTCCTTGCATTTGCTGCTACACTTGAGACAAATTGTAGCAAATAAAGTATCGTTCTGATGGCCACGCTGTGGATAGTCAGAATCCCCACTTACTGGATGAATAATGCAATGTGTGTGTGTGTGTGTGTGTGTGTATCAATCTTCTTCTCAGGCAGCTGTTAACCTCCCAGGTTTGAATGAGAAACAGGTGGTGGGGCCAAACACGCTCTTGGCTCGGAGGAAACTCCAGAACGGTGTAATAGCAGACATGTTGCTAATACCACACTAAACATTGCCTGATGAGGTGATTTAGTGTGTTTTGTGTACTGTATATTTCATTTACTGCCATGTTACACTTGAGTGAAAATCTAGCGGTCCTACTGTATGCAGCGCTTGCATGCGAAAGCCTGGTTTTCTCCTTTTGAGCTGCTGTCTTCTCTGCTCCACTTTACCCAGCAAGTATTTTGACATTGAATAAATAGTTGTTGAAACAAGCTGATAGTTATACAACACCCTGCTCATATGATGACACTTGTGTAAATATAGCAACAGAATAAAAATTGCAGCGACATCTGCTGTCACCCATAGCTTCTTATTTTATCATTTTGTGAAAGCAAGGCCTAAATATCTTGATGGTATTTGTTCAAAACAGTTTGCAGAGAAAGAGTATCAATTCTTTAACACAGTACAATGTTGTATTGTGAAATTTTAGCTCTTCGAGCTGATTTCAAACTTTCACCACCTTCATGTCACCACACGTGAAATGTTGCAGGGTGCAGTTTGCTTTTCCTAGTCATTTCTTTTCTGCTTTCATCTTTCCGCTTCTTTTATTTCCCCCCTCTTTTGTCGGCCTCTTCGTCTGTGATTACTCTTCCTTTGTTCTTGCTCACTTATCTCCTTTTCCCTCCATTCCTCCATCCCCCTCTTTTTCTGTCCATCTGTATATGTTGCTCTCTCTATGTTGGCACGTGCATCGCTGTTCCCCTGTTGGTTCTTGGCCAGCTCCCCCACTCTTCTGTTCTCGCTCTTGTTCACCCACCCCCACCTTCCTCCTCCTCCTCCTCCTCCTCCTCTTCTTCTTCTCGTTTTGCATGTGTGCCAGGGTCCGGGGGGCTCGGCACAGTGTACAGCCCAGTGGCCTAAAAGTGAATACTTACGTAATTGCCAACTGTCTCCAATCATTAGGGGCAGCCCTTAAAAAAGACATGCTTCGCCGACAGCTGCGTCCCCTCGCCTTTGCCAGCCTTTCAGATCGCATTTGCTTTAAAGGGCTCGTCCACATTATATTTAACCCCAGAGCACTGTGTGCACTGTGGACGACGGGGGGAAAAGATAGAGGAAACACAATTTATGCAGAGTTCTACAACATGAAGTATGTATGAAAACAGACTATAGATTCTCTTAGAGTGTGACGTGCACTAAAGTTGATTGTGTTTACGTCTAATATTACGCTAACGGATTTTGTGACCTGACCTCATAAACACATACAACAGAATGTGTAGCAAAAGTATCTAGCAGTGAACACAGTACCACGACAATATGTCACATTGCATCTTTCAACCTCTAATAATCACAATGACAGCTCTATTCTTTTCATAACATGGAACATGGTTGAAAACATCTTTATTGCCAACCATTTACATGTTACTGAGTTACTGCAATGAGTGCGCAGGTAGGACATTAGCCAGTGACCTTTGACCTTTCAAGTATAACAATGTTTATTCAACCTGCGGGCCTCATTGCAGTGCATTTTGTATGTACAAAGAGGCATAAAGACAAGCTTTGTTACTTCTTCCAGTCCTGTATGAAGTCTCAATTAAAGTCGCCGATATAATGTGAGAAAATTAAGGTTGAGATGTGCTCAGAAGAGACTCATTTGTTTATATTAACTACTGACAGTTCCCTGCCAGTTCCTGCTGAGAGATGAACGTACATTATATTTCCGTGCTTTCAGAGAGACCTCCCAGAGCATGGTTAGTGACAGCTGGGTCAGGTCCCCACGTATCGGGGACACAGCTGCCCTGCAGACATGTGCTCACACACACGCATGCACACACACACACACACACACACACACACACACGCACACACACACACACACACTCCCATGCACCAGGCAAACAGGAACAGGAAAGCAGAGCATCTGAACAGCCTCGGAGCAGAAACATATGACCACATTTCTGTTGTCTGACAAAAACCATGTATCTGCAAAAAGATATTTTAGCAAAGAACAAAAGAGTGCTTATTTTCCCATTGATCCCCATGTGTTTTAGATACATTTTACTGTACTAGATGTTTCAAAGGAGAGGTTTCAAAGGACCATAAATGGCAATAACATTTTTTTTAAGAGAGAAAATCATTCTTTTTTTTGTGATATGTTCAAAACACGACATGCTTTGTCTCTCAATTTGTCCACAATTATCAGCAGTATTTCTGAATTTGTGTTTATCTCCTTGGCTACTAAACACATCAGCATGTTTCAAACTGTTGCCCAAGATAAGGTTTTTACTCAAAATGAATCTTCTTGTGTCAGTCACAACAATAGGCCCCATACTAACACAAGAAAATGTCATATGTTGCTATTCTGACTGACCATGGATCAGGCCAGAGGTTCTGACTGATTCATGTTGTGGTCAGGTAACTAATTGAACAGTTAAAACCAGCAAAATACAGTATGACTTCCCTGGTTTATTGTTGCCTCTCATAAGCATACTGTACACAGTACTATTGCATATGAATATACTATAGACCTATACTATACCAAACCTAATTTTGTTTGCACTGTGCCCATGCAGCAGGAAGATTATGCAAAGCCCACCATCATTCTGGCATAGATTAAAAAAAAAGGTTTTGGGTTGCTGGAATTTCATAAACCAATGAAACTGCGAGGCTTTATGTTATAAATATTTACACAGGGGCAATGTTAGTGAGGTCCATTTGACATATGACTACTCTAACACTTGCCATAACTGGTCGACAAAATGCAAGAATGTCTCTATTAGATGGCTAATTTTCTAATTATCTTATTAGACACTGTGACTGTGGTAACAGAAACAGAGGACCAAATGAAACAAAAGTCCAAAATGGGGTTGTCCCTGCATTCCACATCCACTGGGTCAAAGGTTAAGTGTGAAACTAGCAACAAGTCCTTCAGATTAAACGACAAAATATGTTGTTTGTCCACACCTTCTAAAACATTACGTAGAAGCGTTTTCTCATCTGACGCCCCTATCGGCAGGACAACATCATTTTGTCCTCGCAAATCCAAAACTGTTACAAAACACGCTATAGGGTTATGGTTTGGTTAGATTTATGCACAAAAACAACTTGGTTAGGTTTAGGGAAACGATCATGGTTTGGGTTAAAATAACTACTTCGTTAAGGTCAGGGGACCTTCGTCGTCATGGTTACAATAATAAACACGTGGTTAAGGTTATAGAACGTTCATGGTCATGTGAAGTTTGTTGCTCTAGAACAACAGCACCATACTTCCTCCCTGACTCCTGTCTAATTACTTACTAGAAGACTTAGTCACTTGTTTTCACCATCATTCCAAGCAGTCAAGATAACATATTATACAGCAGTTTTGCTGACATCATGGGATGTGGTGACACTTGTGGCGGCTGCAACTTCACAATAGGGCTCAATAAAAGAACACTTACTGTAAGGGGTCCGACACCTACACTGTTAACTCCCTTATCTAATCTTGGAAGTGAAACTAAAGTGAACACACTTAAGTTAGGATTATAATTGTCAATGTATTATAGAACATATGACTATTCAAAGTACAGCTAATCAAAACTGAAACCAGATCTAATGGACCAGTGGCTTAAAACATTGGGGCAACAACTTTAACATTTGGATTTGTGTTCACTTCCAATTAAGTGGTTTAGTTTGAAAATCTTATGGGTAGATTTTAACTTTTTACTTCTCACATATTAGGCAAGAGAAGCTCAGATGACTTAGCTTCAGCATAAACTCTAAAACATAAATTGAAGTTTTGATATGGGTATGACTCAAACTAAAATAACCGTTGTTTCCTCTTGATTAAAATTACATGGTGTTCACACTTTACAGTCCATTACCCATTTAGCTTGGAATTTGGATAAAAATACCACAGGATCATGTTCCAGTGTTTCAAAAAGATAGAAAAATAGAGGGCAAATAAACTGAGAACTGAAAGCAAGTGGGACTGAGGATAACCCATAAGTCTTATCTTCTGGCACTGATGTACTGTACTTTCTTAAAGCTCGCATCTTAAACCATTTCGTTCTCCTTGTTTTAGGTTACAGGTATTTTTCTCTATACTGCAAAATGGAGTGAACTCAAAGTATTTTCAAAAAGCACCTGCTGATGAAAATCACTCTTGCTTTTCTGAGACTGAAGGAATTTGGGTTTTTCAGCAAAAAAAAAAAAAGTGATGCGCAAGTTAGTGTGTCAGGCTGACGGCTTGTCTAAATGGTCCCCTAACAGAAGCTCAGAGGGCCATGAATCAACCATGAAGGATAATCAAATCAAATGCAAATGTGGTTTGTGTGAATTTTTTTTTCTGTTGCTGGTGCTTGATGCCCCGAGGGGCCCTGTCAGTTGTAAGGGGAGGGGCCGTACATAATGAGGGGTCACGCTTGAGGGACCCTTTGTACACATGGTGAGTGGGAGCCCTTTTCTTGGGGACAAGATTGTGGAATTAGTCCAAGACAAAGGAAGGTGTGAGCACCCTCATCCCCCTTGCACACACACACATACACACACACACACACACCAACCACCTCCTGTCACCTTTGTCCTTCTCATTCTCCATCCTTGTGCAAACCCCTTTTTATTCTTCAGACTATGTGTGTGTGTGCGTGAAGCATCTAGCGAGGGGCCCACGGGAGGTGAGTGGGGGCTTCCTGGCCTCAGGGGTGAAAACTGCATTTTGATACTGATATGCTACAGCTGGACATTACTGGAAATCTGGGAAAGGCTTCCAGAAATGGGCCCATGGCCAACAGGTATATAGCCATCCATTTTTGTGTTTTTAACAAACAAATCAGATGATGTACATTTTGAGACGACCGTCCTTCTTTAATCTTTAAGGAAACTGCAGATCACATGTAATTTGTTTTCATCTTTCAGCTATCAACTTTCAAAGTGGACATCGTAACTCTTCATCCTTAAATTGACAGTCATTATTAACATGTGGCTGTAACCTATGTCTAACTGAAATGAGGTCAAGCAGACATGCACAGAGCAGCAGTAACAAAATGTGCCACGTAACTGTGCACCTCTTGCTTAAAGTCTCACTAAAAATGTTTGTGCTTTCATGTTTTACCTGAGGCATCTTCTTATTCCAAATGTTAAAATATGTGAGAAATGTAGGCTACAACTAAATCAAAATTGTCACAATTTATTAAAATTGGTTGTTTAAAGGTGAAAGCTTACAATGCTGTAGCTGTAGTAAAAGTATTTGTGAATAAAAAGTTTCAAAAATGCACTTACATAACTTATTCTTTTTCTTCTTCAAAATGGAATGAAGGTTTGTTTGCAGCGATAAAGTCCTACAAGGTCACTTTAAGGTGTGATGTTATGTGACAAAAGGTCTGTATGGATCATTCCTCAATTCAGCTTCAGAATGGAAACCACAAATACAAGAGGTCTGGTCTCTGATGTGGTGCTATTCTTAGTCTATCCATAAGTAATATTTTGTAAAATAAAGGATGTCTAAAAACTTTATTCCATCTAAATATAAAAAGGGAGCCATGCTGGGAAATGAGACTCACCATGAGACTAACCTTAACCAACACCAAACTTCAAGCCAGCTCAAGTTACTAGTACTTCTTTATGATAGAACTAGAGTGGTGTTATTTTTTGAGATGAGGATTGTGCTGTGAACACCTGCTGAGATGACACTTCAGTGGTGATCATATCAGAGGTTAGTGTTTATCTGAATGTTTTTCGATTTAGGGCATTAGGTAAGACAGTAGTGACATGAGTAGTGTTGTGCTTTGAGAAACAAGGGATTGATGAATCACATTGGTTTCACACAGACACACATTACTTGACTCATACAGTGAATGCATAAAGACGGTTGGGAGGGCAAATGGCACAGGCATGATCTATTGTACAATTTAAATCTGTACTAAAAACTACAAACAAAAATAAACAGAAACTCCCCAGAACAGAAACTTGTTCTTATATATCATAAATCATCGAGATAATGACGAGGATTCAGAGAGAAAACTTAATTCACATACAGTTTTAAAAACCATAAAACACACAATAAAGCTGAGGCTTATTTCCACTGTAGTCCACCCTCAGACATTTTATAGCTTTTGGAAGTCACATCTGAGGCTGCTTGTGGCATCCATAGTAGCAGGTCGGGTAGAGTGTGTCATGCCCCCCAAGCAGAGGAAACCAGACAATATGTGAAAAATAGCTTTGAGCCTCCCACCTGTCTCCTAGACGTCACAGCAGGACAGTAATTTTAAGTGGGCAGGGTGATACAATGTCAACAACAGGTTTCCTAAAACAGCTGAAGCTGACTGAACACAGTTGGAAAAGTTGAGGCAAGTGTTCATATTACTGTACAGTCACTGGATCGTAAATTTGGCATCACTGCCACACTGCCACCGCTGTGAATGTAGACGTTGTTACTACAATGTAAATGGTCATAATCTTTAATAGAAATTGCATGTGCATTTAAATGTACTATTTTTTTTTCAATAACATCAACCTACAGTACATACTGTATCACTTCTGAGTATGAAAATATGTGTAAATCTACACAAGTATACAACCAAATGGCATTTACACCCACTAGACCTTCTTTTCAAGTTTATGTGGAAATGCATAACCAGGTGAAAGGTACCCTCACTGACTGAACTTGGTATAATATCTATGATAATTCTATGTGGTTGGTTGTTTTGCCAGGCAATCACAAAATAGGAAATTCAATCAATGCAGTAATTTAAATTCTTGTCTTCTTGCCCAGCTGTATTTAAAAGAGAACAAGATGTCCCTATGATTCTAGCTCCTGCAAAAAGCATTCAAACTTGTAAATGTGACATGGTAAAAACTGCAAATCATAAATATTAACAAAAGATAATTGAAACCATGATTTGAAATGTCTCTGAGCTCTGTAGTCTTTGTTTACACATCCCTGAGTTGTAGAACAGGCGCCTTCGTGATGCTAAAAGGAATGCAACCAATTTATTTTGCATCCATCTAATATTTAGAGAGCTCATTTGGTTCATATAGCTAAACAAAAGCTGACTTTAACAACGTGGCTCGGGTGATTCACATGCAAAACAGAAGGCCCTCTTTCAGAGCCATGTGGAAGAAGGCTTGTGCGTAATTACAGAAGAGGGGTCTCAATAGCATCGTAATTGGAGGCAACGCCCCGGTCCAGAAAGGGGCCATGGGGCTCTAAACATGTTGAGAGGTTTATTGCAATGAGGTCCTCAGTCTACTACTCTTTAAAAACCACAATGGAGGAGAGTGGGAAACAATGGTGGGTTAACATGATTGTGCTTGTGTGTTTGACTAGGCCTGGGAGCTCTCTGTTGTCTTTTCTCCTGCACTCCCGGTGAGGGGGAAGTGAGGCGTACTGATGACAAAAGCAACGGGTGCTTGGGAGCATAAAGGGGCTGGTTAATCACGGCCCTAAACTACAGGAAGTGTCTATTCAATGAGGCCTCAGGCAGCCAAGCAACGATGCAATCTGGGCACTGGGGTGGACTGGGGTTTAGCAGCGGGAAGGTGGCAGCAGAGGAGGAATTGAGTTATGACAGATTTACAGCGCACAGGCTTTTGGGGTTGTTGTAGGGTACAGCTGACTTGTTTGAATTGCTACCATATTTGTTTAGGCTACCTACTAGCATTAGAAATTTTTGACTCTTACCAGTTTGTTTACAGTAGATAAATATATTGAACAAATACGGTGATATGATCTGATATGGCTGAGATAGAAATGCATTCAAAAACGCAAAGTACATATTTGGATTTGATACAAGAGTTTCGCCTTTTTCTCTGCTGTGTTAGTCCATCTTTACACCACTGATCCATTTATATCTCTTCTGACCTTGTGCACAACAGGACAGAAATGCATTTTTTTTTTTTTGCTCTCACCCTCACCCTTGACATTTAAAAATAACACATGTTCTTTTCATCTTTGCGTGCCACCACAATGAAGACAGCAGAAGCCATTTAAAGCAAATGTTTATTATTCAGTTTGGGCGTGCATCCATCCTGACTAACTGCTAAACAGATTTTCGGAGCTGAAAACATATTAAAATATCTTTCTGATTCCGCCGACTTGCACCAGAATTTGTGAGCCTGAAAATAATGAATTGCCTATGCCTCACGTACACAAATGCATCTCTAATGAGTAGTGTCCTACTTGTTCAATTAATTACAGAGATTTTCTGACGCTTTCATCTTGTGCACATGCCTCTGCGTATGACGACAAACCTTGTGTGTCACATAAGTTGTCCGTGCTTTGTATGGGTGTGTGTGTGTGTGTGATTAAAGGAAGGGGGGTGGGGGGGTTGGTAGTTTGTACACATCCGTATTATCTCTTGCTGCTCATCCGGCTGAGAAGCTGGCCTTAATTACAACTGTCTGCCTGAGTCACTAGCATGCTCCCCTACCCACACAAATAGACAGCAACAACAGGCAGCATCTCAAAGGAAAGGCAAGAGTGGTTTTGCCTCGTAGCCGGAGGGCAACTTCTCCCTGCCAATGAGATACAAAGGTACTGTGGGCCCACATCCAAATGGATCCCTAGACCCTTTTCCCTTGGGCCTTGTTGACTTCCAATTGCTGCGCAGGGGCTGGAGTTTGGATGATCTGAATCCATTGTTTATTTTTTTTAGCCTCTTGGTTAACTGGTTTTGTTCTCCCATCTCTTTCTAGCCTTTTAAAATCAGCTATATCGAATCAAGTTTGAGCTTTGAAATGGTGGCTGAGGGATTGGTTTGGAATTAGGCTGTACGTTTTCAGAGAATGTACCTCTAGCTAATTCAGACAGTGATCATCCCAGAGGCGTTGTGCTATATCTTGTCTGGCTGCTTTGATTGAGTCTTCATGTGTAGGCAATTTTTTTTTCTTAACTCCCTCCTACTGCCTGAAACTGTCGACTCAAACGAAAAACTTTACATGGGAACTGACGGGGCTTCCATTAAACATCTGGAAAGACCAGGCACAGCCCAGCTTGGGTGGAAAGCTGGTTGAGACTATAAATAAATTCCATACATTTTCTGTGGCCGGAGCCTACCCCAGCACGCAAAGAATTTCATTTGATGTTTCCATAAAGTTATAACAAGGCTTGGATTTCGGCCAAGAAATCTTGTTGGTTTCTCACTATTGACAATCTTCCTCAAGCACAATGTTTTAGTAGCTGGCATTGATCCTCTTACAGCCAATAAGACCACCATAAAATAGCAAACCATAATAATCTGTGTTGATGAATGTATATAGAATAACATGTATAGTCAAACATGGTTTGCTAAAATGTAGCTCTCTTTTAAAATGCATGTAGTCAAGGTGACTTTAGTCCAAGTCAACTCTAAGACCAAGTCAAGACTGTGACTGAGTTCTGTTCATGAGTATAAGATTTGAAATAATTGTTTGTTTCCAAATATAAAAGTAATGCTTGAGGACTTTTATCAAGAGAAATGTACGTCTATCGTCAAGAGTCTTTACCTCGTTGATATTGATACATTGGGAAAGTAATTTGAAGACCAATGCCCCCCTTTATGCATTTATCTGCATCGCAGACACAGTCATCTTTAGGTAATGCTCTACAATTAAACCAATCTAGTACATTTTTAAACAAACCTTTAATGTATTTCAAGCAGATAGTCTTCAAACCATTCTTTGCAAATGCTGCAAAAAAGAGAGCAAAAGCAGACATTTCTGAACAGATTCACAAGAGAGACAGAGCCAAAGCGCAGCAATAGTTCAGCAGGCATGGAGTAAGAAAATAGGGCACTCGAGTTCTTCAGATTATAAATACAATTCTGAACACAAAATAGCATTACCAATGCCACCGTTCTGCAAGCCCAGCACCTAGAGCCACTGATGCTGTGTTATTACTGCACAGGATGGAGTTCGTTCAGTCAGTCACCCGGTGTGAGGCAGCGGCTGTCTTTGCTCGCCCGGCCGCTCCTCTGCTCCTCTCTCACTGCATTAACAGCAGGGACTCGATTCCCAAAGCCTGAAAAAGACACACTCGATTAAGTCTCCTACAGGACCCAGACACTGCTCAGATACATGAGGAGGAACAAAGAGAGAAAACCCAGCTCAGAGGAAATACACTACACTGTCTTTTTGATATAGACTTCTAGTGTGTGTGTGTAGTGGTGTTTATATACAGTATAAACACAACACTCAGTTATCACTATAGATGAGATGAGTGTGCAGATGCCTGTGTCAATATATACTGAACTGTCAATAGACTTACAGTGGAAAGAAATAATGTGACATGGTATGTACGGCATGTTGATGGACAGACAGAAAGAGAAGGTGTGAGAGTGCAAGTGCGTGTGTGCATGTAGAGAATAAAAGACAGAGGACGTGCATTAATGCATGTGCTGAGAGGAAAAGAAAAGACGCCACGCTTGTCTGCTTTTGTGTGTATTTCTGCATGTTTGCTTTCATGTACAAAGTCTGTAATTGTGAATTCCAACAGAAAACAGTTTGCATAAGATCAAGACTTACTGAAGACATGTTACATTTAAATTTGAATGTGCAACATTATGACAAACACTCACAGCCAGTTACAACAGTACGTGAAATAACTACAGTATGAGGAAATGCAAAGATTTTTTACATCAGCACAGAAGAATCGGTTGCTTATTTTTGGCTTCTCAGAGTGAAGAGATGAGATTTATCCTCTAATTCTGACTGAAGGCTTGGCGTCACCCATCTCTGTAGCTAATTGCATTATTGTGGTCTGTGTGCTTTCGAGTGTTGGCTGTGCACTTTTTAAAAGTTAAATAAAATACAGGCCATTTTGTTGTCACCAGACTTCTGTGATGTTGACAAAAACAGGCGTTGTTGTTGATGTTCTCTAACAATATTCCTTTGTTATCCCTTTAATATGAAAATTTGATCTAACACATTTAAATTCCTAATCTTTCCACTTCACACGAACCCTTCCACTTGTGTGTTTTGTTATTGTCATGCAGGAGTACACGCAGCATCTTCATAATGACCAGAGTTGTGTGGATATTGATTTGTGCTATTTTGCAGGAGGGACAGAGGCAGAATCAACCTCTTCCTCATCACATGCGATGCATCAAAATAATTGGCAGTACCCAATTATTCTGTGATCCGTGTACAGGAGATCTGACGAGCTGCCTGAAAACGAATCTGTAATCAGGAAGCTTCGAGTATGAATCACAGATGTGACGCTGGCAGGTCAGAACATTTGAATAAAATAGGGCAGTGCAACTGGCAGAATGGCAAAAATATATATATATATATATATAAAAAAGATGGGCAGTTGTTTCCATACTCTTTTAAAGTGCTGCATCAAAATTTAGCACAGAAAAATAATTCACTGAGAACAGGTGTAATCTTACGTGACTTAATCAGCTGTAGTGCAACAGCACTACTTAACAGTCAATTACAACTGTGACCATTCATGCTCAAGACTCAACAAAGCCATGGAACTGTGAAACAATAGCTGTTATACAAGAATCACGTCATCGTCAAAATAGCTGAGAGTAAGCCATACAGTACAGGCTACATATCAGTTCAGCGTTATACTGTAGTTGATGGCCAACTGAATTGTTGCAATAGAGGATTATTTTTGCTATATCGGTGGAGGGAAGTGCACCTTGTTTATTCCATAGCATCAGGATTAGAGAGATACAGTTTCTATCTTAAAACTAGGAAGGACTAATGATAATATTCATGTTTTTTCCAGCAACACTGAAAATAACACAAGTTATGTGACTTCAATAGATTATTTGGACTCTGCTGCTGGTTGTTGTTTGTGAGAGAGAGAAGGTGAATAAAGTACAGTACTACCAGGAACTTAAATAAACATTTACCACTTATTATAAGTGATTTTACTTTGCTGAAAGCAGAGAGTGTCTTGTTCAAGGACACTTTAGCAGGGCACATGCTTACTACCAAGGGACCTTTAGGCCTACTGGTAGATTAGAGTTTTAGTTGAGTTGTGCAAACATTTCTGTAAAGTATCTCAACTGGTCACTTATAATAAAAAGGGACGTATTCATTTGAGAATGTAAGCAGAGTAAGCTAAGAAGAGGACACAACAAACGATGGCTATGTGCCTTGCTACACCATTTAAGGTCAAATGGAAATCAAACCACCGGTCATAATTTGTGGCGGCAACTACATTTGACCTGGATGGGCCACAGTGCCTTTTCTGACATATTCCAGTGATGGGCAGTCAAAAAATCGACATAAAGAAAGAATGTCTGAAGTCAAAACCCACAGATGACATGAAACATCACGAAAAATGTTCAAACACTTCACGGGGGAAGGACACGGTGATAGGTCAAGCTTGAGACAAAGCACTCAGAATGAATGCCTTCCAACCATGAAATGTTGTTGCTGTCAATCAGTGAGTGAACAAGATTTAAGCTGGCACAGGCCATGTCACAAGGTGGCTTCTGTCTATATGGAGTCATCATGCTGCTTCAAACAGGAACAAATAGTGAACACTGTGACAGACTATATGGTTCAAACAGCAATCGCTCAAATTGTGTGTCTCTACATGACAAGCTAAATATATGGGATGGTGTTGAAGGAATCACATCAGTATGGTATGTCTTTTTGTATGTAAGAAGTTAAGGTGAAGTTGTTCTCCAGAGTGACTTCTCAGTGCTTGAGCAGGTGTGGGCTTCTATTGCCCAAATAAACTGGAGCTGAGGAGGAAAGATAAACACGTGACCTTGTGATTATAGAAAAGCTTCTATACCAATTAAGCTATGCTGACACGCTGTTGTGCTTTCATCACACATTGGCCAATTAGCATTTGTAAATCATTCCTAGTGGATGGTGTGACCTACTTGGAGGACTGGATGGGTGGAGTTTTTGCGTCATGAGAGTCTGATGGTATATTGTCAGCAGGATCAGAAATTGGGCACAGGATAAAAATGGCCTTGAACGCTGATAAATAATTATACATACTTCTGTGTCTTCTGTGGAAATCTCTATCCATCTTGTGGTCAAGTAAAATAAGTAAAAATCAATAGCATGTCTTGTGTACAGAGATTTGTAGATGTGTGTAGATAAAGAAGTAAACAAGAGAAAACAAGGTAATTTAACATTCTTGCTGCTTATTTTTCATCATAACCAGTAGACTTAGCTCTTCAAGAAATAATTCATGTCCTGTGCTCCCTTCTGAATCCCACCCCTAGAAATAAAGCTCATTCCAATGTAGCACTCGTCCAAAGTTGCTCTAGTTAAGAGCCTCAACTAAAGGCTTTGAATCTAAATGCACAGTGGTTAACTCTAATACATGTAATGCATACAAATATCTATTGAGATCGCCACTGTGTGACCCTCAGTCCGAAAACACTGAATTTTCTTCCAGCACATTATAAAATTCTATCTGAGATAAATGACAAACTCTGAGTTGCAGCGCCAGGGAGGCAGAGGCTACATTGGCTTATGCTTGAGCGAGCATGTAGGCCATACGCCATGGATGCACCACACACCCTGAGGTGAGTGGAGCAGAGTGTTTTTTTTATATACACGTCAAGCAAGCTTCACTGCATCCTTGTGACACAACCCCTGCCTCGGAGAGGAGTCAGCCCTGTGCTGAATAAAATAGGCCTGATATCAGCACGGAATATGGTAAACTGTTAAGGATAAAGATAAACTGGGCGGTGAAGGTGTTTGTGCTGATATGATTTTTATTTCAACACATTTCAATAAGTGTGCAATGTGTTGGTAAATAGCCCTGAAATACATTAGGAGACAGTTATGTAAGTTGTAATTTGAATTTTTTATTTTTAATCATTTATAATTAATTGTATCAGGATTTTGTTGTTTTCTGAAACATATTTGTGGCATTCAAGGACAGGAACACTTTAAGCGTATATTAGAGGACTTGCAACAACAATAGTGTGAGGTTAAATGAAATGTGACCCATCATTTTAAATAAAGTCAAACTTCAATGAAAATCCGTTTTTGAAAAAAAAAAAATCCTTTCAGTAAGTAAGTAAGTAAAGTTTATTTAGTATAGCACCTTTCACAGAACAAGGTCACAAAGTGCTTCACAAGAGTAAAATGGCACCCGCTTTCAGCACCCGCAATGTTACTCCGTGACTCAAATCATGTGGTAACGGACGGAGTGCAGAGGTTACAGGACTACCTGTTCCTGTGAGTTAACGCTAACTACACCTCCCTTCTTTGTATAATGCAGGATAAACACACACGTACACACACACACACACGCACACATAGTGTACAGGAGCTGCCAATGATTCAGCAGGTGTTGAACTGACAAAAACAAAAAGTCAAGTGCAGTGGGAATCAGTGCTAATGTTGATAAGCTAAGCTAACTAGCTTCCACTTTCTGAGTGGAAGTTGAATAGCCTAGCTTGCTACCTTTCACTTTCTGAGGTGAATACAAACTTAATAGCACAATCCAGGTCCTCCATAATGTTGAATGTTGTAAAGGGACAGATCACTTAAGAACAGTACATAACCAACGCTATGTGGGTTAAAGAGGGGGGAAAAAAAGATTGTATGAACATAGTAGGATATAACATGCTCCAGTCAGTAACACAGTAACAGTTTGTCTGTCCTGACAGTATGGGAAACGCCCACCAAGTAGCTTGAAACATAAATGCTGTTTCCAAAAACACGTCAAAAACTGTTTTATTCTCTTTTGAAAAATTGACAAAATATGCACAATACCCACAGTATCATTATTGTTTATATTCCTTTACACAAAGAGTGAAGAGAACTCAAATTTCAGTTCAACTTTAACCAAGCGTAGCCATGGTGCAAGGTTCAGGAACCTAGCTCTAAAAAGTGGACATCTCAACTTGAAATAAAGCTTATTAAATGTAATTAAATGTAACAATAATGTGGGCTATGAAATAAAGCCTTTGAAAGACAGAAAGAATATTTTAACCAGTTTGGAGTACCAAGAGTGTGTCAGGGCAGGTAGAACTACCTATCCAATGCAGAACCCAGAGCGCCAACAATCGAATTAAACATACCGAGGGAGATGTGGTTTACTCTGTTGCTAGGTGATGTGACCTATCACATCTTTTGATGGGAATGAGCAAGCCAATCCTGTTTCCTCGTTAGAAATCTGTGGTGAGATTAGATGTGAAATTTAAATATGAAGAAGGATATCTAGGCTAATTATAACCCCTCATTCCGCTGCCTCGTCAGCACTAAGTGACATTCAATGGAATCAAAAAACTCCGGGATGAGGGGAGGAGGAGGAGGAGGAGGAGAAAGGAAGGAAGAGGAGAAAGGAAGAAAGGAGCGAGGGGGGAGGAGTCAAGAGATCAATCCCTAGTTTGGGATTACGTGTGCTCAGATAACATCCTCCACCCCACCCACTGCTTCCTTTCAGAGTGAGTGTTTCAAGGCTGCACCGAGTGATTCCCTAACCCATCTACACACACACACACACACACACACACACACACACACACACACACAAAAGCACCTTCACTCATACGCTGCAACCCCCATCCGCATAATGCCGCTGGCCAAGTTTACACCTAGCTCTGCCGCCACGGTCTCCAAATGCGATTAGCGCTTATCTGAAGGAAGACCAAACTACCTTCATCATTGGGTTCATCATCGTCACATCCATATTCATGCTGTTCAAAATCCCCTCTGGAGTAAAACTAAAGGGATTCAAGCACCTGAGAACACGGAGCGCTTAGCGGAGGAGGGAGGATTGCAGATTTCTCTATTGAGGTCACAGCGCCGTATAAAAGAGGCATTTGAAGATTTGAAGTTCCACAAAGAGATTTCCACCACGGCAAGAAAGTGACATCTAGTCTCATACAGTGATTGACTGCACATCATGAGAACAAATTAGGGCACCTTTAAAATGGCAGGAGGCGATGCTTTGACAAAATAATAATCATTCGACAGACACAAGCATGCATATTTTTTAAATATTTAACAACAGACCTGAAAGTGAATTACTTTCTGAAATAGAATGCCTTGTTTGCAGCATTTCATATTTTCTGTAGCTTTCTGCCAACAGTGATGTGAGTTATTTTTCTGTGATGCAGTGGAAACAGAGAAGGTTGCTGGTAGTTTAAGGTGCAGGGCTCAACAATGATAGAAGCTTCTTTTACACTTGGAACCTGTAAGTGTTGGGTTTAATTACTTGAGTGAGGAAGTTGTTTTAATCCTTCACAAGTACCCTATATGTTATCTCCTGTGTAACAATGCCACCTTCATAGCTTAGTAAAACTGGAATATAAAATCACACTAACCCATGTCTGTGTTATACGTGCACGTTAGTATTCTAACAAGATATACAATTTTTTTATTTATTTATTTTTTTTTTTGAGCAGTCAAATTGCTTAAAAATTCAAAAACTCAAGTCAGAAAATCAAATCAACCCTTGTTCCCATAGTGCCAAAGCTATCAATGACTGGTTTAGCCTTACTTAGCAAGGAGCTTGACTAGGCCAAGGCATATTTGTCAAAATGTCAGTGTTTTTTTATTTTCAATTGGCATTTTTAACTTCACTGTTATCAGTCAAAATTAATATCAAAACTGTAGTTTTTAAGCAAAATGTTTTTTTTTTTCTGGTGATGTTTTCTAAAAATTGAGCTCCAGCTATGAACAAATAAGCAATGTCAAACCGCTCTAGCTGTACAAAGAAGATGTTATGTGTCTAGTGATGTAAGGTAAACTTGTAATTTTACTCATGATATGTTTCATTTAACTGTTAAAATCAGAAGAAAACGATGATGCCCCCTGTTGTTGATCTAAAAGCCACAAGTAAAACATGTGGTAAAAATAAAGCTTTCTTTTTCACTCTTTTACTCTTCTTCCTTTGTCTTGCTCTGTATCTCCAATGCCTTCTTGACTCTCCATTACCCTGTCTTCTTATGTCGTGGCTACAGCTCCTCTACCCCACTGTAACGAATGTTTCCCATCATCAGCCACATAGGCCTACCTTCAAAACCACGGCCTCAACGGTTTCTTACCACTTCCACCTCCTTTTTCACTATGTGTGTGTGTTTGTGTGTGTGTGTGTGTGTGTGTGTAAGGGCTGTATGCAGCACACAGCTGCCAAAAAGACAGTCGAAACCTTGATAGCATCGTCACACAGGAAAGAAACCCGTAAGCTAGACACTAGCTGGCGCTGCTAAATGTGGAGGAAAGGGGAGAAGTGGGGTTAAGTGCTAATCTGTCTCTTTGTGGATAAAACAGATGTTCAGAAAGCATGGGAACTCTTCAAACTTCTTCACTGCGGCTTCTTTGTAGAGGTCAGGATAGCAGCGTGTCCTTATCCAAAGTTTGTTACCACTACTAATTAGCTAAGATGGATGCACAGTATGTGTAACCAAATGTTCACACATAGGCTGTAGGCTTAAAATACATCCACCCTACACACTTTCACACTGTTTAAAATAGCTTTCAGTGATATACCTTGCATCTATTGGCCCATTTTTTGTTTGGTGGTGTATTCATCTTATTCCTGCAGATGATTCACCAACAACGTAATGTCATGTCAAGACATCGCCAGTGTAGCCAGATTGGTGTTTTATAGTCGACATTTTTTCAGCAGTCTAAATCATCAGTGGTAGATGTCAAATTTTATGGTGTCAGTCCTTACAGAAGTCAGCTGACATATTGGAATAATGCAGGTGGCCCAGGCGGCACTAGTGCTATGTAAATTAAACTATAATAACCTATAATAATGTGTCATTTTTTGAGGTTATTGTAGCTTTTGCATTCAAAAAAAGCAAAGTAAATAGAAACCACAGTTGTCAGGTAAATCTAACCGACAATAAACACACTAAAACTGCTAATACTCTCAAAATAGGAATACTTAATTAGTTAAGTACCAATACTATAAAAATGTGGCCCTGAAAAAGTAGAAAGCTGTCCACCTCTAGTGTGTGAGTGTTTACTTTTCCTTGAACAATTCAGACATAAACCTTTGTGATGCTGGAAGGCTAGATACATACACTGCACCTAATTGTTACATGCCTACAGTTTGTTTCACAGTATTTACATTATGCAAATACAGTATATGCTAACCTGCGTATACTATATTTCTGTTCTGCTTCTTTATTTGACTCCATAATGAAAATGGCCCTTCTAAACCAAAGTCATCCTGACTTCTATCAAGTTTTAATAATTGTTCCCAAGGCAATATATGCATATCTGTCCACAATCTAGTTTACCAATCAGCTTATCTAATATGCTGCAAGTGAACTTTGTTCACACCCCGCATGTGCTATCCCTGTCCCCACTACCACACCCCTCCCCCCCTTTTCCCTTGCTCCACTCCTTTCATCACTCCACATCCACAGGGGAGATGTAAAGCTTTTGGAGTAAATCAAGGCTTTCTCCTTCATAAACGCCTGTGCAATTAACTTAGCTCCTTCTCCCACTGATTTACGGCGGCCATGTTGGAGACTGGAGTCAGCCAGGCCCTCTGGGTTTCAAAAGAGAGGTCTAGTTGGCTAACGTCCCTCTCTCTCTCTCTCTCCCTCTCTCTCTCACACACACACACACACACACACACACACACACACTTTCAACCACAAACAGTGTATGCACACAGGCAGACTCATTCACATCTGCTTCTCTGAAAAGAAAATGATGAGTGAAAAGGAAGAAAAGAAAAGAGCAGTGAGTGAAACGATGATGCATAATGGCAGAATGATTGGAAGCGGTGCTGCAAATTCATCTGACATAAGCCTTCATACAAAGGTGTATATTCAAAGTCATAAAACACAAGTAGTATAGAGCCTTGGAGTTTATATTTATATCTAAAGACAAATTTACTGTTAATGACACATTAAACACAGAGTAAAAATAATTCTACCCTGGATAAACAAAAAAAAAAGTGACTGTGATTCATTTTATCTTAAAGTAACACAAAGACACATCTGCAAGTTTTAGTCAAATCCTTTCATACAACAAACTGTTCTGGCGAAGTAGTGCCATATGGGAATGATGGTACACACAATTTGGAAAAAAACAACCACGTCATTCTCCAAGTGGTTGGTACAAGTTGGAAAATCAGGGTTTATTGGTTGACCCAGAATTTTCCCACACAGACAGTCCTGGGCCCTCCCTTTGAGGAAACAACTGCCTTCCACAGACTTTGTGTGTCTTCAATTCTCCCAAAATCTCACTCTAGCAAAGACAATGTGAACATATATGATGACAAAATGCAACAAGTTCAGCATGAATGAGAAAAAAATATCCATCTATGTTGCATAAATGTCGCACAACACAGCGGTTGAATAGAGAACACCTGCAGTTTGGTGGTTTTCTGTCTTGAATTGTAACCTGGGTTTCATGAACTTTGAAGCTTTGCACTACATTAAAAAGCCCACTGTATGAGCTCTGTAATTTATAACTACATGGGAAAATGCAGTTGGGTTGCGCTTCTTCTTTACTGTAAAACATCAATTTTGTAGTCGTTTTTGATCAACAGCTGTGATAAACTGTCAGTGATACCACAAATTGCATTAAGGAATTCAGTGTTCGGTGAATTAGTGATTAAAACTGCATCATAAACACAGAAAATGACAAGAAATAAAAATAAAATCAAAGGTGAAAGATTTTAAACTGAATATGAATCAATCTGAATTTGCTAGGTCTCAGGTGACACTTTACCTTAAGTAATGTATATTAGAGCAATACATGCCTACAGATTATGGTTTTTATAGAGTTTAAAATAACATACGGGGCACTTGGATGGAAAGAGGTAGGGTTATAACCCTGTAAACATTCAGACCTGCGATCACAGATCTCTAGTAACACAAGTACAATTATTGTAATCATTGTAATGTGTTGTAAATATTGTAATTTTTTTTATGTATGAGAATGTCACTATTTATTATATGCTCAATTTAACTAATGTACTCTTGCTAAGGATGATATTTTATGATCTTTTTAAGCAGAAAAGCCTAACCAGGGACAGGGGTCGCAAATTAGCCTAGTACGTTGGTACCATGTTTTTGTAACCTACAATGTATTTTTGCATTGTCCCTGACAAATAAACTAATAAATAAAATAAATCGCATTTTCCTCTATGAGAGGCACAGCAGAGTGTCCTGCTGAAGTGTCCTTGAGCAAAACACAGTAACATCCTACCTGCTCGCTCAGTGTAAGCAGCTCCGGATAAGAGTGTCAACTAAATGGCTTAGACGTTTACAGAAACACTGACATAGTGAAGTCAGATTTAGTTTCATAATCTTAATCACAGTTAAATGTTGGAGTAGAAGTACGACGGTGACAGGTTAAGAGGCTGACTCTAAAGTCCCTTCAAAAATCAGAGCAAGGGAAAAAAGAGATTTTAAAGGCATAGTTCACCAAAACTGAAATTTCATTATATACTCAGGTAAAGTTTGTAGGATTTCAGAACAAATGTTGTGTTTCCCTACCAGATTAACTAGTTCATCTTTTTACAGCTACTGAAGAAGAATTCAATGCTCAAAATTAGTATGATCCAGATAGTTATACAAACACATTTGCAGTGTGTGCCCAGAAATCCAATGATTATGCATTAGGCTGAGATAGACCTATGGGTATTAACTTTCCGTGTCTGCTGTTTATATGAAGTAGAGTGGCGTTTCAGCTGACAAGAAAGTGAGCAGACAATGACAGAATTTCTTTAAAGGCAGTTTTTTTTTTTTGCTCGAATCCTTTTTAGTGCTGCTTTTAGACAAGCTGCTAAATTTAGCATGGAAACATCCACGATTTTAATAATTTATTCCCAAACTGGCCTGTAAGGATCAACTCTCACATCCTTCACGGGCTTTGTAATGTAGATGCGACCACAGATCTCCCAGTTTGTCATAATATGACTCCCAGAATGTCTCTGATTCTATTTGTGACTCTGTCTATTTACTTTAATGCATTTCAGACGTATAGGCCAGGGCCCCTCCCAAAACCTACCCACATTTCCAAGCCCTCTGCACCCCCAACACACACACTCTCACACACACATGCCCCTGCAAAACCCCGGCCCTGCCCTTGTCTGCTGGCTGCCTCGCTGCACACTGGCTCCATTCTTCCAGGCCACGGATTGAGAGGGGCTGGTGTGCCTGTGTGTGCATTTGTGTGTGTGTTTAAGAGTGTATTGGTGCATACAGTGCATAGAGTGTGCTGGAAAGCCAGTGTATACGTGCGCTTGTGTGAGGCCGTGCATCAAAGGCTACAGTTGTGTGTGTTTCATGTTTTTTGGAGTGATTATGCTGTTAACGTGTATGCATAGGGCACAGAATGCAAATGGGTTTAATGCACGTGGGAGGCTAATGTGTGCATGAGAGTTTGCATGTGACAGCAAGAGGGAGGGAGGGAGACAGACAGATACGGCATGTCAGGATGTGTGCAGGAGTATTCAGGCAGATGACCCCCATCCCTTCTTCACCAATCCAACCCGCCATCCCTCCACCCCACCCACATTTCCACCCCGCCATGCACAGGCCTGTACACAATGTTCTCACCAAGGCTGGCCTGTCATCTTCTGGCACATGATTTCAGAATGGATGTAATTGGTCAGGGTCAGTCTCAAATTATGTTTTCACTTATGGCTGAATGATGGCAAAATAATATAAAACAACTTTATTAGTCTCCAAGGGAGGAATTGGTGTAGGACAGGGAGAGTGCCAATACACTCAACACAAAACTAAGAGGTGTGCATTACATAAAAATACATTTAAAGAAACTTAGCATCACACATGCATGCAGTCTCCTTCACTGTTACCCACATGTTTCTTGTCACAAAAACATGTTTCTTGTCACAAAGACGATGTTGTTACTCCTCCTTGCTGCTTCTTGACATTTCTTTGATGAAAAAAAAAGTGTAAAAACAGATAACAAACCCTTGATTCAGGCAAAAACAAAAACAAAAAAATCTGACAAGAAGGTAACTTGAAAATATTATCATAACTACACACTGAAATTATAATATTAGCGTGGTGGAAACAGAAAAGGTTGAGTTGTGTTTTGTGCCACAAACCAATTTTCCTTTGTGCTGTAAAGCTCTTCAGCTGATTTACAAGCAAATGGGATCCAGATGCGCACACTGTACAGTAGAATCTGATAAGTTGTGATCATAAATGCAACAGAAACTGAATTTAACTCCAGAGTTCAGGAGTTGAGCACAGATGTAAAGCAGCTATTAATTATGATGAATTGGTGTAAAACTGTACACAATCAGACATCACTGAATCACTGAATGACATTACCAGTGAAGTAGTTTATCATAAAAACTAAAACGCACCACGTGATGCGGTGCGGCATGGTGCTGAAACCCTGAACCTGAAAGCTACCTTTGCTTTCCACTTCTTGCACCACATGGGCACTAAATCACAGAGACAGGAACATAACAGCAGCTTACCTTTGTGTCAGCCCAAGGCACCGAGCGCTTTCTCCTTCCCTACATCTTCACTTTGTAGCCCATGCCAAACACTGTCACCCCAAATCTCCTACTAACCTGCCTCCTTATGGCAGCAGTCCTCAGAAGGCGACCGCGGTGGCATGGCAGAGCCACACGGCACCATCTGCTTCAGCGGGGCACGTGGTGGAGGAGAGGGACGGGCTTCCTCCCAGCCTCACCCGCATTATCCCCTCTACCTCCTTCATCCAAATCCTTCATCCTATGTCCCTTAGATCACCCCCCTCCACTCCCCACCACCAGCACCACCAAAAAAAAAAATCCTCCTGATAATTTCAAGGAATGAAGAGTCCCTCTGCGCCTGGATTTATGAACTCCTGTGGTAGCCATGGCAACCATGGGCAACTTTGTATTTGAGGAGGGGAATAAGGGGGGTGTTTGGGTGGGGAGGGGGGGGGGGGAGAAGAGTCATTGTTGTATTGGTATTCAGGGTGTCAGCAAACCAGAGTAATTGCTGGGTCTTTATAAAGGGGAAGAGGTAAAAGCTTGTCTGGGGGGTGCAACTCTAAATACTCCCAGCACATGGCTGGAGGGAATAAACACTCACTCTGTTTATATTGCCTGTTGACGTAAATTATTTTTATAATTTTTTTTGGCACAACAGTGATGGAAGGGTCAATTCAATTTGTCTGGGAGCAAAATGAGACATGGCATGGCATCTTTTTTTTTTGCTAAAACGTATCCTCGCTAACGCTTAGTATCCCTTCACCATGCTTTTAGGTGCAGAGATAGAAGTTAGCCAGCCTTTTACAATCACCCTTCGCTAACACCTCTGTATCATATGCCACATGTAAATCCTGGAAACATAATGTATGTGATCTGTTTACTGTCTCCCTGACTGTGTCTCTGTAGCTCACTCCAGGATGTATATATCTGCTTTCAGCCTCTTATCAGGCGCTCGCAGTGTTCCCTGTAAAGCACAGACTCAACCACTATAGAGACGTACTCGCTGTGAAAAGACAGTGAGAGAAAGAGAGAGAGAGAAAGAGTGAGAAAGAGAGAGAGGGGGATGGAAAAAAAACTCCTGACACCTCAGACTCCACTTCACAGCCAGTGAAGGAAGAAAGTGAGCGAGCCGCTAAGCCTTCCCTCCCCACAGCCGCCTGCAAGGTGGAGATATTACCGTTCACATTTGGACAGATGCAAGGATCCCACTGTGGTGTGTGTGTGTGTGTGTGTTTATGCAAGGTTAAGGCCTTCAACTGTCACTGAGGTTTCCTCATATAGTAAATGTCTATTACTGTTTGATTTTGCTAAGTAACTTTTTTTTTTCTACTCACAGTCTAAGTGATTTTAGCATTGATTCAGAGAAAATCTGAAAACGTGTCCTTTGTCCTAAACTTTGGGATGCATGTCCATTTCTGTGTGGTTGTGGTTGAGGTAACTGTTTGCATCTACTGTACCTCCGGGAGAGTTGGACGCTTGCTGGGAACAAACGACGGATGCTGGGTTTTATGTATCCCAAATGGTCAATTTAGCGAGCCTGTAAAGGGTTTTGTTATGGTCATATTTCTAAATGCACAGCAGGATTATTTCTGAGTGTGAGCTTTGAAAGGCTCTATGATTGAGCTGCTAGGGGGAACAAAACAAACATACTGCAAGAGACAGGGGCCCTATTGGGTGGGATACTGTGTACTTAGAGTACAGCCAGACAATAATAGTATAATCAAACATGACATGATCTTATTGCCCTCCAAATGTCAACTGCTTATAGCAAACATTCAAGACCACTGACTCAGTGAGTAGCCAAGCAAAGGAGAAAAAAACATTAGTGTGCACAAGGCTGAAAAAACTTCTAAAATAAATACTCAAAAAAGAAAACAGCTGCAGTCAGCATATGAACCGACACAAAATGGATAACTAGGAGGAAGTCTGAGTGACTTGTCCAAACCCTAGTCTCATGTCTTATGCACTTTCATGTTGCATTATATTTAATTATAGATCATACCGGGGCAGCCCTTAACAGGGCCTGCTTGCCTCACAGGTACAAACAGTTGAATAATTCAGTAGCCGGCGTGTAGGATAGGATGTGGTGTGAGTGCAGCAGGAGAATAAGCTTACTGTTATTCAACCCTCAGCTCCATCTTGCTGCGGGACAAAATGGAGATTCAGAGAGGTTAAATGGCAGATTTTTACAAGTTTGTACAAGGCATAAACCAGGTGGGACACCTTTTAGATATCCAACAGAAAAATACCAATGTTATAGTTTACGAGAGACTGACAGCAGCTGGCTGCTGCTGTTTTATTTTTAATG
This sequence comes from Macquaria ambigua, assembly GCA_008360985.2. Lineage (NCBI taxonomy): Eukaryota > Metazoa > Chordata > Actinopteri > Centrarchiformes > Percichthyidae > Macquaria > Macquaria ambigua. The sequence goes on from VMKM01000154.1 coordinate 254,170, forward strand.
CCAATTATCCGAAAATCAATTGTAACGCAGAAGAAGCTATAGAGCATTAAACCATGTCCACGTTTTTTTCATGGCACAGTTTATTACAGGTTGACAGTTGACTACTATCATGTTCAACCAAACCCATTACTGTTATCTTGCTTTTGGCCTGTGTAGCCAATATATTTTTACACATTCTCCATTATGAGAAAGCAAATTGCAGGTTTTGCAGCTACAAATAAAAATAGATCTTATTGTGGTTACAAGCAGGGAGAGAGAACATTCTCATTTTTGCACTGCTGTTTATAGCAGGATTTAATGGACTCTGGACTTGTCATGATCCCAAGGACTTGTGTACAGTGTGTGTGTTTTGCTCTGTTTCCTGTTTTATTTTGAAGGTCTGTTCTTTGTTCACGGCTCACCGTAACAGAATGACTCGACCACAAATGGACCCAGCAGACAGTCCTGTTTCCCGGTTGGCGGTCCGGCCGACTCCTGTTCCCGTTCTCCTGTCGGCGGCCCGGCCAGCTTCTGATCCTGTTTCCCCGTTGGCGGTCCGGCCGACTTCTGCTTCTGGTTCCCTGCCGGCGGCCCGGCCAACTCCTGCTCCTCGGACCCGGTTGGTGAACTGGCCGACATCAGTTCCTGTTTCTGAGTCGGCGGTTCAGCCAATGCCTGTTCCTGTTCCTGAGTCGGCAGTCCAGCCGACTCCTGCTCCCCGGACCCGGTTGGCTAACCGGCCGACGTTAGTTCCTGTTCCCGAGTCGGCGGTCCAGCCAACACCTGCACCTGTTTCCGAGTTGGTGGTCAGGCCAACTCCTGCTACCCGGACCCGGTTGGCGAACCGGCCAACGTCAGTTCCTGTTCCCAAGTCGGCGGTCCAGCCAACGTCTGATCCTGTCCCTGAGTCGGTGGTCCGGCCGACTCCTGCACCTCGGACCCAGTTGACGGTCCGGCCAACCTTTGTTCCTGTTCCTGAGTCGGCAGTCCTGCCACCACCTGATCCTGTCCCTGAGTCGGTGGTCTGGCCGACTCCTGCTCCCCGGACCCAGTTGGTGATCCGGCCGACATCAGTTCCTGTTCCCAAGTCGGCGGTCCAGCCAACGTCTGATCCTGTCCCTGAGTCGGTGGTCCTCCAGAGCGGCTCCTTCCTCGTCGCCGGCCTCCTGTCCGGCCTCCAGAGCGGCTCCGCCCACGTAGTTGGTCTCCCGAGCGGTTCCCCGTGTCTGGTTGCCCTTCAGGCCGTCCGCCCGAGGGGTGCTGTCCGGTCTCTGCCCTGCCTCCAGGCCGTCCGCCCGAGGGGTCCTGTCCGGTCTCTGCCCTGCCCCCAGGCCGTTCGCCCAAGGGGTCCTGTCCGGCCTCTGCCCTGCCTCCAGGTCGCCCGCCCGAGGGATCCTGTCCGGTCTCTGCCCTGCCCCCAGGCCGTCCGCCTGAAGGGTCCTGTTTGGCTTCTGCCCTGCCTCCTGGCCGTCCTCCCAAGCGGCTCCCCACGTCTGGTCGTCCTCCTAGCCGTCCTCCCGAGCGGCTCCCCACGTCTGGTTGTCCTCCAGGCCATTCGCCTGAGGAGTCCTGTCCAGCCCCAGGTCTGGTTTTGCTGGGTCCCCCCTCCGCACACCCGAGTTGGTGCTCCCTGAGGGGCGTCTGGGGGGGTACTGTCATGATCCCAAGGACTTGTGTACACTGTGTGTGTTTTGCTCTGTTTCCTGTTTTATTTTGAAGGTCTGTTCTTTGTTCACGGTTTTGATTTACTTCCTGTCTTTGTTCTGTTTCCCACCAGTTTGATTAGGTTCACCTGGGTCTTGTCTCTCACCTGTTTCTTGTTCCCTCGTTGTCTCTTATATATACCAGTCCCCTGTCTTTGTTCTTGGTCGAGTCATTGATGTTTGGTTTGTTGGTTTCCTGTGCTCCTGCATTTCTCCATTCCTGGTTTTTCCCTACGCGTGGTTTCCTGAGTTTTCGTAAGTTTGGTAATAAATCATCTTGCTGCATTCAGCCTGCCATTGTCTGCATTTGAGTCCTTTTGCCCGCTGCCTAGATGGCTCACTGTAACAGGACTGACCTGAATGGAATGGCAAATCAGGTGGCACACAGAAGTGATGTAATCCCTGCGCTTCATCTATATATCATGAAAGACTGAATATTACATTTTATGAGGAGAAAAGCAGGCAATATTCATTTATGATAACACTGTCCATTTAGGGTGGGAAAGGGAGATAATAATCATATATAAAAATCATCAATAATAAAAATCCAATGTTTTTGCGCAGTGACCAATGAACAGGTTGGATAGCATTTGTTGAGTTCCTTTTTAAATGAAATTAATTAGTAATTAAAGTATACTTTGTGTGTGTGGCAGGACAGAAAGCTGCTTCTTTATTGGGTTTGTTAAAATTCTCGGTGCAGATGAGGGAGCTACTATTTGTGGAGTCCTGCGCTTGAAGTAAAGTATCAGCTGTAGTGTTTTCATCTTTTGATTGAATCCCAATTTTATTGCTGTGACTTTCCTGGAGACTGTTCTAAATTGCATTGTGATAAATGTTATATTCTCATGAATTGTAAAACATTTAGTGTCTGAGCTAAAGTCATTTAAATATTTTTTTCTGATTTCTTTGACATTAGAGGCAGTTATTGAGGAACCAGAAATCAGATATGACTATGACCCCAGTCTTGATTTTGTGTTCAGTACATCATTGTGTTCAATACATAACCTGTATGTGGCTGGTGCAGATACATATTGATGCAAATTGCAAATGATGCACAGATATTAATGCTATAGCAACAAATAGACAATAATTAAATGTAGCCCTTTCAAATAGTGTTTTGTATGCTGCTGTTAAATACCTTGACTTTAGACACCTTTCACATGGTGTTACAGATGGTGTCAGTGACCTGAATGTACTGTTTTAACTTAAGTATATAAATACATGTAAGTGCCCTTTTTCTCCTGCTCATCTGACACAGCAAACGTACTGAACATTGTAGCAATATTATGTTGTTACAATTTTACAGTACAGGCACTGTTTGGAAAAATAGGCTACAGACACAATATCAGAATAAAGAGGATGCTTGTAGTAGCACTTTAATGTTTCCAGCTGCTGTCTCCGCTGACTGTGTTGAAAGGAGGCTTTGGATGCACAGCAGGAGTCAGGAGTGGTGGGAATGTGTTCTACACTCCTCAGTGGTTCCCGCTGAAACTTTAGAATGAAAAGGAAAACTTTGGATATTCGTGCCATCGTCTTTCCCAATAAAGTAAGCTGCTCATTTCTGAGCAGTGACAGGAAAGAAGCGTGACTTTGCCTATGGAATGTGGGATATAACTCCACACTAGGTGTTTAAATCCAGGTCAGACATTGACAGTAAGACTTTTATGGGAATTTAATACCACATGTGATGTCCAAGAATTGTATACCATGTGTTTTTCTGGTGTGACTGCTTTAGGCATTTAAATCAGATCTTGGTCAAGCCAAAAACAATCTGAATTAGCCTGATATGAATGTGTTTAAATTTGGACTTTAAATGGAATTTAGTTGGATTTGCTAAATTTCAGACCAAGGGGCATAATTTAGATATTAAAATGTATTTAAAAAGTAGAGAAAAAATGTGTTTTCAGCATGTGTGAGAAAATAGACATGATTTATGGAACATATAGCAAAGAGGAAGACATGCAGATGGGGGGTTGTGGGGGTGGAGTGACAGATAGAGATAGAAGAGAGAGAGGGAGTGGAAGCAATGAACAGGAAGCATCCGGAATGAATTCCCAGAGATGGCCACGCATGGCTGGGCTGAACTGGCCTGGATCCGGGAGGTGGAGGCTGGGTGGGGGGTTGAGAGGCTCCCGCATGTCCAGCTGGACAGAAAGAGAGAGACAGAAAGACGACGGAGAGAGAGAGAGAGGCCCCCGGGCGCCGACAGGTGTAGCCCTCCACTCCAGCTGAGGCCTCACAGCTGACCTGGATCTCTGGGTATTTCTCTGCATGTCAATGTCTCTCTCTCGCTCCCTCTCTCCCCCTGTCAAAACACATGCTTTAACTCTGAGGGTAACACACACGACAAGCTACGGTATGTTACACCGAGTTCGCTATTCTTCATTTAATATGGCAAGTCTCCCAACCAGGCTGCAGCACAGCCACAAATCATCACGCAGTTGCCTGGAGTTAAAAACTAGCACCCTTTGTTAAACACTCAAATCCATCCTGCACCTTTTTGCAGATAATTATTATTACTTGACTAATATGCAGTAGAAGTGTGCAGTAGAGTACACTGACTCAAGGCGGTTAGCTTCCCACAAGCAGGAAGTGAGTGAAAGCTTTTTTTCATCAAAGCAATTCCTCTAAGGATCAAACAATGCAGCAGCAAGTATCCACTGTAATAAAAAGTGGGTCTTCTACAGTGGTTAGATCTATATGTCTCGCTCAAGAAAGCAACTGTCTGAGCAAAAACAGAGAGACTTCTTTTCATTTTTGACAGTGGTGAGCAACAGGAAATACGGGATCACATTAAAAAACGTCTTTGGCTGGATTCACACCCAGGACATTGTAATTAAATGACTTGGACCTCCAGACTGGACAACAGAGAATAAATGTAATCAGTGTGCAGGACTTTAACTGCTGAAACATAAACCTTATAGAGAATAAGACACTCATGGTGCAAGGACACCCGTATTGTTGGTGGTGTTTTTTCCCTAAAACCACATCTCCCGTAAACTCTGTTGCTTCCTACCACAACGAGAAAAGAGCTTCCCCAGTCAACATTTGTCTCTTTGGTTTTGCTAAGAGGATAAATACAGTATGTTGTAAGTGACTTTTTCCACTCGCTCCAAAAGCTCAGAGCTTCAGCTCTTTTGGCAAAGGAGCAAAAGTCACCTCTTCCTGTTTCGTGATGGAAAAGAGTCCCAAAATTTTCCACTACGTCTGACCAATAAAACAAAATGTAAAACGCAAAGTAGAAGCTGCTTACCTCCTGAGCAGACATTTTAATTATTTATGGTTAATTATAAGATTTACTTCCTAAAATCAATGTGATAATGATTAGCTGATGCTAACACATAACACATTTAAGGAATACTTAGAGACTGTCATATATTATATAGTGCATAACCCCAATATCATAATATCATATTTTAATATAAAGACTTATCATCTCAAAAACATCTTTTTACCAATTAGTGTTTCTATCATCATCCAGACCTTTTTGTCATGCACTGTTATTTGAAACATCAACACGATTAAGAGTAGCCCAGAATTAATTTAATTTGCCTCACTGGCTCGTTACGTGAGGCGACTCTTAACATGACGAGTAAATGAGTATTCCAATATGACATGTTAAAATGATAAGGTCAGTGCTGCTGAACAAAGAGGGACCATTTTCTGTCATTCAACAAAGGACTAGATTACACTCATGTTAAATAAACAATGAATTAGAGCGAGTGAACAAGAACAGATTGATTTGCTGTTAGCAGAACGGCAATTAATCTTACACCGCAAATGAGGGTACAGCAAAAAAAATACAAAGAATGAAAAAATACAATGAGTGCCAATGTGAAAGCAGCATTGTTTCATGTCATTGTCAAATGTAGTGAGTGTGTGTGAATGTACTGTACTTATTACACACTTTGTCTTTCCCTGCCTAACAGGGGTTTCATACTTTGCTGTCTTAAAATTTCATTTCCTTAAAAGAAGTACGACAATCTGCAAATTGGATAATTTGGATCAGTTTCTTGTGCAGGTTTTTGTGAGAACATCAACATTGAAACAAGGCAGATAAGACCATTAGCATAATGTCACTCAATTAAATATATTTTTTTAAACAGAGCTACTTACTTTGGAAAATAATTTCAAGGAAAATCAAGATGTCAGAATTCAGTTCTAGATTAAATTAGTTATTCAGACACACATTTTTGCAGAATTGCAATTTATTTGTGTCTTTGTAAGTTTCATTTTTGTGTTGTACCATTTATGATTCCTGAGAGCAAAGGCATTCCTCATGAGGAAACATATCTGTACACACTTCTGTGAACATTTGGCACCTAACTGCACAACTTTTAATACTTCAGGGACAGGCATTTTTGTCTTAGCTGTGATATTTGACTATTTGGCAAGTGTGTGCATCCCTGCGTGCTCCCACCCCACCCACACACACACACGCACACATACACGCACACACACTCACATCCCCTAAACCAAGCCTCTCCTTCTCAACACACACCCATCCATCCAACCACACACACACACGTACACTCATGTGGATATTATCAGCGGTGCTCAGCTGAGGCTCCAGGCCTGTCCGGTCCCCACGGCGTAGCGGTGACCAGGGGAGGAAGAGCTTATCTCGGCCCCAGGCCCCTCCCTCAGCCCCATGCCTTGGCTCCGGGAGCTGGGAGGCAGATGCCATGCAGGCCCCCAGTGTGGCGTGTTTCTGTGGCCAAAGCGTATAGCGTTTAATGCTTAAGGGACAGGCTTTTGAACCAGACAGTCCATCTTGTCTGTGTGTTTGTGTGTAAATGTGGGTGTTTGTGCAGGCCACACAGCAGATGGAGGTAAAGGCTTTTAGTATGACCAACTCCCTCTGGCCCACCTGGACCAGATCAGAGCATTTGGTACTCACACACACACACGCACACACACGCACAGGCTTTCACGCATGGACTTAAACTGACTGTACTCCCCGGATAATAATAAATGGGACTGAATTATAACCAGGTGTAGTGTTATTCCAGGAATATTTGCTTCCTTTAAATTCATATGGACATGATCAGTGGGATGTGGTGTTAAATCATGTGATGATGGAGATGAGCGTAGTGAAGATGAAGACTACAGAGATAAATCGGGTGATGCTGTATGAGACAGTGAGGGCACTTACCGTTTTTGAACTGATTTCAGATAATACCAATTATGTCGTGAGCAGCTGAGAGAATAAACCACCTCCTCACATCCAGCATGTTCTCACAGTCACACTGCACCATAATCTCCATTCATAACAAACTATTTCCTCATCGAAATGAAGAGTGTTTCATAGAACGACAAAGGCGAGAACAGGTGTTTTTGGAATGCGCAGCGGAAAAACTCCAAATGAATTTTAAAGAGACGAGGTTAACAGCTTCGAAAAGCTCCTTTCGTCTCAGCGAATTATGCTAAGTGTTCACAAAACATTGGTCTAAATATAGGGCTGGAACGCGCCGCAGATTAGCTTGCACAGTGATGGGTCTATAAGACGGTGGCACAGAGCTGTCTTCCCTCTTTGACTGGCACGGCTTTGAACCCCACGGCTCAAATTCACTCCACAGTGGAGAAATATCTGCAAGTGTGTGTCTACCTATTAGCCTGCCTGTGTGTCTTTGTACGCGAACCAAGGGTGAATGGTTTTTCTGTGTTCGGAGCAAATCCTATGTGTTCAAATGTTTGCTTGAAATCGCTGACGTATAAGGCATACTGGCACACTGCGGTAGAATGTAAGTGACGCTACTGGAGTTTATTTTAGAGCAAGAGCACCTTCCCCTTGGCTGTTAAAAGGCATTAAAGAAAGACTGACGTTTTGGCTCTCAGGGATAACTATATCATACATGCTCGCAACCCCCGAAAACATTGAATGGTTAGACTTGCTCAAGTCCTGTTTCAGTGAAGACATCCATGCTCTAATATTGGAGTCTTGCCTTTGATGTGTAATCACACATGCGCATGTCTACCACTCACGCAGGCACAATACACTTGCTGAGATAAAGTGACTGCAGTGTATGACCCATTTTGCAGAGGCAGGGTTTTGCTTTCATAACGATGGGGTGTGAGTGAGCGTGTGTGTGTATGAATGCATAACCAGTATCTTACACCGGAATGATGCAGCACGACAGGCTTTAAATCTTGAAAAGGAAGTGCTGGGCTGTTTTAGGGGTAAAAATGCTACTGTCACACGTCCAGTCATAATGCCGTTAGCCATACTCCCCTGGGGCGACAGGCAAGCCAGTACTGAAAGTACTCTCAAGTGGCAAAAAATGGGGAAGCATTATCTTGAGTCAAAGAAAAATTCAAAAATCTAGTTCAGGGCATGTGTTGTGAAATATATTTCATGTTCCTTAAGTGTGGCGACAAGCCTCTAAACCCCTGAACATGCTCCTCAAGCAGTTAATAATCATTGTTTCACGGTGTTGGAGGAGCGAGGTGGAGATAATGTTTTGTGTCGAGATAACGCGTTGCCTTATTCCTGCCGCCTCCCGTTAACGCACAAGACAAATGGAATGGGCGCATCGCCTTGGAGCCATCCAAATGAGGGTGTCTGCCGTGAAGTGAAGTGAAGTGAAGTGAAGGAGGAGGAAGAGGGAGGGGGGCAAGTGCCACAAAAATCGGGGAGCGGCTGCTCGACCCTCGCGGCACATCACGGCAGCAGTCAAGTGAATGTGAAAACAAGAGAAAGCTTTGCGGAATATTGATTTAATGCCGCAGCCTGAGCAGGGGAAGATGCGCGCTCCAGATTACATGCGCTCTATTTCCCACCCATACAGAACCTTGAGTTCCTCTGCCTCCACACTCTAGAGAACCAGAGTGAGACGGAGAGGGGATGTTCTTTTATGTTGCCCTCTGTGAAGTCCAACTGTGTAGAAAATCAATGTGGAAATACAAAAGAGGGTAGAACAGCATAAATATGTAAAACACATCATGTTCCCTTTGTTTATATACATGTAAAGGAGAATATCAAGGCATCTTCTCCCTGTAACCTCCCACCACAGCACCTATAGGTTGTATCCCTTCCTTTCAATTAGCTCCCTGTCTCCTAAATAATGAATTAGCTTCAGAACTTATTAGGATCAAAAGATTATTGTAAAGGTTGCTATAGGTCCTAGCACCACTAATGACAACTAACCACCACTAACTATGGTAGGAAGCACCAGAACAACATAAAGTCACAGCATTTCAGAAATTAGGGTGACTGTTTTGTGGAGGGTGATTTCTTCCTTTTTTTTTGTATTTCCATTTCTTTTTTTAATCAGCTTTTATCATCAGCATGTGGAAATGACATGATTTTGTTCCTTGCATTTCAGCCGTGATGATTGCTTTGTTAAGTATCTTATTAATACAATTCCTGATCCACCTGCATCAGTTCATTACCCAGCAGATTATCCAGGTAGCCTATGCAAATCAAACTATATGAGCCACAAATTAGATGACTTATCTCTGTTCTTGTAATCGAGTATATCATGGCAGTTGTGTGTCTGTTACATCCCGTTAAAATCAGATACAAGTATGCATGTGTGTTGAGGTAACTGAACTATATTTAAACAGTAAAACACTTCAAATGTTGTGCAATATTCAATGAAAAACAAACCACTGAAAGAAAGTCTTATATCTACTACATTTATGTTAGATGTTGCTTCCAAATGTTTTCAATCTTTATTTTGTCATTTTTACTCTCCATCATAATGCTGAAAACGACCAAAAGATCAAATTTTGCCTCATTTAGATTTAAGTGTCCACATCTTCCAGTTGACAGCCACTCAAAAGTTGATGTGTAGACTCACCAGACATTTTCATTCATTCCTCTTTTTGACAGAGAGGAAACACAACGTGTGCATTTCTCCTCGCTGCTCTCGATGTAACCGTGTGCGTCGATGACAAAAAACAGAAGATCTTTGGAACAATTTGTTACTTACTGCCCCCCACCAACCCCCCCTCTGGTTGCTGAAAATTATGAACAGTGAGCCGCACTCACATTCTTGCGCACAGCCAAGTGAGGAGGCGCCTCCGCTCCCGTCCTGGGCCAATGGCGCACAGAGCAGCCTTATCATACTTATCCCTGGCTGGCCAATGGCGCACCTCTACCCGGCTCACATGACGCCTTTCTGTGCGCTCCCTCTCCTCTCAGCGCTCAATCCCGGCGAGTGCAGGCATCACTGAAGACCTGACACCGGCGGAATCGGACGTCCACTGTCCTCAGCAAAATTAACCAGGTGTTATCTTATGCAAACTTTACCGCCATCAGATGAAGCTAACCATCCTGTCGATGAAAATGATCCTGCTTCGCCAGAGGAACAGACTTTTTTCCGTCTCCAAACGACCGGAGAGGCGCAGGGGCGAGACAATAACGCCCAGAAGTTATTGAAATGAATCGTAAGTAGGCGACGTTATATTTTTTTCCTCCGCTAACATTCCGCTAAGTAGAAGTTATATTTATCGTCTATTTGTAGTCGACTTCAGTTTTAAATTCACGACTGCATGAGTCACTTTTGAGCTGTATGTTTTCTATCCGTTTTCTTTACATTCAAATGAGAATTAAACATTTAAAAACGCTTTATAGGCTTTTATCGCTAAACATAATTGACTTCACCTGATGCTTGAATGATTTCTGAGTAGGCTACCTACATTTTCTCCTGTCGACATTCTTTGTGCGTCTCTGTGAATTTTCTCATTGTGGATGTGTGGCTGTCTGCGCGCAGCGCCATAGCATGAAATATAGATAAAAAGCACACGGTAAACCCGCTGACCCCAGCCAGGCAGGCTGTGCAACCGGTCCACACGGCTCAATGGGGACAATTAGGGGGGGCAAGAGAGAGAAAAAATGGAGTACTTGAAGCGCACTAAAACAGGGCTGCACTTCACTTCAACCCGCCAGGCAGGATAAGGGTGGATCTTCAATAACCTTATATGACATTTCCAATGCAGGATATGACAAAAAAAAAAAACATCCCTTAAGTTTAGACTCAGGTCAGGCTCAGAGAAAGAGGGTTAAACTGGAATGCTTTTTTTTTTCCAGATATTAGTTGCTCCACCCAACAAGCATTTATGTCAAATTCCAGTGAATTTGACAGACACGCTATGAGGTCATGTCATTCACTGAACCCTTTTATTGATTGGAAATTAGGGGGTAGTGGGGTCAAGGGAGGAGGGAGAGGGGTGCAAAATTTATGAACATTTGGGAGTCTAAGCAAAATGGGTGCCCTCTGATCTTCCGTGATTTCTGCACAATCAGAGGGAACGAGCAGGGGACCGGGGCCATTTGATGTTTTGAAAGGCTTCAGATGGCTTTAATTAGGACCTATAAAATCTGTCTGCCCCATTCTCTGAGGCGGCGCTCTGGAGGAGCGAGAAGGGAGGGGAACTGACAAAAAAAGAAAAAGAAAAAGCAAACCGATACAGAAAGTCACTTCGGCGAAGGATTGTCTAATCAAAATTTTATAACCCTCCTTTTTTCTCCTCGTTGCTCCCTCCCCTGCCTCCCACCCTCCCTTCCTTGATGCTGGTGGTATGTAGGCAGCCTTCTTATTCCCTCTTTGTCTGGGTGCTGTGTTATCTACCCCCCCAGTCCTCCCACCACCCTCAACCTAACTACCGTCTACAGTCGGCCTGAGCCCAGACACCTGAACGCTAGACATAATGATCAAGAGAAGTTCCAGTCTGTCTGAAGCACAGCTAGTTGTTATAGTTTTTCTTCTTCTGCTTCTCCTTCTTCTTCTCCTCTTTTTTGTCCTCATGCTGGCCTGGCTGGCCCTCCCGGTGCCTCGGCCTCCTCCCCATTTCTCCATCCACAATCAAGACACGCTATGTTGTTTGTGAGTTTGTTTGTGTGTGTGTGTGTGTGTGTGTGTGTGTGTGGTACAGGGTTGCAGTTTCATCGCTACTGCTACTGTTGCTGCCGCTGTGTAGCCTATATGGATCTTGGATGGAGTGTGGCTGACTCACACAGCTGCAATACACACACTCATGAGGAAACATCAAAGACTTCTTCTCTCTCTCTCTCTCTGTGTGTGTGTGTGTGTGTGTGTGTGTGTGTGTGTGTGTGTGAGAGAGAGAGAGAGAGAGAGAGAGATTTCAGTTACGCTGTTCTGGCGAGCGTCTGCAAGAATATAGGTATGGCATGGTGCCTGTAGTTATTTTATTTTTTCTATTTTGTTCAAAAAGCAGGGGTTTATGTGCTGTGCTACTCTTTTTAAAAGCGTTACATTAATTGAACTATATCACTGTTAGGACTTTTTCTGTCATACAGGAGGCTTTGAAGCTTCATGTTTTCCCTGTTTTAAGTTTTTCTAGTGTGATGATGTTAAACCTGAGTCTTGATCTTGGAATTCAAAAGGATTGGGGTCAGTAAAACAACATTATCTCATTATTAATGAACAGGAGTTAAATCTTTTGAGCTTCAAAAATAAACATAAAACATAATTCCTGCTTGAAGATTGCGTTTTTACTGTACTGGAGGTTTTAAATGAGGCCTTCAGACGCAGTCTGTCGCACCTCGACTCTGACGGTGGGCGTCTTTGAGTTGAGGCGTAAGCCGAGGTGGCTTCTGAAGTTGAGCAAAAAGAAATACAAAACACTAATTAGAGGTGGGAGTTGGTAAAAATGCTTCGATATGTGTATTTCTTTGACGGACAAATTCATCTTCAAGAGTGTCTTCCTTTTGAGGAGTACATGTCTTTGTTTTCTCGATGTGTGTTGGTTAGGGATTACATCATTTGGCTGCTGCTGGGTTAGCTAGATAATAAGCTAGCTTGCTTTATGGAAAATGGCTGGTTGGAGTGGAGTCTTTGTTCGGCATCTTTGCTTGACAACACAGTGAAAAATGGAACAAGTCGAGTTTTATGTACTGTTTTTCTGCTTCTAGTCGAATGAGCTTAATCATTTTTATTGCGTACTCTGAGTTGTTTTTCTAAACGATGTCCATTTTTGATAAACTTGTTTGTCAGAGGATTATCCCTTGGAATGGCTGGACAGCTGGAATGGGCTCTCTCTCTACCCTCAACCATGTAATCTTCTCAGATATGATGTTTTGAAGAACAAGTGCTGGTAAAATTTGCACAGAGCTCCGGCTGAAATCCTGCCACTTGTTTGTGTGTGTTTTCTGAAAGCTGACTCTGTGTATCGTGGCATCAAGGAGATTGAGGATGTCTCTTCCTCTGCCACCACCCTTTGAAGGGGGAAGTAATAAAAAGCTCAATGGGTGCAACAAGCTGTTCTTCCCTCCTACACTTTGAGGCTTTCTACCTGGAGATGAATAGGAGGCCCCTCCATAACGAAGGGGGAGAAGAGAACATTTTATTGAAGGCTGAGGATGTGGGGGGATGCGCCATAGCTTATAGACACTTGGTGTGAAATAGTCCAGTTGTACCAGTTTACAGGATAGCACTGTCTGTTTAGTTTAATACGAGAATAATTATTATTTTAGGTTCTATGAAGGCATCATTTTCTAAATTACTAATCTGTCAACATGTTTGAGTACAAATGATATAAATCTAATAAGGTTTAAGTAGGTCAAAAGGGTGTTAGGTAAACATTACCAAATTGTCCTGTTAAATCCCGCTTGAAGTAAAATACTGTTTTCATAGCGTGATAACACAACATCCATGATAATGACATTGGACAATCACAAAGCCACAGATTAGGATTTTCGGTAACCAGATTTATGCGTGAAGGAGTGAAGTCATGGTCAGGAATGTAAATGATGGAGTCATTCAATTACCACCGTGCCCTTTCCTGGGAAAAGTCCCCAGCCGTGAAGAGGTTAATTGTTTTTGAATCTCCATCCGAGGGGAGAAAATGGGCGAACGGGAGGGATAATTGAGCCGCTGATAGTTGAGTGGATTATGGATTACTGCGCCTTTCCAAAGGAGAAAAGAAGAGGAGGTGAACGAGAGACGAAGGAGAGAAGGAAAGGGAAGGAAGGGGTGTATGAAAGGCGCATGTTGTGCGATGCAGCCGCAGGGGTCGTCTGACCTTCTTAGGAAGAGGGAGAACTCCAATCCTGTTTAGCCCGCAAGGTGACCCTTGACCCCTCGCATGCTCCTCCCTGCTCCAGGTGCAAGCCCTCACTGCTGGCAGCTCACACACAGACACACACTGCAAGCTAATTTTTCACACACTCTGCAAGCACTGGGGGGAAACGTCGTATGAAAACGCAGATCCTTTTCACATTTTCACCCCCCCTGCTTCTTTTTCTTCATGCCGTTCTATTGTCAGGAGTTAAATATCTGAGCCTGCTTGTTGGGGTGGGGGAGTGTTGTGATAATATCAGGCCTCTTTTTTTTTTTTTTTTTCCTTCTTCTTCCTCTGAAATATTTTCTCGGCAAGAAAATGGATGACTGTCGTTAAATGGGGGAAAGAAGATGATCTGACATGGTGCAATAATCACAGGAGTGTTAATCAGAGGGATGTCATGTATAATTACTACAGTGTTTGATAACACCACAGCGAACCACCTCAGGCCATTAGCGAAAGTTTCCCTATGCTATTAATGGGCGTTAATAAAATTCAAGAAAACCTGGATGGAACGAGCCCTCTGCATGGCCCAGTGGTTAAAGCACTGTAAGGTTAATGAACCAATTTACATACTTTCTGCTGCCATCTGGGTGGAGTGATGAGGCAGATGCTCCCTATTCTGTACTGTTGCGTTGTGCTGTTCAACACAGAGGAATGTGTCAGGTCCACAGAGGTCGATGAGCACATTTTACATTAAGCCTGTGGTCAAAAACAATTATGAATGAACTGAAAATCGATGCTGCTGAAAGGTCCTGTAGAAATACACTAAGCATCGATCAGACTGCTTTTGTAGTATGTGTTTAATATCATTTAACCCTATTGCAAATGGGTCAATAATGAGTGCTTGTCTTTTGGTGGATGTTAAATGTTGTTGGTGTCAAATTTGACTACCACTCTCAGTCACCAGCCTTAGCTATTGTTCTTTATAAAAAGTGACGCTTAAGTGTAGATTATACCCTGACCCCTCCCGATTTTAAAAAAAAAAAAAAAAAAAAAAAAAAAGAGAGTAGTCATCTGCACCTCAGGCGATGAGAAACTCGACAGGGGCGATCCACAAGAATCACCATAGACGAGGCTGAAGACTGGGAGGGAAAAGGGGATTAGTGTCTGTCCACCTCTCTGCCATCCTCATCTGGGTGATCACATTACAAATAGAGCATTCTCGAAGCACTCTTTTAGCAGAGGAACACAATGAGGTCTGTCGGCGATCAATAAAGCAGTGTGAAAGCATAGGGATATACTTAAAAAATCAAAGGCGCTGGCTGGCATGGCCATCATCTTGCCCCGTCTGCTGGAATCAGATAAGGGAGCGGGGCCTTGCAGGAAAGGTTGTTCGGCCCCAGGGCCGCTCGACTTGACAGATATCCCTCCTACTGGCACCCATTGCAGACTGATTTCATCTGCAAATAGGAAAAACCAAAACGTTTCTGCATCTATCTGGTCCCTCTCTGATACTGTACATGTGGAAGAACAGCTGAAGGGATAGATGGGTAAAAGGGAGCATAATATATAATCTCTGCAGCGTGTATGGGGAGAAAATACGCAGCTATTTCTCTAATCCCTCTGTTGTCCTCCATGGATGATGGCTTTTACCTCATGCTTCACTTAAATGATTTGAAGAAAATAAAATCACCCCGGTTTTGGTTTGACAATGTGTCAGAGCTGGTGCGAGTGTTAGTCTCAGATTAGCTCTTTGTGTAGTGAGGAGAGAGGAAAGACGAGGTGGTAGGGGGTCAGGGATGGGGGAACAATACTGCCGTGATCCCAGTTGAAAGAAATAATTTGCACAATTTTATGAAAGCTGTATTTGTCCGGTCGGATGGTTCTATCAAAGCCTTACAGCCACAGTGGAACGTGATTTAAATGACGGGCAAACTACAAAGCTGGCAAGATGTCGGGTTAGAGTCATTTCTCAGCTGAACGCTCTCCAGGTAAATGCAGATAATGCGCTCTCGAGTTTTTCTTTCTCTTTCTTAAAGAAGTCTAATTTCTACAGATGGTTCTGAGCTGACACCAGCGCTGCCAGAGCTTCTGCTCACAGAGCTAAGCTTGTACAACATTTATGTGGTGAAGATGAAAAGACATCATGGCTACACTTTATGCCTGTAAATTCATCCCTGGAAAAACTAGCTCAGAAAAGCACTGAGCTTCTTGTTCTTCTTAAAGTATTATCAGGGATTTTTTTTCCTTCTAATTTCACCCCAACTCTCTTTTATAAAACACACCGACTCTGACTTTTAAAACTTTAAATACCAGGGTGGTAAACTTGCATAGGATGAGAGTTCAGGTAAGTGCACAGGAGATGTAATGAGAGGATAAATGCGATTTCTCAGACTGAAACCTGCTGTTCACTTGCAGTGCAGATAAAAGAAGAAGAGTTGCCTCTGCCCATATCTGTTGTTGTCTTCAGTTTCAGAACCCCCTACAGTATTTCCTGGTGACTCACTTCTTTCCGAGCCATTTATGCTTGAAAACTTCCTAAGGATGAACCACACATATTCTGGGCTTTATCGTCGATGAGGGACCATTGGGCATAATGAAGTTCTGTTTCCCAGCATGAGTTTGGGAGTCTCATGATTACAAATGCTCCTCTCAATGTTTCCCATCATCTCCTGCCTAATTGAAGACAATATAACGAGACAATGGGGTCTCGCTCATCATTCTGCATCAATGGCATGCTCTATGGAACGTGCCAGTCTGTTAAAAGTGGGGTGGGGTGGGGTGGTGGTGGTGGGAGGGGTGTGTGTCTGTATGGATACTTGAATGCGCTCAAGCTTGTTTAATTTGGACCAAGAAGATGGACAATTAAACTACAGCTCCCGGGGGGGTTGTTCATTTTGGTCAGCTTCCCCACTTCATGGCCGCCCGCCCTTGTAAACCCTCCTGGATGTGTCTGGGTCATGCGTTTAGGGGGTGGAGTGGGGTTTGTAGGCGGGAAGGGGATTGGGCGGGGGGGTCTGCCTCTGGAGGGGTTGTCTCAGATGATTAGGACAGCCAAGTGGGGAGAGTCCCTCAGTGCCTGGCCTCCTTCACCTCCCTAATATGCTCTGAATAAGTCCCCCTCCGCTGTGCGTTTGTTGTGGGGTTTGGTGGGGGGGGGGATTATGTCTGGCCATGGTTTAGGAGTGTTTGTCATCTGCCCCCTCGAGGCCTGCACCGGCTCCTTTGTCTGAGCGTCGGGCGTCGGTACAATGTCAAATCACACATTGTGCCTATGCAATCAGGGCATCTCGGGTTAGGAACTGACACAGGATTTCATGTCTGGACTTTTCTTTTTTCAGTAACTTAATTTTAGGGTTGAGAATGAATACAGCCATTCACTGTAAGAATAGTTTTACTTTTGCAGTAAATGCATTTATGCTTATTTTTTAAACCTAATCCTAACCCTAAGTCACCGATTAGAACTATTTAAAAACAGCTACTGCATCACATTTCTCAGTCCATACAGTAGTTACACTATGTATTTTTTGCATTTCTGTAAATTACTTTGCATGACTTGGATATGACGCAGTTTCAGTATATTCTCAGAATATTATCAGGTAGAAGCACATTTTATCTACGAGTAAACAATTGGTTTTGTTTTGAGTCGCTCAAACTCAAAACAAGAGCTCTGGCATTTTGCACAGACGTTCAACAGTCATGCAGAGAAAAATCAATCACAGAAGAGGAAGCAATGCTCATTTCTCTACAGAGGCATCAATAAACCAGAATGCTTTGCAGCCACAGCTTGCATCTTTGCTAATCTATGATTGCTAGTGTGCGAAATCCATCAAACTCTTTTAACAGCTCTTTTTTCTAATTTGAACAATGAGGCGCTATGGCATTGTTTGTTCCCCAGTCTCACAGCACTATCACTTATGCATCTTGAAACATACAGGATATAGAAGAAAGTAAATGACAATATTTGCAACACTTGATAGCTAAATAACACTTGAAATTCCTTAAACAGGGATATAGATATGTAACAGTATGGTAGAATATAGTTTATATATAGTGGCCTATTCCTGGTGCCTGCACAGTCTGTAATTCAGTTTTATGGTCTCAAAGGTGTTTCTATGGTTTCACACAGTGCATCTCTGTATGAAATTTGGAAGAAAGATTCATTCATCTCCACACAATGGCTAACAAAGAGGGCACTGAGCCCTGGCCAAATATCACAAGTTACATTGAAAACAAACACAACGGTCTTGCTGCATACTGAGGAGGCAAAACCTCCCAATGACTGATAACAGTTATGGAGGATTAAGGCGCTGTGGGAGAAATGGCTTCTGTGGCTTTGCATTCAAGTCACTTGGCCATTTGGAGCACCAGGAAATGGCACACATTCCTCCTTCCCAGTAACAAAATAAACCCAAATCTAGCTTCCTACTATTTCTGCATTTCAAAATTTCAATGTAAATTACTTCGCTAGAAATTGTCAAATTGATTTATGGTCTTGATTTCACTGCACTTTGGGTACCATTTTATCAAAATCGAGCTTAAAATACTGTGGATTTTGTGATTTAAAGGTTTCTTTAACAACAGCATGCCAGCATTCCTCCATAATAACTAGTTATAGAAAATAAAATTTTATAAATGGTTAAGTTTTTTGAAGCCATTTGTTTCTGTATAATCTATAGAAGAACTGATGAGAAATAGAACCACACACACACACACTCACACATCCATACAGGGACAAAGCCTTTCTAGCTCAACCCCATTTCTCAAAAGGTTTGCAAAAACTTGACGAAAGTGTTTAAGTTTGGGTATCCTGAATCATGGTGACTTATGGGAACACTTTTACTTTTTCAGTCTCAGCTTTTCTCAAGTCGAACTTGCTGCTAATTCTGACTCACAAAGGTACACTGCAATGACTAATCATCTCACATTCCCTTTTCACAATATACAGTTGCATCTAATGTCTCCAAGGGCGTACCTTCCTACTTTGCAGATGAGTAAATACCCAAGGTGGATGGGTTTTGATGACACCCAACAAGCTATTAATGATCACTTCAGCCTTCACATGCTCTTATGAATGGCAGTTTTAGGTGTTTCTCCTACAGCTGCGTTCAGAGTCTCACAAGGCTTTTTAACTGATAGAAAACATTTCAGACAATGAATATATCAGATGTTCACTTGATCTGCCTCGCCTGCTTGTGGAGTTTTTTTTTTTTCTTAGCTTCTAAGTATTTTCCACTTCATTTGACTGTGCCTGAAGGTATATTAAAACCATTTTCATAAAGACTTTTGAATAAGCCTTTGAGACGTTTTTTTATAGCTGGGGTTTTAAGGAGTGTAGATAGTCGCATCAATGGCTGTTTGTGTGTGTTGGGGGTGAGGGAGTAAGTAATTACAGTTGTGTGTGTAATTGAGTTTTCCTGGGTTCTGGGTAAAAGTCTCATCTGACTGACAGAAATGTGTTCTTTGGTGCTTTTTTTAGCCTGGTATTACATTGTAGAAGAGGGAGAATAGTTGTGGTATCAAAGCAGTTTCAATCTCAGCGCGATTTTGGCAGATATTAAATGCTTCCAAAATTAGTTGCACCACTTCACTTCACAACCCAGAGTCCTCAAAAGGTGAGAAAATAATGGAATTTAATTGTATTTTGCTTACACGGAAACACATACTCAAATCTCCAATGTATTTCTTTGTTACTTCTTTTTGAAACGTGGAAGAGGTTGTAGGAGGTTAGGGTTAATACACTGGCAAATATCAGTCTATGCAAATCATCTATCAAATGGAGTTGGACTTTTTTTCTGTTGGTACAAGAAAAAAAATCTGATGCGGATGATCTCTGTGTGGGCAGGAAGCCTTGAAGGTTTGCATCATGTCTGCCACGTTCTCCCCGAGGGCATTCTAGTCTCCTTACATGCAGAAACACACACACACACTCACGCACGCAAGCTACCGTTTTTCCGCACAGCGCTGCAGGAGTCTGTCTTCATCTGTCCTATTGATTGATGAAGCAGGCGCAGCGGGGTGTCCGAGAGAGGCAGAAGTCTAGATCAAGGCTGTGAGCTGCATCACTGGCAGCCACACCACACGCACATTCACACGCACATTCACACACACACACACACACACACACACACACACACACACACACACACACACACACATTTGCACTCACACTCACACACTCTTTCGCTGTCTCTGTCATGTTCTCTCTGTGTCTGTAACAGCAGACACTGTAGACACGGGCAGCCATGACACACAAGTGTACACACATGCATACTGAGAGACATGACACACACAGCAGTGCTGACACACACATGTCGTCATAGCTTACAAATACACCATATCACATTTACACACACACACACACGAAGTGACTTAGCATGGCTTGGCTGTGTGAGCGCCTAAGTTGGACAGGCGTTTTCTATAAACATAATGTTTGTAGATTAGTTGGGGTTAATGATCCGATTGCCTCGGAGCTGCCATGGCGTCTGTGTGTGTGTGTGTGTGTGTGTGTGTGTGTGCACATGTGTGTTTTTGGCTAAGGGGAAAAGGCACTGCTCTACTGTGCTGTCTCCCTCACTTCCAAATGAGACATGCCCCAGGCACCATTACAAGAGCAGTATTTATGCTATTAGGGAACTGGGTTTGCCGCGCTAGCAGTGGTACCAGAACGAAACAGGCTAAAATTATGTCTTGACTAACCTCAATGGGCAGGTCCAGTATTTTTTTTGCATAAATGAGAAATTACAAGTTGTGTACTTAAGGCTATTTTTGCAAATCGCCTGTTGGAATATCGCACACATTATTTCTGAGCCATGTAGATGTAAAAGCCAAAGGAATTGAGCTGTTTTTTTTCAAAAGTGTTTGTTCTTTCAGAGCAGGAATAAAAATCCAGCGCCAGGGAGTTTTTTTTTTTTTCTCTCCTCCATCTTTACTTTGGTGTTTAAAATTAGCTTCCTAGTCCAAACCAGAAATAGTCCTCTGCAAACAACTTTCTTCAACTCTTAGTCAACTGGAGTCGGTGGGTTCAATGAGGGTGTAGAACCCTCCAAACCCACCTCCACCCTTCCCACAAACACACTCTGAGAAGCCCCTCTCATGTAATGCTGAATGGACAGAAAATACAGGACTGAAAGAGAGGAGAGAAAGACTGAAAAATGACTGTAAGACCCCTACCCCTCTTTTTTCTTTTTCCAAAGTGACCCCCCCCCCCATTCCACCTACATATTTTTCTCCTATCCCTCCCTCCCTCCATCCTTCGTTCCCTCCCTTCCTCTCCTCCGGCGTTCCTGTCGAGGCATGCCTCTGTCCCCGCCAACCAGCATCGTTCGGGGCAGGGCGAGGGGGCAAGAAGAAAGGAAGGGTGGGGGGTGCAAACAAAGGAGCACTGTTGCTGCCTCGCTGGGGTTTTGGGGAGGGTCGACACCAGGCTGGAGGGGTGCGGGTGGAGGGGTACAGACGGAGCGAGAGTGTGACTGAGGAGGTTTATCATTAAGAATAGAGATTAAAATGAATGGGAGGGGAGCAAGGGGTGTCTGTTCTGTTCACAGTAATAAAGAGGACAAGCAGTGTCATTTTTTCACACGCACCCAGACACACGGTTTGCTCACTCTAAGCAATGCTGCAGTTAGTGTGAGTGAGTGAGTGAGTGTGAGAGATAGGGGAGGGATGGGGATGGTTCATTGTTTCCTGGCCATTGTACGATATTTGCTTAACCCTCGTGCCTTTTCCGTGCAGCTGTATGCTACAAATGAGATGGGCGAAAAGTGTGTATGTGTGTGCGATGGCGGCTGTCACAGCTGTTAGCAATTTCATCAGTGCACTGTAAGACACTCCCTACACACATACACACAAACCCTGTCAATTTACAAAGCAGTACAGCCACGATAAAATAGTTCTCCGAACAGCACAATTACTTAGTCTTTGTCTTAGTCTCCGCAAACAAAAATTGAACTATAAAACGGACACAGTAACAAGCCAACACAGGTATGCGAACTGTAAATGCAATCATGCAGCCATATAGGAACATAATAATCATCATCCAATGGCTTCTTTGCTACTGGTCAGAGCTCCCTGACCCCAACTTGAACCTCATTCCCTCTTACTTTAAGCATTTTGGCTCTACTCAACACTACAACAGTGGCTGTTGTCACTCAGATATCTCAGCATTGCTCAGACTGTATTCAACTCTATGCTTTTTAAAAAAGTTACTTGAGATAAAAAAAAAAAAACATAACAAAATATGTCTGACTTTCATGTAAGAACATGCTTCTTAAGGTCATAAACTGCATCAATCTTTAATCTCTGCGCCCGTCTTGTTCATACATTCTGTCTACACGCCGAGTAAGAAACTGTTTTGAAAGATAACTGAGTTTTAGAGGCAATAACTGGAATCCCACAAGGCCCAACTCTATGAATGGAGTATTTTATTTATTTTTCTTGATGTGGGGTGCTGGTGGAGATATCTCCATTCCACTCAAAACAGTTTCTTAATGGTTCGTTTCCCCTTTCTGTCCTTCACCGTTTCAGGTCATGAAAGGAGCTGGCACGAGAAGAAGAAACAGAACGAGCGCTAGCAGCATTAGCCTTCGCCGCAGAGGGAAGGAAGGGAAGCAGAAGGCAGCGAGGAAAAGATGATAGCGATGAAAGAGAGGTGAGAAAGCTCGGTTTGCCCCGGGCTTATACATTGTCTTGTGTGTGTGTTTGTCTGTCCTCTGTTGCCCATCCACCTGATTGCCTGAATCAGCTGTGTACCTTGGGTGGGTTTGGTGTTTGCATGCATGCGTGCGTGTTTGTTATGTGTTTGACTGTGTCTGTGTTCGTTTTTGTGTGTCCCTGGCATCGAGCCACAGCCGCCAGGTGAAGAACGACCATCCTGTCTGAGTCACCTGCTGCATCCTCAACTTCTCTGTTGTGTTTATCTCTCCATCTTTTTCTCTGTTTTCCACTCGCATTCATTTCTCTGTACTGAAGAGGAACCCACCAGCAATTCTCGTTTCTGTGTATGTTGATGTATTTCCTGATTTAGGTCTCTTGGAAACGCAGAAATGACACAAAGTGGGACTGGTTAACAGGGACTGTTTTTTTTTTAAATTATCATTAAGGAACCATTCAAACCAAAACTATTTAAATCCACCCAGAAGAGATGAAAATTTGAAGGAAAATACAAAATCTTTGTATTTCATGTATTCTTTGGTCACAAATACTGAACATTGGTTCAAAAAGTAAGCAAAAAAGTGTTATAGTATGGAAGTATCTTCATCAGTATTGATCTTATTGAACCTTTATCCTAATCATTACTGTATCCCACCACATACAAACTCCACCTGTGTTATCACAGATGTTTAGCCTGTTCCTGTTTTGAGTCAGAACAAAGAAAATCCAAATTGTGTTGTGACGATTTGATCTTTTCTCTCCAGCATCCGTCAGAATTTTAAAAAGGTTCAACATTTCAGGGATTCAGGGAGTAAAAAAAAAAAAGCATTACTTTGGAGAACAGAATAGCCAAAAGGCAAAACACAGGAGTGAAACTGGGAAAAGAGCCACCTTATTGTCTTAACTGTGTTTCAGCGGTTCCCAAAGTGAGCAGTCTCTCAGAGAGTCACTGTCTCTGCGTGTGAGGCTGAAAGCAGCAGTAAATCAGTTTCTAGCATGCAGGCATGGCCAGAATGGCTGCCACCGTACACAGATAGGAGGATGGTTGAAGAGGAGAGGCAGTGAGAGGAAAAGAAAATGTTGTTTTTCTCTGTTCTTGTCATTTTTCCCCCTGATCCTTCCATAGGTATAGCTCCTTTATGTTGTATTATTATTGTTGTTGTTATTATTACTATTATATTGTAGGCTCTATAAATGGTAATGTGCAGGATCTGTTTTATTTATGAAAGCTGACTTTCCAAAGATGCCACTTTTTTTCTTTTTTCCTTCCTTCTTTCCTTAGAACACCAATTGTAAAAGCTTAAATTTATTGGATATAGGTTGAAATACTATCATAATACAACATTTGGTGATTAAAGAGCAAAATGGGAATGCATGTAGGGTTCAATGTACAAGACACTTTTCCAGAAACACAAATGAACCTGTGACTCTTCTATTACATGAAATAATACTTACTGTCCTGCTTGCGTGCCCTGCAAGTACAAATGTCCTTTTCCATCACTCTCTTTTTCCTCTGTCCAGCTCTCTGAGTGATACTAACAATATGAACTGTACCTCACAATGACTTTGCAGAAGACAGACAAATTCAATTCAGCTTATTTCACTTCAACTCAACTCATTTCATATCAACCCAGTCCAGTCGAACTCAATTCCCTCCTCTAGCTCTTCATGTCTTACACCCTTGCTCACTTATTTTCAGTCTGCCTGAGCCATGAAATCTTCTGTCTTTTCTCACATTTTCATCTCCCTGTCTCTCTTGAGCGACACCGCCCCCCTTTTCTATGGTTTATGCTCATGCAACTAGTCTTTATCTTCATTTACAACCTTCCATCACTGCCTTTCTTTCTTTCTCCCATCTGTGCTTGATGTTAGTTTCCCAGGGAAGGTACTCACACTGCTGTTGCATGGCCCAAACCAAAAAAAGGGCATTCCACCATTTTAAAAGACAGGAGATGATGACGAAAGAGATTAGGAGTGTTGTGTAAAGTGATGGTTTAAAAGAATGGGAAACTATACTCCAAAGGATTGTCCAATTCCAATAATAATTGTTTTTAATTATTAGAATTCCTCACATTTCAAAACTCTGTTCAAATCGCCCCAATCAGACAAGCCAAAGTTGTTTTTAAAATAGTTTTGAACTCCTTTGAAGAAGAAATGCCATCTCCTTCTTCTTTCATAATTCTTATGATGGATGTACCATATATCCACCAACTGGGATTAGTGGAGTCACAAGTTGTACAACTACACACAACCCCATTGTTTTTGGACCTGGTCAAATGATGCAAGTGTAGTGTGGGGAAGAAAGAAAGGAAAAAGGTGGAGGATGTTGTAAGCAAGCAAGTACCCCCCCTTTTTCCTCTCAAGTGTGTCTGTCCTCTGCTCCGGTAGAAGAAGGTCTTTCAAGAGCAGCCGAGTCTATCTAAGCTGGCTTTAAAAGCTGCAGGGCTCAAGAATGGTTCTCTTTTAGTGTCCGTTTGTGTATGTGGAGGCGGGGTTGCAAGGCTGAAGCCACAGTGTGTCACACGGTTTCATATTTCAAAAAACGCATATGGGAAAATGACAGGCAAATGAGTCACTCCGTCAAGTCATATTGATTCACTGCAGGACTGATGGGGACAGAGCGAGTAATTCTCAGTTTCACGCTCATGCAAAATAACCGGCAAATGATGGACGATGGTTTACAATGGTGGGGGGGGGCGGGGGCGGGGGCATAGTCAGCTGGGGAACAGGCATTAAAAAGCCTGATGGACAAGTGTCGAAAGTGGTAACATTTGTGTCTGCACAAAGGAAAGCGTAGAACAACAGAGTGCTCCTCTATCAAAGCCTTTTCCCCCCTTCAGCAAAGACACCCATCAACCACCAGAGGATTAAAGATTAGAATGAGAGCTTTTATTGAGTTTGAAGCCACAGCAGTTTCAAAATGGATGGATGGATGAAAGATTGATGGGCATGAGGGGGCAGAGATAGAAGCATTTCAACCGATAAAGAAGGTGGTGGGCACACAAGATTTCAAAGAGAGTAGGAATTAACAAGAAAGAGAAAGGGATGTTGGTGGAGAAGATTTCAAAGTGAGCATGAGAGCATTATCTATGAGAGAGACCCAAAAAGGGGAGAGATACTGTAGAACTGGTAAATAGACAAGTGGGGGTGAGGGCCAATGGAGCGATGCCTCTAATGTCTTTATAAGGCCATAAAATACTGCACTTCCTGGCCTCTCTCTAATTGCTGCGAGAGATGGGATGGGATGGGGGGAGACTCGACTCTACCTGCCTACTAAATGAGGCCTCTAAATCCTCATTGCTTGGCCTTGGGGGCTTTCTTTTAGATTGCTATGCCAGCAACATGGATGCAGAGAGAGAGCAACTCAAGGAAGGTCTACATTTGAATTTTCTTTATTGTTCTTTTGCTTTAGATTAAAGTTGAGAAAGAGATAAATGCAAAGAAAGACAAGGAGGGATAGGGGAAAGTTCTGTACTTTAATGATCCCCTTAGAGTTATCTTCTATCCAGAAAATAAAGGTGAATGGAGAATGACAGAAGGGGGAGTAAGAGGAAAAATCCAAAGACGAAAGCTAGGAGTAAAAAAATATAATGTACTTTAGGCCATTCCTAAGAATAACTACTTGAGAATAAGGCTGAGAAGGAACACACAGAAATAAAGAGGCAGGGAGAGAGAGGATTTTATTGACTCAGCGGGAAACGACCGTAAAAATGGCTACGCTTCCCCAAGGAGCAGTATGCTGAACTCTTCAAAATGTGAAAAGTAACGCTTGCCATCATTGGAAAAGAAAACATTTTCATTTCATAAACTGCTTGTCTAAGGGACCCTGCCCCAACCTCTAACCCTCAAATAAGCACATTAACTAACAGAGCCTTCAGAGACAGAGAAAAGCTTCATTTCTTTTACAATGTGGAAAGGGGGGAAAAGGCACAAACTCTGGAAGAGCCATTAATATCAATATTTGCTTCGAAATGAGACAGCATCAATTAGAGAACGATGATTTATGAAATGTTTGCGAGCATGAATCATAAGATAGGAGATGAAAAAGTCTGTGCCAAACTGTAAGCCTTTAACTACATCCAGATATTTTATATTTAGGCCAACCAGATGTCCAGAGATGTGATAGATATATCTGTGGGCCGAATGGTAGAATTAAATGTCTCACAGACAAAAAAAAAACAAAAAAACCCAGTGTTATCTCTTCTATCTTTTAATATTTCATGACATTATTTTTCAAATGCTCAAACTGATTAAAATTACAGCATGCCTAAATAATTTTGAATCATGTAATTTCTATAACATTAACAGTCTACTCATTTTTGCTGTTGTGTTATTGAGTATCATTGAATATTTTAAGCTATGCTTCAACTGTGTTCTGCACCACCAAGCCCACGCATCTTGTGGTTTTCCATCCAGTCACCGTATATGCTGTATATTCAAAATGAATGGTAATTTCAGGCATTGTGATTTTGTTTCCCAAAATGTAAATCTCAGTGTTAATTTTTGTCTTTTGTCAGTGACTTATACTGAGTTCATGAGCTGTGTACCTAACTTTTGCTTATTTTGATGGCAGGGGTATGGGGGTGTATTGTGTTTCAACTTGCCATGCTACAAGAGCTGTATAACAGTTGCCTTTTTTTGTGCTGGGTTTTATCAGTGGGTGAGAGAATGAAAAGGAGTCAAAGGCAGCCCCCTAAGCTTTCCATAATGCGTCCCGCGAGGAGACAAAGGCCTGCATTCACTGCTGGGTGTCGATAAGACCTATCATTAGTCTGCCATTGGAGGTATTACCAACACACACAAACACACTTTTATATACACACACACACACACGTACACAGAGTGCAGTAGGGTACTTATTCCTGCGCCCATCCTCTTTTTCCACATACACACGCATAAATATTCGTATGCGTGCCAGAGGAGCGAAAGAGGCAGCCAGGCTCGACTGGAATCGAAGAAAGGCAGAGGAGTGGACCTCCTGCTGCTTTCCCATCACAGCAGAGTTCACTGAGCCTCATAAGGCTGGGGCATCCGCTCTCATTTATACCTCGTCTGTGTATGCATGTGTGCTCCTCCATATATGGCTGCAACTTTAAGTAGCTCATGCTACAACAAGCTAACGATAAAGAATGCACAAAACCCTGGAACTGATATTTATATGTACCTCTATCAGTAATTTATGATCAAGAATCTTTAGGTTATGATGGAAAAAGCCATTGAAAAATGCCTTTTAAAGGTGGTACATTTTGCATTTTTAAACATTAGTGTCATATCCTTTAATCCGTTAGATTAATGGTTTACTTCCATACAATTGCAGTATTTAAGTGCAACTATTGTCCAGAGGACTGATGGCTTTTACGCCTGTGTTAATGTTATACTATATTTATTTTTATCGCTGCTTGCTTTTTGTGCTGTAAAATATTTTGTGCAGTAAAGCATACCAGCAGACTGACAAAATCCACACACATGGTTATATGCAGTTAAAAGGCCAAAGGAGGCTGCCAGCCATCTTAATGACAGAGCTCCTTGTTCACAGTAATAATACCAATGTCTCAGAATTAATGTGGTATTGACTTATTGATGATAAAACGCTACACATAGTACATTTACTTAACAAGACAGGAGTAAAATTAGGTGCAAGAAGAGGAGGATGGTTGGGTTTCCTATTAGGGTTTTTCTGTGTGTGTGTGTGCGCGCATGCGTGTGTGTACTTAGGGGAGGACGATGGCACTGCTGTCTAGCTTCTAAGTAGATGATGGACTGTAGCTCGTATTCCCATTCCCTCTCATTAGCTCAGCCCCCCGAGAATATATGAGGTTACTTACCTTCCCTTGCTCCGAGTTCCCGGCCAAACGCCAAGCATCGGCTCAGGGTCATTAGCCTCGCTGCTTGGAACAAATGGCCCTCGATAGCATCTCAGCTAAAATAAAACAGGAGCAGATTAACCCCTTGATCCTTGGAGGATAACATATTGGAAACGCTGGGAAGGAAGGAGTAGACAAGGGGTTTTGTTTTTAATTTTTAGCCTTTTCCGTCTTAAATCAGCTCTTTCGTGCTAATGTCCCTTTTGTCCTTCTTTTTTGGGGGCCTTGGAATCTCATTGCACTTCAGCTAAACATCACAGTTGTTTGCCTGAAAACAAAAACCGCAGAGAGAGAAGTGGGCAGAGGATCAAAGCCAGGGGAGGATTTGTCTGGCAGATAGTCGCTGGGGTCCTGTCTCTCTCTCTCTTTTTCTCTCTCTCTCTCTCTCTCTCTCTCTCTCTCTCTCTCTCTCTCTCTCTCTCTCTCTCTCTCTATGTCTTTATGTCTCTCTATGTGTACACCAATAGGTTCCCCCCCACCCTGCCAGCTTGAAAATTATAGATCATGAAAAAGAACAGTGCAGTCACAACAACCTCCTCCCTGGAGCAGACACCTCCTTATTACAACGTGTGTGTGTGTGTGTGTGTGTGTGTACACGTACGCGTTGTCTTTTCTTCTCTTTCATGTAAGTGCCTGGCTTTGTGCAGGTTTTGATATTATTGGTATTTCATCCCGTCTCTTTTGCTATGGAGAACAATTCACCCACTTGATTTTAACATCCTGCAGACTTTGTTATCAAAAGCACCTCTGCAGGAACATTTAAAGTCTGGGATCATTTACAAGTCTAGAAGGAGATAAACCAACGATAAACAACATAAAATCAGATTGTCTTTGTAACCTCAGTGAAAATAACTTCTCACAGTATACCGAATAGGTTTGTTTCCATCTAAGGTCAATGTGTTCACCAAAAACTTCTTTCCATAATGCCTCGGTGAGGTTTGTGGCCTGTTGGTGGGGGGTGGGGGTGGCTCAGATGTCTGTTTTGGGCAGAAAGACACGCCCAGGGGATGGATATAATTAAGACTAGTGACTTTTTTTTTCTTTTTTGTGAGAAAGGAGGGTGTTTGGGTAACTACTCTGGGTGGTCTAGCTCTACATGTCTGTACTAGTTTTATTACAAACAGGCACAATATGGTAAGAACACAGACACGTCCTGACAAAGCACAAAGATCAGTGTATATAGTTTGTTCAGACATAAAAGGTAAAGAAATGAAAACAGCCGTCACTTGTTTCCTGGTGTGGTACCTCTGTTGGTTGTTTGGACATGGTGCAGTAGATTTAAAATACATTAAAAAAAAAAAAAAAGCAGAATTGATCAAAGCAGTTGGCAGACATACCTGACATTAACAGAGGTACACTTACAAATTATTCCTTTACTTTACAAAGAACAACCTGTGAGTCAACACCCTCTGCATTTCATCACAGAACCAACTTTGGCAACTCTTAACATCAGGCCATTTATCTGGAAGCCTTCATCTAAGCATCTTACAGTCTCATGTTGGTCTTTAAATATTGAACTGAAGCATCTGATCCAAAAAAGGCTACATAAGGTGACCATAAATGCTTTTCTACCCTTAATTTGTTTTTTTCTGTGTGTACTTCTCTAGCTCAAAGAACCAGAGACAAAACGTGTAGAAAAAAACTTAATTGCAGTTTAATTGCATTTTTTTTTTCCGTAGAGAGCAGACATCTCTTACTCTATCGAGGATCTTACATTTCAACCCTGGGTGGCCCAGTGGAAATTGGAACTCTTAACTCTTACGATGTTTGTGTTGTTCTTTGCCCATTCAGCCACGGAGGACCACAAGTACAGAATATGCCTTAAGTTGCAATGGGGTGTTCATCAATAACTTCAAGCTGGGTTGATTTGCTTGACCCTGCAGCCTCAAATGTCACCTGGGTCACTAGAAATAAGGTGTTAGCATCTTGCGACTGTGTTGTATGACCTCAGGCACACTGCTCTGTCATTTTCTCATGCTAACCAAGGAATGAATGTTAAAAAAATTCAAAAATCAGGATATGCAGGATTCATTATTCTCTTAACAGCACAATTTGTCTTGGTTATTTGTTAGGAGTCAAAATAAAAGTTAAACACATCTAACTGGCGTACACACAGTCTCTTTTCTGACACATTTGGGGAAAAAAAAACTAATTTATTCAAGGCTTCCTTTACTTTGTGGAAAAAGAACAAAAACTGCAAGGCCAGTCAATCCCACAACAAGGGCTTTTCAAGCACTCAGTCCTGATTAATAGCATCTTCTCGTTAACACATAGACACCCTGTGTACCATCAAACCCTCGAACGTTCGTTAATTTGCAACTTCTTTTTTTCCATTCGTGTGAATTGGCTCATTTAGCCAGCAGAGAGAACACAGATCTTTATTGTTGCATTTTGTTTTGAGGGGGCCTAAACACGTGGGTGGTCCCGGGCTTGTTTATTTTTTATTTTTTTTAATGTACTGACTGAGCAGCACATGGATCTGTTAATGAGAGCGTAAATTGGTGACTCCGTGCCGGGACCTTAATGACGGAGGTGCCCTCCCTGGTCTCGGCAAGTCTGCTAACTGGAGCAGAGAAAGAGGGAGGGATGGGAGTGGGAGAGCGAGAAAACAATGAGAGAGAAATGGAGAGGTGGGAGAGAAATGATGCAGGAGGTGGTTAAAAAAACATAGTGATTGTAGGAAGGAACATACCATAGAAAAGAGTGGTAGTTGAAGGATACATTAGCTTGGCAAGACCGAAAAAGTAAATTGCATGTATATTCTGGCAGATGCAGGCAATTGAACAGAGGGGAACTTTAAAAAGAGAAACGAGGGGGGCAGTTCTTAGGCGGCATAAAAGGTTTAATTTCTCCTTCGGCTGTGGCGAGCAGCTTTCCTGTGCTGCCCTGTTTCACTGTATTTAACATCAAAGGGAAGTATGAACAATTGAGGCAATTTTTCATCTGGCCAAGGTCAATCATTGTTCTTTCTCTATGAATGAAGATCCGGCTGAGAGAAATTCAGAGGAACCATATTTCACTTGCAAGTCTATTTTAGCAAGCCACCTTTCAACAACCTTTTGGACAGATTTTTTCTTTCTTTTTGTGCGTGTTTTCATTTTCAACTACGTTTCCAGCTTGTACACATAAATTCCAGGAATTTTCAGGTCCATTTATTACAGCTGTGGTGTTATTATTTTTTTTGATCATGGGTTTCATTAGAGCTGTGTCTAGCCTGCTTTAAATAATACATGGGACTCACTGCATGTAATATGAAAGAAAAAGAAGATTGATATGAGCATAAAAGATTACTACTACATATAATAAAATGTCAAGGCTGAAGTTGGCCTTAGAATCTGCACGCAGATCTGTAGTTAAAGATCGGGAGCCTGGTCCTAGATCAGATTTAAGATGTTTACACAAACCAAAAATGGAATTGGTTAGGACATTCATAGCATGCTTAAACACAGCACATTTAGACTGAGATATATTTAGTAAGAAGCTCTTGTACCTGCCACATCTTACTATGACCACTCGCTAGAGTTTCTGCCAAGGACCAAATGGTTCTTAAACCAAAGAAGAAAAAAAGGACTCTGAGGGACTTTCTTAAAACTACAAACAGCAGGGTGCTCAAAAAAATTATTATTATGGCCAAAGTGGCTTAAAAAAACATGGATGAATATGTCTTCCACAGGAACCTTAATAATAATAATAATAATAATAATAATAATAATAATAACCCCCCTCCACACACACACACACACACATCCCATTTTAATCGGGGCACTAATTTTCATGCTTTCCTGATGCTCCAATAGGGATGTTTTTTCTACTGTAAATTACACTTAATCTGCGTTTTTGATTTTCCAAACGCTTAAAAGTGATCTTTTGAAAATGGGGCACTAAAGTAGAATTATTATCAGGACCGTAGCAGGTTATACCACAGTTCACTTTAGAGCTCTTGCACGGGTATAAGAATAGCAGCAAGTGCAGTGTTAGCCCGTCAAAGAACAGACAGACTTTAAACACATGGACAACGTTATGTCCTTTTCCACACTGATTGAAAAGTCTGTTTTTCTGTCTCATTGAAAAGGAGTTAAATACATGTTTGTCAGTTTGCTAATTATGTTTGTATGCTCAATATCTTTTTTATTTTCAGATAAAGTAAATTATGTATATCTTGAATACCAGGAAGGCTACATTTGTGACCCCCCTCCTCCACATCTCCAGGTTGTGTAGATTTTTTTTTTCTCCCTTTCCATCTGGTCAACTTAAGATGGTATACTCAGAAATTCTTTTTGATGACTCATTCTGTCTCAGTGAACATCACTCCCAGAATCATCGTGCTGTGGGCATGTCAGACACCCAGCTCTATATAATACATTACAGTCCGTGCTGTCATTATCCCGAAATTCTTTATTGTGTTTAGGGCACCACATAAAAGCACATCAGTGACATTTCAGCTTTATTAAAAGAGAGTAACAGCCACTGCAACACAATCACTGCGCATGTTTATCAAGCGCTGATTTTACAAAGTGCAAAGTGGCTTCAAAGGCTGATTCCATGTGTTTGTGTTAGCGGGGCTCTTGTTCTTGAGGCATCACTGTTATTTTTTTTCTTTAAACCACCTAGCCTACGTCCAAACTCTTTTATTTTTTTTATTATTTTTTTTTTAAGATGAATCATGTGTTAATGTACACACACGGCGGCTCCTTGTCATTGTTTCTCAAGACCACCCAGAGTGTATATAGGAACTGAGTTGTGAGTGGGCTTGTTGTACATATAAAATCATGTGTGAGTTCTTTAGAGGGGATGAAGTGCAGACTTATTACAGCTAATACTGTTATACACACCATTCAGTGCTGTTGAATAATTTAAGTGTGAGTGTAAGAGTGTCTGACATTTTAATAACATGGTTTACCAAACAACACCTGAATTTATCCTGCGCTTTCTTCTCTTCTGTTTGTTTTCTGCCCAGGTCCAGACACGAATGAGGCACGCACACGCACACACATGCAACGGCACCTAGAGTCTGTCTGCGGTCTACCACCACCCTGCCACACACACGCACACACAAGCCTGTTACGGTAAGAATCAGAGACCACCGAGTTAGGGGGATAATAATGGTGTGAATGTGAGAAAACAAACTCATTATCCTGTGCTGTTTTCTTCTCTGAGTAATTTAAAGACAAATTGACTACTTGTTTTCCAAAATGCTCTAAATTCAGTAATTAAAAGAAAAAAAATTAGCTTAATTCAGTAATTTAACATCACAGGATACACTCTGAAACGTAGTTTCTTGATGCTATTAAATAGGCTATTAAAAGAACAAATTTCTTGGAACAAATCTTAATTTATGCAGTGTCATTTTATATAAGGAGTAATTGTATCTGTCTGCTGCCATGCATGCCATTTGTAGCATGTCTGTGTGTGTGCATGCCGAAAGCCTGCTTCATTTTTTTTTTTTTTTTCTATTTGCATCAGTCTAAACCAATCTCCACAAGTCAAGCCACATATCCCACAAACCCCCATATCCAACCCCTCTTACCCACCCTGTGCCCCTCCCAGGCTTCCCAGCATCCTGCTTCACCCTCCATCCAAAAAAAAACCACCCATGCTTGCTGAAATTACAGTGTGTGTGTGTGAGGCGGCATTGTGGGAAACCCTTCCCTCCCTCTTATGCCCGCTGTATTTGCCCTTCTTGTCCCTCCTTATCTTTTTCTCATTGCGCTACCGTTTTAGATGGGTTCGGGCGGGGTTTATTTTGATGTTCATTAAACTGTCAACAGCTGTCCATGTTAATTTGCATCTACAGTTACAGTGACTGAAGTTCAGACTGAGGTTAACAAGGTATTAATGCAGTCCAAAA
This sequence comes from Macquaria ambigua, assembly GCA_008360985.2. Taxonomy (NCBI): domain Eukaryota; kingdom Metazoa; phylum Chordata; class Actinopteri; order Centrarchiformes; family Percichthyidae; genus Macquaria; species Macquaria ambigua. Next base: position 288,186 of record VMKM01000154.1, read on the forward strand.
TAAGATTGGCCTCTTTGTATGATTCGTTTTTTATTTGTTGGCCTTTGCAAATTCCATTTAGGATGATAGTTTGTCCTTTTATGATCAGTGAACCTCTCTGTGTGTGTGTGTGTGTGTGTGTGTGTGTGTGTGTGTGTGTGTGTGTGTGTGTGTGTGTGTTTTATGAACTGTTTTGAACACAATAGCTCATAAGTAAACACCAAATATAATTAATTTGCATTAATTTGCATTGATCTATCCAGTATGTTTCCAGGTTATCACATTGGGGTATGGAAAAAAAAACACAACCGTACTACATTGACTAAATTAGTGGAGAAGTGAAGCTAACACTTTGGTCTTATGTCAGTGTTGGATTCATGTGTTTAATTTCCTGCAACCATACAAATCAATGCTTAAGAGTGTTGCTACTTTTACTAATACTGATATAACTCAGTAGTATTTAAACCCCTGATGTCTGGCAGGCCCTTCCCAGGGAAAATTTCTCCCAAAGTTTGGTAGTCATCATGAGCAGTGGTTGCCAGAAAAGAAGCCACCTACAAAGGCTTAAACAGAAAATGCAGTGAAAAACATTTTCTGATAAAACGGTGATCTTTGAAAAGTACAGCGCAAAAATAGTACAGCATGGCTGTGTAGACGTGAGCAAAATAAATAAATACATAAATGAAAGAAGAAATTCTAGGATTGCTGCTTCTATGAAAGCTACTTAAATCAGAACGCAGCCCCATCGTCTTGGTTTCTAGCTTCAGGTTAACTGACGGCACCTCCCTCACAGCAGCTGTGTTACTAACCAGCTGTAATGACACACTCCATCAGTTTGGCTTTGCCTGCGCGGGGCTAGCTTGGTTAACAGTCGGCCGAGGTGCGGCATCAGAGTGTGTGTGTGTGTGTGTGTGTGTGTGTGTGTGTGTGCCGGCTATTAAAGCACTTGAGAATCAGAGAGGAAAGGACTCGCACTGCTAATGGATGTGTCTATTGATGTTCCCATTTAGCAGCCCACTGTAAACGATAGGGCAATGATTGTGTTGAAGACGGAAGGAGGTGGAGGAGGAGTGGAGAGCGGTTTGGCTGGGCGATGATAATGACAAGGAAGGTTATTATTTGGCACCCTGCGGAGTCTCTCTCTGCTTTGTGTGTGTGTGTGTGTGTGTGTAAAAGAGAGAGAGAGAGGCACTCCTCTTCCTCCATCTCTCTCACTCCTGTCGCTCGCGCTGCCTATTGGCTATTATTCTCTTCTCGCTTTTTCTCCCCAGCCCGCTCCTCTCTCATGACATTACTCACTGCTGCTAGTCTACATCCAGTTGTGGCTGTCTCTCTCTTTCACAGCCGCCTCTATTTCTCTTTTCTCAATGTCCCTCCCTTTTTTTTTTAAATGCACAGTGCAGATATCTTTTGTGATGGTAGATAAAATAGCAGAAAAAGAAGTCAAAAACAGAACAATGCAGCAGAGGTGGCAAAATAGTTTTCTCGTTATAACATTTTTAGGATAGCGGGTTGCCCTTGAAATATTGATTTACTCCCCAGTAGATATTTTTTCCCAGCTGTGTGTGCATGTGTGTGTGTGCCCTGTCAGTTCCAATCTGTGTGTGTGTGATGAATATGAATACAGTCAGCCTGCCTGCAGGTTTGGCAGGAGACCACCTCCAGCTGGACTCAGGCCCCTAACTCAAGTGTCTCTGTGTGTGTTTTGTGAGCGTGGTTATACACATCATCTGTCTGCATCTGTCAGCGCCGTGACAACCTGAGGATGAAATAATGAAAAATATACAACATAATACGCCGCTTGACACACGCTCCATCCAAAGCCCCTTAACACAGAGGAAAGCACACAGTTCCAGCATGGGTGGAAGTTGAACCACTTGTTCTTCTTATTGAGATGTACAAAGAACCTCTCTACAGAGTGAAATGTATTGAAATTGGATGGAAAAGCATGTTTGAAACTGGTATTGCTAGATTTGGTAAACGCTTGCTAGTGTTAGGAGGTTTTATGTCCATGTTTCAGTGCACGTACAATCCTGCCTTCCTCGCTTCCTTTCCCCAAATTACTGTAATCAGCCCCATTCTTTCCACTCCAGCTTGTCAGTCCTTGTGTGTGCGTGTGTTTTCTTGTTGACTGCATATTGTTTGCTAGAAGATTAATAGTGTTTAAATTTGTAAATGTATTGTCAGTGTATTAAAAGTCCATCTATCATTCTTTGTGTGTCTGTAGGCGCAGGGCGACAGATAAAGAGGGCGACGCCATTCCAGCTATGAGGAGATGGAAGAAGTCAACACACACACACTCACACAAATAAACACACACACACACAAACACACACAGAGCCCGAGGCGCGTGAGCAGGTGAGCATTAAGTCAGGCAGCTAAACAGATCACGTCGCGGTAAGCAACAACTCACAGCACCCTCGCCAGGAATTTCCTCCCCCTTCTGAGAGAAGGAGAGAGAGAGAGAAAGTGTAGGAGAGACAGACTTAAACTGAGGTTTCCACTCTAGTGTTTTTATGCAAACCAAGTAGTAAAGCCTGATTATAAACTGGCTGGCAAATTTTCTTTTTTCAAATGTTTTTCTAATACCTTCAATGTCACAAAATATTTTAACGTGCTGATTAAAAAAAAAAAAATGTGATGAGGAGCAGTAGAGATGCATTTACTAACGGAATAATGAGAGGCCTGTATTTCAGCCCAACATTTCATGAGAGAAGATTTCAAAAGAGGCTTTGGACATTTTAGGCGGTTTTGACTACCCAGATCTCTTATACATGTTGTTTCTCCCATATAAAGTGCATTTAAAAACGTGTGTTTTTAAAGAACTTTAAATATTAACAAAATTGGCTGATAACGGAGAACGCTAACATCATTGCTCAGTTCATCAGTGTCTTCATATTTAGTTTCTTGATGCAGGTTAAATAATTGTCAGATTATATTAGATTTCAGCTCATTTGTGTTACAGCTACATTTCCAGTTTTATCTCTGGAAATGTTAGTTAGCATGTAGTTTTCATATTCAATCCGTTTTACGATTAAAACAAAAACTTCTCATAGATGTTATTTTTTTAGTTTCATCCATGTATTTTTTCCAAGCAAAGTGTTGCTTTTGAATGCCTAAAATGATCTTCATGGAGGGACAGTAATGTAAGGCTACACCTAAGAGTGCAGTGGGATGGGAAGAGTGGAGAAAACATACTCCCGTGTGGACAAAAAGTAGCACAAAAAGTGTCCCAGTATGCCCCCTCGTTTGGTTGGCCACATTTTGAGCCCAACATTCTCCCTTAACCTCAGCTGATGAAAGGATATCCATTGACATCAAAAAAGAACTGCACATTCACACGCTACTGTAATATCGAGTGCAGATGGTTCTTTTGTTGTTTTGGAGTAATTCGATCACCTCCTGTATGATTTTTCTTTCTGGAATTACTAGGGTGTTTTGACAGCATCTGCAGTACTAATTGTGAAAGTTTGACAGTATCCGTTACACAAACTTGTTCTGCTAGTTTGCTTTTGTTAGCGCTCCTTAGAGCAGCTTTCGCAGTTTTATTTTTATTTTTTTTACACGTTTTTATAGCTTCCTTTCATTCACAATCTGCTCAGCATATGTGGCCTTTATCTGCGGCGTCCTGTATCACATTCATAGTAACTCCCCTTTGAGAGATGTCCGTTACAGTTGTGGTTTTCCACTGAGCAGCTTCAATGAACCAACTGTGGGATATGTTGTTGCTCAAGAGAACCTCAACAGTAGTTACTAAATAAGGGAGAGCTAGGGAGTTTTTTTTTTTCCCAACTGGTCCAGCAATTTACTGCCCCTTAAAGTTGTCTGACTCATTAGGCAGATCGTCCATGTTCTGTGATCGTCATTATTCCTTAGCTGAGGTTTTTTTCTTGTGTTTTTCAAAGCTCTTTATATTTAGCCAGAAAAACGCCTCCTGAATTTTTCACAAGTCTCAACTCTCCACACACAAACTACCACATCCACTTATCTAAAAATGATTCAGTGGTTAAATGTCAGAGCTGTCCGTGCCATTAAGGCCAGCAAGTTTGAAGGAAGGACACCCTTGCCTGCCCCCCCCCCCATGTCTCTTCTCCTTCCTCTCTCCCCTTAGCTCCCTCATCCTCTACCCCCCGCCCCACCCAACCCAGGCTGGTTTGAGGGCTGATGTGCAGACCTTGTCATTCAGATTAAGGGCCACATTGTCAGCTCAGGGCCCTTCTCTCTCTAGTTGCGTGTTCCCGGCTCTTTCTTCCCACTGTCACCCTCGTCCTGCGGCCAGAGAAGACCTTATAAAGTAACATTCCTTCTCATCCACTTCTGTCAATTCCAACACTGTCACTCAAATCACTGTTCGGGAGAGTGGAGAGAGGCAGAGTTAGTGGTGTCCCTCGCAGCAAGGACTGTGCTTTTTGGTGCGAGCTTGGGTGACGTGTCAGCGGCTAGCTTTTGACTGAGGTATTTTGAGTTGTGATTATTTTTTATTTTTTGCTCACAACTGACAAGCTTTTCAGAAGAATGCATTAATTGACATACACAGGAAATGACAAAGTAGAAGCAGCAGGAGAGCAGAGAAGAAGCACACTCTTCACTTGTAGTAGAAATGCAAGTCTTTAAAAATATTCAAATAGTACTACTCATTACTCATTTTGTTTTGCTTAATAGTAAAGACTATCAGAGTCATAGTGTTATTATTTTTTAACTCTATGTTTTCTGTGTGAAATGAGTATTTGGCAGGACATGAGATATCCACCACATCATCTTAGTCACCCCTTCTCCCGGCACCATATTTATCATCCAACCACATCTTGACTCACTGCCACAGTTTTATTGTCACGTTGTATCTAATTGCTACAGCAGCTCTGTGGCATTTGATTTTCGTGCTTCTCACAAACTCTGCACTTTTTTTTTTTCTCATGATGAGAAACAATGATTCAGCAGTGTGCAATAAAATCTTTCATGCAAGATGGCGGACAGTTCCTTTACTGGTATTAGTGCAAGAAGAAAGAAAAACACCCTAGTCTTCAGCCACAGTGCCACATCATAGCGAAACAACAGACGCTATTGATCTTGGTTGAGTCGACAGTTTCGTACCCGGTGTCTTCCTCATCTTCCACCTTGCATGAAGCCCTCGAGGCTTACTGGTTCCTCTCTAGAGGCCGCGCCGATGTGCTTAAATACAACATATGATGACTAGCTGCAGCCTTCACCCAGGTGCTGTGTTTACTAAAACCCACTATGAGTCAGGAGTTTCAAGATGACTTCCCTCATCTAACTGCTACTTGCAGAGAAATAAAATGTGCTCCCATACACTGACACTGTCTTTGGTGTCATAATGACCATGTGTCATGGAAGTTAATAGTGCATACAGCACTCAATGTCATTGCCAGGATTAAAAATGAGGTGGGGCAAAGCCAGTTCTGCTTCTTTTTTCCAAGGGCTTGGTAGAGGAAAGCACAGGGGGCAGAAGTTATTTTAATAATAAATTCTGAGGTACTGTATGTAAATGGCCAACACCAGGTGCAAACTATGTGGACAAAAAGCAGAATTAGGTATTCATGATGTATACATGTATATATATTTATCAGCAGGTGTTAAGAATTTGAAAACTCTAGAAGACCACTAATGCAAATAGACAAAGAATAACATTCAGTTTAGACATTTGTAGTTATCTGATAAGCCTAGATGGAAAAGATAGCATCATCAAAGTACGGTAAAACACTTTTTCAGTGACCTTCCTGCTCAGAGAATGAAAGAGGGATTTAGTGAGAGAGGGTGAGAGTTAGAAGCCTCTCTGCCCACAGAGAAGACTTGCTCCCTCTGCATCTCTAAGCAGACTGTCATCCCTGGTCACCATCAGGTCTGTGCTCGCCCCAGTGAACATTCAACGCTGTCGGTGAGTTTCAGCTAAATTGAAAAAACCATCGACCGTTGATTGTACCCTGTGGCCAGCCTTTGTCACTCAGTGTCTCAGGAAAAAAAGGACAAAGAGGTAAAACACATGCAGAAACCTGCACACAGGCATGGCCAATGACTCCTCGAACAATCACATGAAGAGCACTGCATCCATCCTCCACAAACAAACAAACAAACAAAAAAAAAAAACTTCCAGCTTCCAAACCACAGCAAAGGTCACAATCAACATTCATTGCTGTCGGTGGGTTTAACTGTGTGGAAGAGCTCACTGAACGATGAATGCAACTGTGTCCCAGATTTCATCCAAACGTCAAAAGGAATAGCATCACGATATGCTGATGATGGCATTATTTATTTCTCCGCCTGTCTCCCCCCTTCGCCTCCCACCAACAACAGGCGCACACAGGCAGTGTGAATTGACAGGCAGTTCAGATTGCATCTCGATCATGCTTGCTGGGGCGGAGGGGTCCGAGTCTGGCTACAGCAGCAGAAGAAGAAGAAAAAAGATGCAAGAGATAGTTGGAAGAAAATGACCTTTAAAGAAAAATACACCAAAAAATATGGCTTGCATTGCATCTAGGGTCTGATAAATGAGTCAGTTGTTGTAAATATTACATGAAAAATAAACAGCAAGAATATGTTGATTATGAACAGATGCATTCCAACATGGCAAGTGACCTTTTTGGATAAGAAAAATGGTTTAGTCATTAAAAGTCATAATTGTATCATTGTTCAAGATAACACCATCAGCTTAACCACTAAAATGTAAATCTAAATATGTTAGAATGCCATTATTTTTAAAATGCTGAAGTCAGTTTGGTAGAACATAATTTAACAGCTTTCAAATGGTCATTTTGGAACAAAGCTTTTCATATTATGTGGAATAAAATCTGCACTTGCTTTTCATTCATGTTTTTCTGTCTGGCAAACCATTCAAGAACCATTCAGTTGTAGAACTTGACTGTGTATTTGTTATAATACTGCATGCTATTTGATTTGTTTGTTTATCAAATAAATTGCCACCAGTTCAGCCCTCAGTGATGTGGTGGGTCTTTCTTCTTTCCTTCGTTCTAATTTTGTTTGGTTAGAAATGTGAAAGTGATGAGAGGAGTCAAAGCCCTGTCCTTTAAATATCCAGAAAAGTAAGAACAATCTGCTGTAGATTAAAGCTATGGCCCAAGCAGCACGGCACTTTTTCCAGTAACAGTTTTGATTCATAATTACTTTGGAGCTTTTGTCTCAGGTGAATGTGATGGCTCCCACTCACCTCAAATTATACTGTAAGAAACAATATACTGAAAAATAAACAAACATCATGCTATCTTATATGCTATTTATATGGATTCTTTACATTTACAGTATTTCTTCATATGATTTCTTACTTAGAGAATAATAGAAAAATATATATACATATACTGTAAAGTATTGAAATACTGTAGTGCAAGTTTCTAATAGAAATGTTTTTTTAATTCAACAGATTATTGACCAAATTACATACATACAGCACATACAGAAAATAACAGTAGTTATGACAGAAATGCACACACAACCCCAACAAGCTGTCAGCACGGTTACAATAAAAAATAACTTGCAACTGACAGCAACCTCTACAATTTTTTATGACTCAACATGCAAACAAATCATACTATTTTTCCACTATTAATGTCGCCTCGTTATTTGCCTGAATTCACTTAGGCCTCAGTGTAGACTAGACTGCTATGTAATGATAAGATTCATATTTTCTCTATCATTTTAGGTATTTCATTTCTATTAAAATCTAAGATGAGGGATGTAATGAAAATAAAATGAATATAAAATAGTTTAAGTCAGCTGCTTATCCAGCTTGCCTAATTGAGAACACATTTTGCAAAATACAATTTGAGACACTGTATAATTCCAGTATATCAAACTTGAATCATTTGTATTTTCATGAGAAATTCTATGCTATATCTATACTGTGACCCTTCCTTGTGTGGGTGTGTGTATTAATGAAGCTCATTTGTGTTTTTCCACTACAAATCATTATGGTGACACAGTGAAGTGCCTTCACGTTAACCTGCTGGTCTATAAATGATGAAAGTGTGCTGATAAAACACACATCCATAATTAGGTACTGACTGACTTTCACAGTCTGCTAGGAGACTTGCTTGTTTCTGTTGGCTTCTGTCCTGTCTAGTCGGGAAAGTACCTGCACGTGCTGATTCTTTATAACAACCACTGCTTGACCAGCAGAACTGAAGAACAGTACTGGTGCAACTGGGAAACCCCCCTTTGCATGTTCTTTTAGTTTCATTTACGCAACATGTGTCTGAAACTGTAATTTTAAGCTTTCCAAATAGCCCTGCAATATAGTATTGGAGATGTACACTATCACCAATATTGTTTTTTTTTTTAAATGCACCTTTATTTTATAACTGCCTATATTACACTCTATTTATTCTGCACATTTTATGACCATTTTCTAAGAGTCCAAATTGTGAAATGTGTGCATGGGAGTGCAAATATCCAGATAAGATATGCAGCCCTGCTCAGTCAAGTAATTGAATGTCTCAGCGACACATGGGGCTGACATTAGAAAAGAATACGAGAGTACGTTCACATTCATGGTGTTTATTGTATAAACCACATTGATGCTTAGAAGAAAATATTGGCTAACCACTAGCAAGAAGCTGTACATCTATGACACGGAATGAGTCATGATAACAGTAATTGAAGACCATTGTTCCCAAATTAGACGTCAGCATTTAAGAAAAAATCAACTCATTCTTGCAAAGCAAAGGGCTTTATGGCACATTAAAGCCTAAATTGTGTTTTTTGTAGGACTGAGGCAACTGAAGGCCTTGTGGGTGAAATTGTAAACATTAGTACAGATTTCTCAGGGATTTACAAATATTAAAATAAACTGTGAAAGGTTGTGAAAATGAAATTTAGTTTTGAATATCTTTTTAAACACAACAGAAAGCTCTCCATGAAATAACTGTTTGCAATATTAACGACAAACACTAATTTCAAGGAATTATGGTGGGTGAAGACCAGTTACTGCATGAAGAGAATAGCTCTAGACTGAAGAACAAAATGAACAACTTCCTTTGTCCACTAGAGGGACACCGAAGAACATCACATGAAAAGAAACCACAGGCATCCAGCTCAGGTTTGTCATTTGTATTTTACTACACTTGCATAAATGCAAAGTAAAGGAGCAAGAAAACACAGCAGTAACAGAAGAAGTCAATGATCATAATGAAGAGGGAGCACTTCATTACACGTATGCAGAAATTATCACATGTATTGTTACACATGACTGATACGTTTTGACGGTCAATCAAGAAAACATCAAACAGATCACAATGAAGGTGTTTTATTTTTAGAACTATGAAATCCTGAAAACTGAAAAAGTGTCTACACACCTAATCATGGTACTATTAATGGATTTACAGTTCAATTATTATAGGTTTTTATTTTTGTGAATTTCATTTCATGGTTAAAAGTTAATGCTATAAATCAGGTGATTTACCCCCCTGATGATCTCACGCTTTATCAACCTGGGGATTGGGACGTAAAAAAATATATATCTCTAAAATACAAAATTATGTTTTCAGCCATTATTAATGCTTTTTGTGAGAAACAAAGAATATGTGCAGCTTCCAGATAACTGATCAAGTGTATTACCCTGAGGAGATAATAAATGGTTTTGAAGCTCACTGCCCTGGACATTAATATGTAGACCATGAGATGAGATTGTGAGACAACTTTTCAAAAAAAAAAGTGACTACAATTTGGGATTTCTCTGACCGATAAAGATCCCTTTTTCATTGACTTTACTAGCTAACAAAATTATCTAGATTTTGACACCAAATAACAGCTGTAACCCAATGATGTGAACTAACATTAACCAGTTCTGGGGACACTTGGGACAGTCCACTAATCATAACATTGTATGTGCTGTACCACAGACAAACTTAAGCACCCGGTTTCTACATATCTCATTATACTGACACTTCTAAAAGAATTGAATACATACAAGCCAGCCATGTAAACAAACTATATCACTTTTTACACATTAAGTTTCTAAAAAAATACACTTCATGGTTGATTTATTCATAAAACCTATCATGCTAAGTATCAGTTACCAGCTTTTGCTAAATTCACCCTCAGATCTTTTTTTAATACTACAAAAATAACATGATTAACTACCAGGCTTCCTTCGTTAATACCACTCTCCCAGCTCCTTTGGAAAATATTTTTTAAGACATTATGCATCGACTTGTTTATGTGCAATGTGACACCAGATAATTTGATTATGCTGGCATGCATTTGAAATTGGTTGTGGATCAATTTGAAAAAAACTACTACCGCAATCGGGAAGAAAAATGTCCTGCTGGGAATAATGTTTTTGGAAAATAACATGCTTATTTGTCGTGAGACCTTTTTTTTTTTTTTTGGTCGCATCTGGTCAGAGTTAAAGCAATGTAATGAGGAAATGCATCTCCAATCCACATAAAGCATACATACAAAAAGAAATTAATGGCAAACAAAAATCTGGCAGCTTCGTTATAAAATCTTAGAAAACAAGCAAGATGATCGTAACTGACAAGTTCAAAGGATGTAAATATTAGCAGAGGATGTCACATGTTTGATCTCTGCATCCCTCAGGAATATACAGTTTGTCAGAGTTCATTTATAGCAGAAAGACAGTTAAATGCCAGGTAACAGCTTAAGGGATCTTGATATTGTAAACCCCACACAACTTGAGTGCAAAATTGTTCAAAGAAGGATTGCTTTGTACCCTGAACTAGTGGTAATTCCCCGTCTGTGCGGTGCGTTTTGCTGCTGTTCATACCCCCCTCCAGTGGGTGTCACTACTGCCTGATGTCTGCTGGTCTGAGCTGCCTCTCACCCTCGGCCAGGAAGATCTGCATGGCCCTGTAGAGCAGGTGGATGCCCAGCTCCCGTTTCCTCTTCACCTGCCAGGTGGACACCACGCCATAAAAATCCCCTCGCTTCTGATTGGTGAGCATCTTCAACCCTGGGACAGTTGGAGAATTAAGTAGGTTATTGACATGCTGGACTGGCATAAGATCAATGTTCTCTGAACACAAATGTGGTGGAGTAAAACTGCAGTCTATCAAAATATATATCTTATAAACTCAATACAATGACCTGTCGTGAGATTACAGGTACTCAGGTTTTACATGTTTGTGAGATTAAAAGCTGTTTTGGAACTTGCAAGTTTCGAAAAGAAAACAGGGCAAAACACGCAGCATATATATCCATTAACATAACATTTAAGGAACACAGTCTATCGAATAGCTATAAGATAATGTGTTGCTTGATTTGTCAGCTTTTTTGTCATCCCACTGACTTAATTTATGGCAGCTGCAAGCGACAAACCTAGCTGCTTTTCCTGATTATGGGGCAAACTATCAATCACACAAGCAAATTTCAAAATGGGTAAGCATATTCTTTGAGTGGACACACACAAACCACATCCCTCTCCTGCATCTTCATCCTCTGTTTCAATATGTAACAGAAGTCTAGAGCTACAGCCTTTTTTGCCAGCTGTCCTACTACTAACTATCACGTTATACATTTAATATGTGACCAATAATTGACTTGATACTAAAAAAAATAAAAAAAGAGGAGAAAGCAGGTGGGGAATACGTCAGTATTTGCCACTTAACAGAGATAATTGGTGATGAGTTTCACCCCCACTTGTACTCACCAATAGCCTCCACCATGCAGGCCTCTCTTGTGTAAGCCTCCACTGGAATGACATTCTGGAAACAATGCAAAGAGATGACACCCTGCTCGGCATTCCACACCTGCAGGATGTGCTGTACTTTGGGGCACAATTTCTGTCACACAGAGAAGAAAGGGACAGTGTTTTATATACATATTTTACATCTCATTTATCTAAATTTAGTTAAATAAGACTGATCAGTGCGTGCTGCCTTACCTTGGAGGTCTTGTCTCCTTTGTAGTACTCTAAAGCCTCATACAGGTGGCTGTAGGGGCGGGAGCGTTTTCCTTTGCCCACATAAAATATAGCGTGGATAAATGTCTGGAAACACTCCTGTGGAGTCATGGTGTGACTGCGGAATGGGAGGTTCTTCGTCACTCTGGCAGAGAAGAAAAACAGAGATCCATTTACTTATATTTTGAGGGTGAAAGGTGTTTATATGTATTACAGAGGTGTGGGTAGTTAAGACTCTATGAGGAAACAAGTCAGTCTTAAAGACACACTGGGAATTGCTTAATGTTGAAGATACAGTTCATTCTGTTGATTTTACAGATTGTCCACATGTCCATTAATCTATATAATCAGCCAATGAACTTGTTTTGTTAGTGTAGTTTTAACTCTGGGCAAAATATCAATGTATGAACTCCAAAAGCAAATCCCAAAATGACAAAAGGCTGATTCTTACTGGTCTAAACTTAAGATGTCTGATAATCACTGCTTTACATGTGCAGCATAGCCTCCTGTCCTAAATACAAGTAGCAGATTGTAGAAATGACTTTCATGCAAATACAAAAAGAATGACATCGTCTTTTCTTGGAGAGCTTGCAACAATGCTCAGAAGAAAGCAAAGAAAAACACAAATCAACATGAGAGGCAGACAGCAGACCTTGGGTCCAGCAGCAGGTAGTTGAAGCTGGACTTGATGATGCCCTCCCTCCACTTTCTGTTTTGATCTGGTTGGTCAAACTGCTGGCACAAAGCCTGCTCGTCGACCTGGCATACAGGCAGCTCAAAGGTCTGCAGGGCCCGACACAATTCTGGACTATAACCTAAATCTACAGAAATAAAATAAACACAAGAAAATGGCTTACTGTGTCAGTGACAGTGAATCTAAACTTTTTTAAATGATAAACAAAGTGTATTAATATGCCTCATGCATTCAGTGGTTCTAATCTAATCCACCCACAAAGTGATGCCTACTTCAATCCCCCAAACAGCAGTGGAGAAGCTTAAATACAAATAATGAGTTTAATTTTCCATTTTCATGCTTCTTTATAAGAGTGATTTTGCGGTCAACTAAAGGCCACAAATATTTCACTACTTCACAGGACAAACATTCTTTTAAATAGTAACATAATTATGAATTTATCATTAAAAATTAAACATTAAAAATTAAAAATGTTCCGTTCAATTTATCTTCTCACACACTCCCCATATCACCCCAAAACTGCTCACAAATATATATCATTACCTAATCATAACTCAAGCTAGGTAAAAAGTAACCACCAACTTTAAATAAAGAGCACAAGCATTACCCATTTGTTGCTGGTCTAACTGCTTCTGGTGATGTTGTGATTGGGAGTTTGGCTCCTGCAACAAGCGGCACAGCCTTCGCATGTAGGTGGGCCTGGTGCGGCAGCTGATGGGGCCCGGGTTCTCCCCCAGCTCTACTAGCCTCAATCTCAGCTCCTTGTCAGTCAGCCCTTTGGTCTCTGGCAATAAACTGTCCTCATCATTTTCCTCCTTCTGTAGCACCACCTGGGGCTTGTGGTTCTCCTTTCCTCTGTTCTTCATCATGTCAGTGTGCATGGATCTCCAGTCATAAAGGATGGTCTCCTCACTGCTGCTAGTACTCATGCTGGAGCTGAGTGAGGTGTTTGCTGTAGGCGGGACGTGGGTCTCAATCAGCTTGTGACCCTGTTCCGTATCAGTGTAGAGGTACTCCACTGGTTCGTCCAGATCCTGAATGAGTGGACGTCCTCCAGGGGTATAAGACAGGTTGGCCAAGTGCTGTGGCCTGCGGCAGCCTGACAGCCGGTTCATGCTGTACCTGGGGGTGCATCCAGTGCCTGGAGTGCAAGGAAGGTCGGAGTCTTCCTTGGACCTCCTTGGGGAAAAATAGCTGGAGCTGGATAAAGATGACCCAGAGTCCGGCTGAGAGCTACAGTCCTCAGTGATCCAGGCATCTTCGTTTTTTGGGCTGCCTACGTTGACCTCACCAGGGGCATTATTCATGTTTCTCTTTGTTGTTGCCTCATCTGTACTTGTCAGCTCATCAGTCATAAAATCCCTGCCTTCAGCAAGATCATGGCCTTGCATGGCCAGTATAATCTCTGCAAGGTTTCTTTCATAAGCATCCATTGAAGAGTCCTGGTTTTTCTCCAGTATGACTGTGTCAGACAAAGTCTGCGATTCATCAACAGAGTCAGTTACGCTCTTGGAGAGGATAATAGTGTCAGCTTGGCTATTGCTAACACTTGAACAAGCTCTGAGGGTGCTGGATTGTGTGTCCTGGCAATCAGCAGGCAAGGAGTCTCCTCCTGTGCTACTCCCTGAATAGGATGGTGTATAGCAAGGTGCACGTGGGGAACTGTAAAAGTCTTCGCTGCTCTGACACCTCGGTGTCTGGCGGCGTGTTCGAACTGGTGTGGGGAGGGTCTCTTCAAACAGAGAAGACATGAAGAGGAGGCTCTCCGGGGTTCTGCTTGTTCTCAGTGAGCAGCGACTTAACCTTGAGCGAGTCCTGCCTGTTACAAAAGGACTTGGTGTGAATGGATGGTCCAAGTTTTCCTTTAATACTTCAGCTGCATCATTCAATGGAGTGTCTGCCACTGGCTGGTCAACACAACCTTTACTTGAGGTGTCCACAACATTACCACTACAAGCCTCAAATACATAACTGTTTGGGTGTTTTACTTCAGATAGGGCCAGTTTATGAAGCATGTCTGGTAAATGTTCTATAGTTTCAGGTTTTAAATCTATCTGGGGTTCTGTTTGGACAGGTGGAAGATTCCCATCTTGCCTTGTGAATTCAGAATCAGAGTCTGTACAAATCTGAATCTTTTTGTCAAATTCAGCCCCAGCAGAAACCTCCTCTACTGCGGGGAGTAAAAGATGTCTGGGGTGTAGAGAAGCATCCAGAGCACTGGTGTAATGATCGCTCTCACAGCTACTATAATGACTGCTACCAGTCCCACTGCTACTGCTGCCAACACGGGAATGGGCTGGCTGTTCTGCTATATTCACCTGAGCCTCTTTTACATGTTCACCCTCCTGTTCATCATCACTGTCTTCCAAAGCACAGTGACTGATGACTGTTTTCTCCATGTCCTCTTCTGTGCTCTCACTGCTCTCCCTGCAAAAAACATAAACGTGATCTGGTGATGTGACGTCGATACCCTGCTTGTGTAAAACAGTGGCCATGCGTTCTGAATCCAGGAAGTCAGAGTACTCAGACAGGTCAAAAGGTAGGTTGCTGGTGCACTGGCTGCCATCAACAGCAGGCTGCTGTTTAGGGGATTCAGGACTAAAAACCGGGAAATATTCATCTACATCTCTGAAGCTCACACTCTTACGGCCTGCTCGCCTGGAGGGAAATGCTGGGAGAGTGTCTCTTCTGGAGGGGGAGATTCTGCCATCAGATGTAGCAGCATGTTCATTTGCTTTTGATGTGAACACACTGTCATAAGTAAATAAATCATCCTCCTTAAGAATTGGCATTGCAACTGCAGGTCCCACTGCAGACATGCGAGTGCTTGATAGTATGGAGGGATCTTCAGATGCCCAATGTGAGGAATTGTTCCAGTCCTGGCGGTGATGCCTCTTAGTGTCCATATCAGAAAGTCTGTTATATGATATTCCTCTGCAACTCGGCCTTCCATTGATGTTAGACATGTTGAAAAATGATGAGCGCCTTGTGCTGCTCAATGGGGCCTCACCAAAGTCACTTATCATAGAAGAGTGGGAACTGAAGCTGTAGTCTGATTCAGGATAGCTGGACATGTCTGTTTGGTCTGAATACACAGCTGTGGAGAATAAAAAGAGAAATATAATTTAACACAGTGCCTACAAAGGTGAAAGATTACCACTAGCCAGCCAAATTCTTGAAAACATGTAGCTGCAACTCATCTGATCTAGTCTTTATACACAGCCAGACAGTTTGGATGATCAGCCTGGTGTTTATTTTCTATTTGGCTGGGAAAACAGTGAGTTGTTACTTGCAAATTTTGGAGTAAATTAGGCACTGATGACAGGTATTGACAAAGCATTTTGTGCCTTGATTCCCTGCATTTTTAAGACACAATATCCGGGATCAATACTGGTAGAGTCCCCATGTTGAAATGTTACAAGATATTCTGTTAGATATGTGTGTTGTTGAAATTTCAAGGGATTAAAGAAAGTTAACACTTAAGATTGGTGTGCGATCACTGTAATAATTGTGGTATTACTATAATATGCTTGCAGCCAAGCACGATATTAACCACTTAACTGGCTGAATAAATATTACTGTAATATACTGTGTCTCCATGCCATTTCTAACGCTACCGGATAAGTACAATTTTTCCAGTTATGAAATAACACAAGTAAGACAAATTTCAACTTTGCATTCAAGTGGTATTTTTCAGATTGTGTTTTTTAAGTAACCCCCAACAAGACAAAGCCTTCAAAGAGACTTTCTTACAGTATTGGAATTGAGGCAAGTCGTCCTCCTCTGTGTCCACTGAGCTGGCCTGGTACTTCTGGAGGAGCTGGGCGCATTTTCGATTCTCCTGTTGCTCTGCAAGCTGCCCCGGTGTATTCCCTTCCTACAGCACAAAAATTAAGGAGATAACAGGCGTAAACCAAACTGAACCAAGATTTAAGGTATTTTTTCTGTATTAATTCCACAATACAGAGCCATCGCAAGAACTTCATAATCACTGCTAACAACAGATTATGCTAAATGTTTATGTGCATGTATCCATGTACGTTTAACTATGAATTGATTCCCAATGTCCTGCTCAGCTGTCTGAAGCTTGATCCATGCACTCCCCTTATTGAAAATGATTAATAACACTAAAAACAATTCTTACATGATCTTTACTGTTTGGGTTCCCTCCATTCATCAAGAGCAGCTTCAGATTTTGATAACATCCCCACAGTGCAGCAATATGAAGAGGAGTCAAGCCCTCTGATGACCTGGGGGAAATACAAGAAAACACAACTTTACATTACATAAACAAGAAAACATTACATTATGCTCAGAGAATTTCGACAGTGTCTAATGTCTATATTTTAACATATTTCCAAATGGAAGAGGATATTGGAGAAGGTCACTGCAGGCTTTATACGATGCAAAACGTCTGAGGAAGATTGCTCAAAAATCTATACAACCTTCATATACTACACTTACTGGTACTGCATTTGTCAAACCGATCAAAATAAATTTAACAGTAATTTTTAAAAGTAATTTCAAATAAATGGGTTCTGCAGTACAAATAGAAAATATAAAGAGGAAATGATCTAGCAACATGACATGGTGATATTTCTTTTTTACTGTGTTTTTAACCATACCTGATATTAGGGTTTGCTCCATATTGCAGCAACATTTTCAAGCAGCATGTGTTCTTCTCAGTCTCTTTGCCAGCAGCCAAGTGTATTGCAGCCAACCCTTTACTACCCACCAGGTCAGGGCGTGCACCTTGTGAAAGAAACAGCTGCACAGATCTATCAAGAAAGAGAGATCTGTTACAATCTGACATATATCGTATTGTAGCATGCAGTTTTACTGTATTGGAAACAATAGCATGTCTTGCAAAATGTTGCAGTCAGGATAAAGGGTGGACAAAAAAACATAATTGCTTATACAATAGCTCTGTAAGTAATATGCTATTTGGTAAATGTTTAGTATTCGTTGAGACTTGTTAGTTCAACTCAAGGATAATTGCTAAAGCTGTAGATGCTGTTGTCTCTCTTTCAGTCAACACTGCAGAGGATCTGCTTGTGTCTTTATTTATTTTTCATGAACATGCATGCAATTCATGAAAATAACTACTCTGTTTATCTTTAAAACAGTGAATAACAGCAGTCAGTGTCTGAATTGTTGTCACATCCGTTGTTCCTGTGTTTGACACACTGAAGACTCATACTGACTAATATTAATAGGGTATAATACAGTATTTGCACTTCTTGCAGTCAATATATACCCAGGCATTACAAGCATCACCAAATTGATAGTTACTGTACTGCACTGGTGGCTGGTGAATCAGTGAAACGCTTCAGAACCATGTAATCATGGCCATGTCATGGGGACATTATATATCACATACAAACTACACTGTTAAAGGGAAACAGTGGTCACAAGCAGACCCCTAATGCTGACGGACATTTTATAAATAATGCAAAAACAATGATAATCGCACAGGAACACGCATTTGAATTAAAGCTCTGTGGTTTTGAGAACTCCAGAGACCCCAAACACGTACGAAGGAAGTGCTTACAATTCAGCAAGGACTGGAATAATTTTTTTCATTCATCAAACCCACTCAATTAACGTTATTACATCAGTAAACTAACTTGGGATAATTTAAAACCCTACATGATGGCTAGCTAACGTTGCCTACAAAAATAGGTAACGTTAGGTCAGAGCTGTCGCATCTTGTAAACAAAGGGCATGTCTGGACAAAACACAGAGAAAGGAGGCTGAGCATCACCTGGGTTCTCCATCGTTCACAGCTTTGCACAGTTGACTTTGGAGCCTCGCCGTCTTTCGATCCATGACCAACGTTATCCGTTTATAAATTATCTATGGTCGCGTATCACCATCTTCTGAATTTGCCCGTAGCCGAGACCCGCGCAGCAAGTTGTGGATAACTTTTAATCGAGGCTAGCTAGCTAAGCTAATAGCGACTGAGAACCTGCGGAAACCTATTCGGTGCCTGCACACATCAAACTACGTTTTAAAATACAGTTAGCCAACAGTCAGTGTGTATTATCCTTAGTTTTATCCCTTAAATACTTGAAGAGATGTATTGTTTTCAAACTCGAAAGACCAGTTGTTTATCCATGGAATCTTAGTTTTCGAGGAACTGCACGACTATTTTGATCAAATTTCCCTCCAAGGACACAATCCCCTCTCCTGGCTGGCAGCAGGCGGAAGTCCCGCCCACAGGTGTCTCTGATTGGAGAATTCTTTCATTTAACCCAATCAGATGAGACCTTAGTTGAAAAGGCAAGTTTCCTAATTATAGATGTAGCCTAATTCATAGTTATAAATCACATACTGCACTTGTTTTAGTCAGTCTATAATAGCTTTTCAGAGATCCATACTTGAGCATTAAATGATTAAATGGAATAAAGTTCAAGTAGGAGAACTACTTTGTGTTTTGGGCAATATGCTATGTTTATTTTTGTGAAATTAGTATTGTAAGGTAAGAAAAACTGATTATCTCAATAAATGGTGTGTCTTGTGTTTTTGTATATTTTGTATAAAACTGTGTTTCAGTAACAAGATACTGACAAACCACCTAAACACTACACAATTAGCATAATAGTAGGCCTAAGGGAGGGTGACAGAAAATCAAATGTGACTAGTATTTCCCTTTTACAATATGCATTTTAGCTATGTGTAAAGTGAAAGAGAGGCCTGAATAGAGATACAATGGCAAGGTACAAATGAAAATAAAATTAATTTGTGTGTGAGTTAAAAGGCTATGAGAGGCTAGAGAAAGATGAAAATAATTTGTTTGGCTGAAAGGTATTCACCTTTGGACAACTGGTAGATACAATAACTTGCATCCTTACTTCAAGTATGGTCTTCTTATACATAGCAGAGCATATGACATCTTGAAACATGCTTTATTCAAAATATTCAAAAAAAAAATCACAACCATATTTTCATATAAATAACACAAAGGAGTGTTAAAAGTCATTGCTCTACGACAAGGTTATCTGAACAAGAAGAAAAGACTTAAAATGGCAGTGATCTCAAAGTTGTGCAACTATACAGATCTTAAATTACACCCAGAAATAGTGTGAAGAATAATCTATTTTTCAACCAAAATATCCAATAGCACCGTTATTTCAAGGTCAGGACAAATTCTCCAACGGCTGTCGTCTCAGACAGAACAGAGGGAGAGGAGAAGGAGGCCCATCAGGAGGAGCAGCAGGCTGGGGTGGATGGATCCAGCGTGGTTGGGCGGGGGCAATTTGCAGTTCTCGTAGGGTTCCAGGCAGGCGGCATAAGCCATGACGTGGGCAATGTAGTTCTGCTCCTGCACTCCATGGAAAAGGTGTGACATGGGACCTTTGGCAAAGATGGCTACATCATCTATGCCGTGGGTCTCTGAATCAATAGGGACAGGAGCCTGCTGACGGTAATCATTACCCGCTGAGGAAGAATGGGACAAAACAGCATTTTACCATATCTGGGTTTTCTGGCACAACTGCTAACCTACAGTCTCTACATACAGAGGAACATCTGACAATATGGCCAAATCCAATACAGCTAAATGGCAAACAAATGAGTCAAGTCTTTGACACAGTATCAACAAAAACTGAATATTATAAGCTTTATAATTGTAGTATTCATTGCAGAGCTATTGTATTAGTGCATCATGTTGTAAACGATCAGTCATAACATAATGTTTAACACCAACAAGTTTTTGGACGGACTGGCTCATTGGTCAGATTATCTGACACTTCTTAATGATTATAGGATGATAATGTTATAGTATTTTATAGTATACATTACATGTTATGATATGCTTATAATTTAATACCAGTTATAATGTTGGTATTAAAGAGGTCTTCTGTTTTTATTTGTGGCAGAGAAAAAAAATATCTACGTGATCTGCTGTGATGCCCTTCATACCTCAAAATGTTTTTGCAAATAAATTCATATTTGCAAAGCTCTTATCTAAAATAATACATATTCATTGCAGACAAACAATATTTGGTAAAATTCATATAGAGGATGCAGTTGATAAAGGTGTTACATTGTCAACGAAACTTTAGAGTTAATTGCTGTACTAAAAAACAACATTTGTTTGGAGCTATAACAAATTTCTTAAATATGAGTGAGCAGTTTCTGTGACATTTGTGTGACACTGAACACCCAGATTCAGTTCTTCTTTGTGCCTCTACAGTAGGTATCGTGTTACACCACAAGATGGAGCTACTATATTACTTGATCTTCTCCAGAGAGATTATCAATGTACACTTACATGAAATTGTCTCATTCATATCTGGGCGAGTTCCATTGACAATCTGGTATCCTGGTCCATTTCCATACACAGCAGTGGTGAAGTGTTTTTTGTCATCAGATAGTGAGCGAGACACCCCTGTAAATCACAGAACACATTGGTATCTACAGGTTTGTTGGATGTTGGAACATCAGATGATATTCACTTTTTATTATAAAACCTCCCTCGGCTCAGCTCTTATCAAATTCTAAGAGTGTGTTTTACCTAAAACAGAGTTTCCTCTGGCAGAATGTCCTCCAAAGGCAAAGACATGGGAGTGGTCAGCAGTGACCACAGACAGGGTGTCCAGCTCACTGGTGAGTTCAGCTGCTCGCCCGATTGCCCGGTCAAGCTCAACAGCCTCATAGAGAGCTCTTTTGGCCTTCCCTGCATGGTGACCATGGTCAATTCTCCCACTTAAAGTCCAAAAGAAAGTAATTGATTAATAAGTATCAGTAGTATATCCCTCATATTAGTAATCGAGAATGATGTTTTTAGGATTCTCATTAATTCGTATTTACTGTAACATAAATTGTTTTGTATATTCAAATCTCATTATGATACAACACAACTAAAAATCCAAAATAATATATCCACTATTTGAAAGATGAGACCCCAAAGTAATCACTGGTATTGAAATGACCTGATGTTAAATTAAATCATTGCTTTGGTTACATTTTGAACTTTCAATGGTTTGAAGTTAGAGTTTTTAACAATTAATTTATATTGTGAAAGGGACGGTTACACTGACAGTTTAACATACAGTAGATTACGTGGTTGTTTGCTGTCTGGGAAAAACCTACAGAAAACAATTACACTTATCTTCCACAAAGAGGAAATATCCCTTTGGGTTCTTGCTGAGAATCTTAATTGCTTTCTCCATCATCTCCGTAAGGGAGGGGTCCATGAACGGATCACGGTCCAACTCGTAGCGGCAGTCTTTGGGCTCAAAGAGACCTAAATGCAGAGATAAACAGCAGGCCTCAGTTTGAAGAACTAAGAAACATATGGCAGTTTTTAAGATGTTCCCATGCACTTTCAACAGAGCTGGCAGTGTTAGTGCCATGATGATTAAATGTGCACCATTTGAGTTTTTCTGCAAAACAAAAACATAAAAAATAAAAAAATACTTGTGTTATCACTCTATATTGCAAATTGAGGCTGTAAAAGGGAATATAATATCATGCTTTTTAATTGTTTCATTCACCCTATTTGCCCAAGGATAGTTCAGACGGTCATTAATGCACCAAATCTTTCTGGAGGCAATAGCTGGATGTTTCACATACAGTCAGAATCAAAGTTAATGATAATTCACACAGGAAAGGTGTGTTTTACATCTCATGAAAACTGCATGGTAAACTGTGAGAATGTAGTAGTGTATGTCTATACTGTATCCAGAGTGACACACTGTTGTTTTGTGACTTTGTATGTGTGTATGTGAGGTTGCGTTGTCCTCGTACCACATGTACAGTAAGTGGTGAATTGAACAGTTCTTCTTACCCATGAGGAAGTCTGTATTTGCAGGATTGACAGCATCAAAATCAGCTTTGTTCCAAACATATTTAGCATTCTGTAGGCAACGAATAAAAACATTAAAACATTAATTGAACGTTTTTGGAAGAGAGGAGGGAGGGATTGTAAACTTTCTTTTACAACACATTTAAACAAATTAACAAGTTGCAGCCCAGAGCCAAGTTCAGATCTAATGAGCACACTTGTAAAATCTGCCATTTACCTTTTTGTTCTTTATCCACTCTGTAACAAGATTTTGTCCATCATTTCGGCCTCCCCTGTTAGTTGGATACTCTGGGTCTTGCATGGCTTTGGGAAACATGTACTCACGACCTCCACCAAGAATGACCTGGATCAAGAGACATGGTGACAGTTTATATATCTTTCATACTCTATACAGTTTAAGCTTTTAGCAGATTCTCTAATCCAGAATGATGTACCTACTAGATGTTCCTACTATGCCCTTGAACTGCCCCTTCGGTTTACTCTGCATTTATGTAAAATACTTTATCTACAGGTTGAGGGATTTATTAGCACAGTAGTGCTGAACATTGTTTGGGATGTTGGTTTAGGCACATTGTATTGCAAGGTAATCATCAAGTCCCATGTTGTCTGGCAATGATCACATTGTTATATGGCTCCCTAATAATGATTAGGTTAATTTTACAATATGTCTATGGAGATTCTCTGTCATTGAGGTTATACAAAACCAAGAAGTGGTAAATCAAAAAAACTAGACTTCCAGTTTGGTCTCATCACTCATCTGAGGCATCATTTTCTGACTAAAGAGGCTGTACATGCTCAGATGTATAGCCACAGGTAGCAATTCCATTGAATGGGTGCTCTAGTGTTTTGCTACAAAAATACCTTTACATTAAGGCTTACATTTATCTCTGTGTTGTGAACCAGCTGGTAAGCAATGTCACGGCAGCCATTTTGGATAGCCTCAGCGGTGAGGTCAGAGTCAGCATACCAGCCTCGGTCGGCAGTGTGAGCGTAGTTTGCACCAGGAGAGGCATGCTGCACTCTGGTTGTAGTGACAATTCCCACTGATTTTCCTGAAACACACAGAGCAGCTTTGGTCATAATGTGGACATCATTTTCATACTGTACACATTGACATGGATATATACACTTTTGAGACATTAAAGAAAAGTTATCTACCACCAAAAACAAGATTGGAATGAGTTTCAAACCATATTAAAGCCAGATTTTCTCCATGGCAGATGCAAAGTCTTTTAATTCAATGTTTTGTGGACAACATGCAAATTCCACTTCAGATGTACTGTATATTCATTTTGTATTTTGATCGGGGGCCAGGTCCACACTGTAAACTGTTATGTAAATCATATTAGTTGAAAGAATATTTGATGGTGCTTTCAAATTACATTTAGGGTAAGGTAAAAAGGACAGATGTTGTGAGTGACAGTGAGCACAACATGTACAAACCAGCATAAACGTATAGGAGAAGTACAGAGTAATACTGATCTGTCTGAGTAAACAGTGTCAGTTAGTAAGTCTAAGTCTAAATAAAACCACCACAAAGGAAAGCTGTGTGAACCTGAACCTACCTGCGTTCTTGGCGCGGTGCAGAATTGATTTGACTTCGTTCCCATAGGAAGCACTACAGTTGTACCTTGGGGTGGCGGCAGTGACACCCAGGGTGCCGTAGTTGGCCTTCACACCACATAAGTAAGCTGTGGCTGTGCCAGCACTGTCTGGCATCTGCTGGTCCACATTGTACGTCTGCAGGAGCCAAATATAATCTCACACATTAAGAGTTACAGTAGAATAAGATTATATTGCTGGACTAGACCTCAACTCATACAAGCAATACATTCTTGAGTTTATGAACATTAACAAGTTAAATTTGTTTGTTGTCGGGTGTTTGTCTGTGTAATAAAAGACATTTTAATTGGGTGGGATAGCAGGTTCCAGTTCTGTGTTTTAATTTCACAATCATAGTGGGCCTACTAACTCCAACCTGAACTAAAAATACTTCACTTGCCTAAACTTGACAAACAAATGCAATGGCCTGTCCATTTTGGGCTATCATCATACATGCAGTTAAAGGTGGAGGAATATAATCTTCACATTATTAATGCTGACAACACTGTCTGCATTTCAGAATTCATTGACATATTATGAAATTTGATGGGATTAGCAGAAGTACAAGAGTCACAACTGAGATAAATTGATAACTGGCTACATGTGGGATGATTATAATGACAGCCAATCAAACATCAAAATACAGCCTGCTCATTTTAAAATCAGAACAGTTATACCAGTAAGTATATTGTCAGCTTGTTAGTGTCTTATAAGCAGCTCAATCATGTATTGTACTTGGCAAATGCAGTATTTTAATAATTTCAGCATTATTAAAGTTTACAAAGTATTTCTGAACAACATGGGAGCTTCATGCCTATGACACTGTGTCCTTGCCTTACAATAATGATTGGTTAGTGAGTCAGTGCATGAGATTATTTCAGATCAGATCAGATTTAAATGCATATGTAGTATCTTCATTCAAACAGTTTAAATACACATTCCTATGTAGCAGTCTGAATGTGTTGGTCAGAGTGGGCTGACCTTAGACAGCGCCAGGTGAGGGAAGGTATCCATAACCAGACTGGTCTCCTCCCCAGATTTTCCTGCCAACTGGCCTTTGAGGATCCGTGCAGCAGTCACTGTCGGTATCCCCATACCTGGAAGCAGGTGGAAACACACCTGAGTGTTAGATAACTTCGGCCAGGCAGGCACAGGGCTGCCTTTGTGCTCCATGAACCTCATAAGGCTCAGCTGATGTGAGAGTTTAAAGGGCGGTGAAAGACATCCGAGTTATTTACAATCACAAATGGTGGACAATATGCAAAGCAAATACAGCAATATTCCACATTTTTCTCCTCTACAAACTTGATTATACTGTATTATATTTCATGAAAAATCCAGGGCATCTTTTCCAACATTCCTTGTCAGAGCTTGTCCTATCTTTGGGAATTTGCACTCTATTACTGAATATTACAGATTCAGATTGAATGAAGCATTAGCTAATTTTCTTTCTGTACCATAATTATGTGTGAGGAAATATATGTAAACCATTTCATGTCGTAGGAGTCATTGTGGTCATCTAATTGACCATCAGATTAAATATGTCTTAAGTCAAATATAAGTCAAATATACCATATTTCAGTATGAATCTGCAAAATGCTTGGGCATTAAATCACTGTCAGTTGCTAAAGTTTAAGGTGGAATTTGTCATTCCTTCTTAGGAAGGTATTGCCACTGTGTCATTAATGGTAAGAACTTTGTTTTCATAAACATGTCACTTATGGGGTGATCGGATGTTACTGATCAATCCCAAACACTGATAAAATCTTAAATGTGCTGCTATCAGCATGTATGTGGGTTGGGGTGGAGGCGACTGTAACCATAAATCCATAATGCATCCATAAATTTGGAGTTGCCAAATACTGATCTTGGATCATGGAGTAAACAGAAGTGAACAGCAGTAATTACTTTTTCTGTGTGTGAGGTCCAGGGTCATGATTATATTACATTTCAGAAAATATCAGCCTTTATATATACGGGATATACAATTTCTTTTATTTTTTTCTTTTGTCCTAAATATAGTGGGAAAAGTTCACTTTGCTCCATATTTGTTTTGGTAATTGTTCAGTTTACATCCACACAGTTTAATTACAAAAACAGAACTTTTAATGAGAAATAACTTTTTACATTGGAAATCTGGTAACCATTCATCCTACCAGTTTAGAGATTTTAGAATTAAGGGGAATTTAATAGGTGACCAGTTTCTAAAACTTCAGCTATGCATCATGGACTTATTTGAACTCTTTGCAGTGGTTTATCTTTTTTGGTGTTCAGATCAGTTAAGGACGCTTGAGGAGATAGCTACACGTGCAGTGTAGACTGTGGTTTAGCCTCAGTTTCATTTTGCAATGCTTGGCTTTCCAAGCAGTAGTAAGTACTAGTGATCAGATGTCAACATTCATCTCCTTCTACCCATAAACCCGTGCTTTTTGGGGTCACATAGTGCATTTGGTTTGCATTGCATTCTCTCTCTCTCTCTCTCTCTCTGTGAACTACACCACAATGATGATGAGACTCACGCTTTCAAGCTCCAGTGGCTTCTTCTCACACGAACACATGAACTGAACTAAAAGGGGGGGAATGCGCCACAATTCAAAGAAACTGCTTTAACTGTGGGAAAGCTCCTTCCTCAGACTCACCGTCCCCGAGGAAGAGGATGAGGTTCTTGGCTTGGTGGAGATTAGGCTGAATATTCAGGGCAGTGTGAAGAGCCTGCCTCCCTTGGTTGTTCCAGTAGCTGGCATGGAGCTCTTCCTCTATAAGCAAGAAACAGACAATATGATAGTGTCATCCACAACCAGAAATGACTTATTAAATCTACTTCTACATTTTAAATGTATATGAGCCATCCAGGTGATACTTTTATTTTGTATGAATTGCAATAACAGGTGTATAAACACCAATTCTTACATCCCTGTCAGTTAGAATAAGAAATAAAATGAGCAAAGTCATAGAGGCCAGGTAATTTTCCCATCATGCAGGAATAGTCATAAAAGGCAAAGATGCCATGAAAATGAATGAGAAATAAAAACAAAGGAGAGGCTGATTATGTGACCTTGCTCAGTCATTGCATTCTTTTATCTGTTACATATAAAAATGGTTTATTAACTGGTGAATATTTTAGATTATGTATTTTTCTGCAGCATCAGTTGAGTCACATATTTCATCAAGAGACTAAAAAAAGGCACAGCCAGCCTATTTACAAAGTTTTGTTCTTGTCACGTATAACTTTTTTTCTTTCTTGGATTGACAGTTGATATGGTTGTGTATTGTAAGAACGGCATGTCTTTGTGTTGTCCTTGAAGTCCAACGTGACATCTGAAAGAAAGCAGGCTTAGTTTCTGCAGATACCTAATGTTTGTCCAACAGCAGCAATATGAAACAGATCCTTACCTGGAACAGACAACGTCCACTGCACTGAAATGAAAATCAATAATCCAGTAAAAATGAGCATATGTTTGCTGGCCATGGCGTTGACTATATTGTATGTGAATTTAAAAAAACTGAGTACAGGAGCACACTGAGGTCCCTTTATAGCTGCAGCCAGAGAGCAAAGGGCACATGGAGGAGTCTTTCAACGTGAGCTAGGGAACACACACATAAACACACGTACACACGTGCACACACACACACACACACACACACACACACACACACACACAAAGGACAAGAGCAAAGTCAATGAATCAAATTGCATGTTGACATCTGAAAGAATTTCTCCAAATTTCTGTGAAGTATGTATGAAATATGTAGTGTGTGGATGAGGTGGCATGTGACAGGTGTTGTGCTGTCTCACATGAAAGTATTACAGCATGGATGGGAATAACTTCACGCCTGGTGTAGACAGATACTGTCGAAGAATTTGGACTTCCTGTTCAAATGGAGGAACAGTGTTTCATGGTACCTTGCATATATTATATTGCAGTTTTACAACTCTCATATTTAAGCAGGCCAGAATTCAGCCAAGGTCCGCTTCATTTTTCACAGTTTTCTAACAGAACAGCCGTTTTTTTGAATTTGTGGCAGAATTAATTGATAACATGTGAGTCTGTGTGTGTACAGGTGGGTCTGACTGAACATCTGCGTGATGTTTTTCAGCAGTGTGGTTAAAAACCCTCAGCACTCTTACAGCACTGACTGGCCTTGTGGTTCAGACAGACCATCACAAGGTCACATAGTTTTTTGCCAGTATCAGCATTTGGACGTATAACAGCAAAGGATTTTATGAACAGGGCAAGGCCTCTGAAAGACAGAATTGACTGGCTATGGACAAATAAAATTGGAAGGAAATTTGCTTTCTCCAAAAGGTCGATACCATGGAATTTTCTATAACTGGGAATGTTTTCTTGAATGTTGTTACAGTGTGACATTGTTACAGAAAGGTCACAGGGTTGATCCTTATATAAGCTTTGTGAGTGAAGTATCACTGAAGTGAATGAATTTATGTAAAAATGCACTTGATGTTTTTCTCGATGTATGTGCTATAGTTTCCCTTTCTGTTTCTTACTTATTCTGTTGATGCCATGGTTACCTGATTGTGTTTTGCATGTTGTATGTTCATGTGACAATTTACTGTATTTCCAGGGTTTCCAATGTATTTGGATTTTGGAAACTACCAATGTGTCAGTACATCTCCCATCTGTGCTTGCATGACATATACTACAGCTGTACTCTAACTGATCCTATTACAATTATATATTATAAACATGTTTCCTTGTGTCAAATGTTTGCATTAATTAAGGCCTAGAGGCCAAATGCTTGGCTTTTTTGTAATGTTTACAGTATACCTAACTGTGTCATATTTTGTTCTATAGAAATCAGCAAGCCCTTTCCAGAAAATGTCACCAATATCAGTTGCTTTCTAGGAAATCTTACTCTCCCATAAAATAAGGTACTACCTAGAAGAATTGCTATCAAATGAATCATTAATGAATGGACTCACCAACAACAAGGAATTTTGTTCATCCTTATTTAAGTAACATTTGCAAAAACACAGTATAAAAATACATTGACAATATTTGCTTACAAAATACATTCATGTACAATCCAAATAGATTACATATCAAGTGACAGACAATCTGACAGATAACAGATTTACTATTTGGAGCCAATGAGGTCGAGATACAAACTTAATAAAAAACTTAAAAGCTACCTATTTTCAACTCCTGAAAGAGGTACAGCATCTTTATGATTTCTTGTAAGGTCTGTTGGTGTCGCAGCTTGGCATGGCACGATGGCTCGTAGTTCAGGTTTCTTTTACCGTCACAAAGTCATTTATTCCATCTGGACAGTGACGATCATGTACATCAACAGCTGTGTGTCCTAAGTGTCCACAAGCTGAACAGTGAGCCCTCAGCCTGCTGGCTTGTTTCAAGTTATTCTGGCTAAAGCCTCAGATGAATGTGTAACTAGTAAATTACACTTACCCCTTGAAAATGTTTGATAGCTCTGAGCGAGGGAAGTGCTAGCAGAGTTTGTATTTAACTTTAGAAAATAAGAAGAGGAGAGAAAGCTAACTAACTAATGAAATATCTAGTTAGTGCAAGTTAGTAGTCATGTTGCAAGTACAGGTTTGAAATAATCCTTATGAAGTAAATGCTGATGGCTCCACAATGGCAACAGTTGCATGGAGTGTTTCTTAAAGAACCGCTTGTGCATGTTTGCATATTTGCATGTCTCTAGCCTGCGATGCCTGTCTGTTTGTTAGTTTGTATTTGAATAAGAGCTACTACATGCATGTTTAAGCCTACACATTTTTGGTTACAAGCTCATGTGAATGCACGTGCATGATCAGGATGTAATGTCTATATTTCTGTTAAAACATACAGTACTGTATTATGTTTATCCCTGCATTCTGACTCGCTGGCCTGTGTGCATACAGTGAATGTGTGTGCATGTACTCTATAAGAATGTTTAGTGCATTAAGTGTCTGTATTGCAGCATGCATACAATGTATTTGTGTGTGTGTTGATGTGTGCGTGTTTGGACGTCATCTGAGCAACCAGAGGAGGCCAAGCAGGCCAAACAGGAGGCTCGGGGGTGTGTTCACACACCCGCTTGAGGTGTGGGTGTGGGGGTGAGGAGGGCAGTTTGTGTAGGGCTCTAAGCAGGCAGCGTAGGCCATGACATGTGCCACGTAGTTCTGCTCCTTCACCCCGTGGAACAAGTGAGCCATTGGTCCTTTGGCGTAGATGGCCACATCCTCCCCACCGTGCGTCTCAGCATCCAATGGGACAGCAGCCTGCTGCATGTACTCCTCATCGTCTGGAGAGAAACGAGTGGAGAATGTAACCAAACACTGTTTTAGACAACTATCTGCTTGGATCATCAACTGTTAATACAAAACAGATGCTTTTATAGACTATGTCATCATAAGTTAACCATGATGTCAGTCCAGATTAACTTTATTCTTCACTGTAACTGCATCACCCGCAACCCAGTAGACCTTTTCCTGAGACATTATAAATATAACTGTTTGCTCACAGTGCTGGACCATACAAATAAAATACACTTCACTAAAAATGTAATACTCTGCCTTTGCCACATTGACATTAAGTGCCTTTAAGCACTGCTATTACAAGAGATTGCACTGGATTCCCTTTGTTTGTCAGTTCAAATACCACCCACTCCAGCCTTTGAACACGATAGCTTTAAGATTACTTTCGCCTCATTGATGTTTTTGTGACTGTTTTGCCCATGAAATGGTGTTTTGCAAATCTTCTGTAATTTACCTAATTTAACTTAATTACAACATTTTGAAAAACCCAGAAGGTAATTTAAATCCTTTTGAAAAAAATACAGCATTTACTGCCTGACCTTTCTAAAGTGAAGTGTACTGACAGATTACATCACTTTTCCTTCCCAAAAACAAACATACAATGCTGAAAAACAAGGAGGACAGTAAAGTGTTCTTGAAGTTATGATGTAAAACGACTGCAGTCTTTGGCATACTCAAAAGACTCCTCTTGCAGTATTGTGGCTTGATTGTTGCAAAAATCTGTTGGAAACCATTATTCTCTTTGGCTAATGATACCTCTACTTCTCTAACAAATGTTGCAACAGTGGTTTGGTCTTCATCAGAATTTGCTGACTTTTGCAGTGATTCATATTTCTCCACATGGATACACAAAGTTTTAGAAATGAGTCCCTCACTTGTAATTGCATGTTTACTTAAGGTGCCAGATGAGTCTGCACTTTTGAGACGCACTTACTGGTTCCAAAAACAAAGTGACGCCAGTCCATTCAAAAAGACAAAAATGGGGGGTTTAAATGGTCATCCATCCCAGGATAGAAGTATTTCCACCATGAGTATACACACTCATGCAATGACTAAAGCGAATGGTGCAGAACAAGAGGAGGAGGTACTGGATCATTGCAGTCTAGTGTTCCACAAAGAAATACAAATGGCTTTTTTAAGTACAGTTACATGTACACAGTGAGGCCTGTGCAGAGAACAGAACAGAAGACTGCCATAAATATCATATTTCATCTTTGCTTTCCAGAGAAAAACATGAGTCAGCCGTAACCACATCAGTTCACGCTGTCTGTACACACATCAGCACAGACGAGTGTCGCATCTGAAAGACATTAGTTTGTACTTACAGTAATCCACCATTGTGATGTTCCCTCTGGTTCCATTTATATGGACATAACCAGGGCCGTTGGCATACAGGATGCTGGTGAAAGGCATTTTGTCATCGGCTTTCTTTGGTGCCAGACCTGAATGACAAATAATGGCAGAGAAGGTGGCTAATAAAACATTGGTCACAGTATCTTTTCATGTAGAGGCAAAAGGAGCACACAGACTCACATGCACTTTATGAGACAAAAAACACATTTTTTTTGGAGTTTTTAACATCTAAGTTACATAACCACAATTTTAAACATTACGTAATCACCTCCATATATGAATGTCTAAAAACGAGTCATTCTAGGCTAGTTCTACTATTTTCCCCATATGGTTTGCATCTGAATACAAATCCACTTTGTTATTCTATTTTTGTCCTTCCGTACTTTGTAAATTTCATGTTTCTGATTATGATTTTCATGCTAATTTCAATCTGGACTCCGTTCAAGTTTTTGTGCTTTGAACCATACCAAAGATGGGATTCCCTCGGGGTGTGCTACCACCAAAGGTGAAGACGTGGGAGTGGTCAGCAGTGACCACAGTGAGAGTATCGGATTCTCTGGTTAGCCATGCAGCGCGCTGAATGGCTTGGTCGAACATCACAGCTTCTGTCAGTGCCAGTTTGGCAATGCCGTCATGGTGGCCATGATCAATTCTCCCTCGTAACACAGAACAGCACAAAACTAATTTAGACCGGGCCCAAAACACCTGACAGTACAACTCCACTAGACTAATTTTAGCAGTACCTAAATGGAAAGTGCCTATTTGATTATGCTATCTGTTGTTTTTGCCTTACATTCTTCAAAAATACGTCTTAGGTGCTGTTAGATAATCTATCGTAAAGACCAACTTTTTCAAAAACTAAAGAATGAATCCCATTTTAAATTGACAGGCAGGTATTCTTCAAATCTACATCAGGTTAGAAATCTCATTTTAAGGGCCTAAGGGTCACAAAAGTCATTCAAGGTACAAATCATTATGACCATAATTCTTCATGATGCTGATAATGACATGCTTGGTGCGATGTTAAATTAGAGGACTGTTGATATAGTACTCATCTTCCACAAACAGGAAGTATCCTTTGGGATTCTTGCTGAGGATTTGTATGGCTTTTTCTGTCATCTCCACAATGGAGGGGTCACGTGTGCTGTTCCGGAAAACCTCAAATCTCATGTCCTTTGGCTCAAATAGACCTGAAACCACCGAAAAGAAGGAAAAAACATTTTAAAGGCGCTGTAGAATTAAAAAAAAATAACTTTGGCACTGTAAGGTGGTAATGATGAGTTAAATCTGAACTGGCAGAGCTAAAGAACAGAGTGAGAGAAAACACAAGACTGAAGGCCAGGTGAAAGAGATAAGAGGAAAACTATTAAACAGAAGACTCACATAGTTATCTAGCTAACAAGCCTTGCTTGCATGCCTTGCTCCAAGCTGATTCCAAGATCATGAATGCCATTTATTCATAAATCGATTACAAATTACTGCATTTACAATTTATATTTTGAGAAGTTGATAACAGTGGTTCTGCTTAGACATTCAACATGTTCAGACAAGCCATCTGATTGATAAAAAAAACATGCTCCGATCATGCTAATAATGCTTACATAAGTCTTAATTGCTGCCATTTGGGGAAGCCTGTTCTGTTTTCCTGTGACCTCTTATTTTAAATGCAGGGACACTTTTAAATGTAGTAAAGATTTCAGACGGTACACATCCATTTGTAAGACGTACATAAAAGCAAATGAACTATGCTAGACAATAACATTTCTGTTGCATCTGTGTTTCTGTCGCATCATAACAGTAAGGAACGTGCCCTTTGGTTTTTATAACTGTAGTTAGGGGTGATAATACCAGTTAACCGGGATTTATAGTGCACTGTCATGACTACTCTACATGGCTGTAAAAATGAAAGCTGACCTTACTGGAATCCTCTTGTTTCTAAGCCAGTGGGAAGGTTTCATAACAAAAGAAGTTTATCTGTCAACACCTGAGTAATGTAGACACAGAGGCATAAATATTGTGCGTGTACATAATGTGTGTGTTGCACATGCATTGTTATGTATTATTTTTTGTAGGTTTTTTTTCTGCCTGTCTATCAGTTTTGTGTGCCATGTTTATGGCGTCAGTGTGTGTTTTATATACTGCAGCAAATATGTACTGCATCTATACCCACCCATGAGCCGGTCAGTAGTTTTAACATTTATCTCGTCAAACTCCTTCCTGTGCCAAACGTAGTGAGACTTCTTGTTCTGGAAAACAAACCAGAGGACACATGAATCTGTGACTCGATTCTTAAAATATATGGAAATATCCAACAGCAATGTTAAATAATCCTACTGGTTTGGCCTTCAGCCACACGTCAATGAGGTTCCTCTTGTCTTTGCGGTCCCCTTTGCGAGAGTTGGAGGTAGGGTACTCGGGGTCCGGAGTGCCTTTTGGTGTCATGTACATCCTCCCTCCCCCGAGAATCACCTTAAAGGGACACCAGACAGAATGGAATCATTATATTTACAGTGGTAGCCTATGATGGTCATTACACTGCCCTAACAATAGAGTGCTGTGGTTTTCACAGAACTGCTAGTTTTCTTATCAACCATGTACTTAACTTCATTCACCGCACATCTCATGTATAAATAATTATTTGATTATATAGCTAGAATTTAAAGCAGTAAAGCTCCATGAGTCCTGAGAATGACTGGAAGAGTACAGTATGCTCATATGTATGTGGCCTTTTAAGGTGGGTTGAGATTATAAAGAAAAAAAAATGCTAATAATCTGAGTAAATCAGATGTGTGTATCATTGGTGTGACCTAAGTAAGTAATTATCAGCTCGGGCTGTCCATGTCTGTAAGGCAGTTGGTTAAAAAAGACAGTGTTGCCTGCTGAACAGTACCTAGACCTTATACAGTTCAATTTATAAGTGCAGTGTACAGGCCAAAAGTAAAACAATTAAAACAAGTAATAATAAGCTATTACAATGAGGTATAGAACTAAATGTGCATATACAGTATATTCAACCAGGAATCATAGCAATGTGAGCGACCACCAATATAACAAAAAATGTATCATAACTTGAAACTTTTCACTCAAATATTTTTTTCTTTTTAAACAATGTTACATTTTCATATCTCGAAAATCAGTGGGATACTACCTACTGTTACAATATCCTCTCAATGCCAAAAGGTTGTATTACCTGAGGAAGATGGATAGCTGGAGTACATCTAAATATAAATGGCTTTTATAAACTCTACTCTAAGGTCCTCTCCTGTTGTTCTTATGTGTTTTTTCTTCCCTGCACCTTGTCTCTCAGTCCTGTATTCTACAACTGTCTTGTAATGTCTTAAAAACCATTTAAACAGATCAAAGTCATTGTGCACTCAAAGCACTTTGCAAATAAAATTATTCATATATTAATAAAACCGTCATTTACTTCTGTTGTTATAGTACATGCAGACTATTTCCAAACTGCTCCTTATCCATCTAAAAACAAAACAATCCTCAAAGGACACACTACTACTGTTGTAGATAAACACTATACTCTGTTTCTCTTGTGCAGTGAGTCATATAAGATTAGTACAGTAAGTTACAGTACAGTATTTTTTAAAGTGAACTTGATCCGATTAATCAAATATCTTTTTTTGGTAATTAAGTGCCAAACAGAATTGTTCTTACATACATCAATGTCAACGTTGGTGACCAGTTGGGTTGCAATGTCGACACAGCCCTCTCTGCGGGCGCTGGAAGGAAGATCTGCATCACTGTACCAACTGCGGCTGACAGAGTGGGCATAAGCAGCGGCCGGTGAGGCATGCTGGACCCGGGTGGTGGTCACGACACCAACTGATTTACCTGGACAATGCAGAGACACACCCAAATCAGAAATAAAACTATTAAGGCAATTGCACACAATGTGAAAGATTTTTATTATTTTTTTGTGACATTGGTACAAATTAACAACTAACAAATGACAGTGGGACCTTAATTATGCACATCGGAGGTTTACTTATTCAAAATGTTCTCGGACATAGAGCTGCTCTGGAGGAAGAAATAAGGACACTGGCTCAGTCCTTAATGATCCCATAGTCTTAAAGCCATGGAGGGGCTAAGAGGGGCTCCAGTTAACCATATAGTGTATTGCTCTCTAGAAAAGCTTGTTACCACAGCAATGAATGAATGAAAAATGGAAGTCACTGCTCTTTACATGTATTTTGTATTTTCATGCTTTCAGTGTTTGCCAGTCTAATTCCCAGTAATTCAATTAAAATGCCAATTAACTTTCCCTTGGAAGATATCTAGGTATCTGTACTACTGCATAATGACACAGAGATGCATACAGACTATACATAGGCACAATAACACATAGCAAACTTAACTCATACATCTTGCTGCTACACCTAGTGAGTATAATATTTCTTATAATGGACACTAATGATCCCTCACACATGAATCATAAACATTGACTTTGGTCTTGACAAGTAAACAGACAGATGCACACAAATGATAAACCGTATGCACATGGTACACATGCTGGAAAGGGAACACTGGACGATGTGAACTGATCTCTTGATTAGACAAATTCTGAACATTGAACTATAACTCAAGTAGCAGGGAACATGCATATCAGATGATTGTTTTATTACTCATATCTTATTGCAAGGTAGATGCAATCATTGCATATCTTGAGATAAGAATGTGATATAAACCAGTTGACCTTTCCAATACACAGCCCACCCACTACTTAGCCAAGGCATTTAATGTCTTTACCTTGTGCTTTAGCCCGTCGTAATACTGAGTAGACCTCGTTACCGAAGGTGGTGTTACACTCGTAGGCCACTGCGTTAGCACTGAGCCCTACTGTCTTAGCATTGGCCTTCACCCCACAGTGGTAGGCTGTAGCCGTGCTAGCGCTGTCTGCCACCTGCTTATCCACACTGTAGGTCTGTGGAGTAGAAACACGAACAACAATAAAGACAGGAAATAAACATATATTTAAAGTAGTATTTCCCTTTCTATACTATAGGATATATAGCAAAAACACTGATTATTCAGACTCACTCACACTCACACATAAAGTACAATAACTGAGGGATTACTCAGCCGCAAAGCTGAATCCAACTTTTATCTGACTTTAAATCTGTTTTCACTTTTTTATACTACAATACCAGCATTTTTCGACAAATAAACACACACGCTAAGCCACTGACCCACCCTTCTTTATACTGGGGTATTCATCTGCAGTGCATGTTTCTCTCTCTATTTCTCTCTCTTTTGCTGTCTGTCTCTGTCTCCTTTTTCTGCTTCTCTCTCCACGTGTCACACTGCACTGATTTACCAAGCAACCACAGACACATACACACACGTGAATAACATACCCAAGCGTATTAGTATGTGGTACCTCTCTCTCTCTCTCTTTCTCTCTTTCCATCCACTGATATCAGCGTTGATAGTGTGTGTGTGTGTGTGTGTGTGTGTGTGTGTGTGGAGGCAAATCAATTCACAGGTCACAGAGTGCAGAGACATGATTAAAAAAAACAACTTTGATTCTGTTTCTTAACTGTAAAGTATTTTGAAAAACTATATGTGATGAGTGCTAAATTACTACTTCGCCTTTATTACTGTCCTTTTTTTCCCATTTAAACTTACAAATCAGCTAATAGAAATCCAATGTTTTTAAGGAGTGTTAAGGAGTGTTGTAAAAGTTAAACTGTAACCAGGCCAGGAACATGTACAGGTATTTACTGGTAAATGATGAATATGTATATTTACTGTATATCCCAAAGGATTATTGAAAATAAAATGTGGAGGCACCAACAGTGGAGAAAAAACTGGCCAAAAATTCTAGTAGAAGCATTAAATGGTGGAAGCAAATTCTAGAAGCATTTAATGGTGCATGTAGTGAATGAAAAATAAACTCAACAGGACAGTACAGATAAGAGCATTGGTTATAAAATAGTCTTCTGGGAAATGGGAAATAATTCCTAAAGCACAGTTTAAATTATATGATGAAACCCTGCTGGCTCTTTCAAATTAGAAATTGTATTGTCGTCCACACTTTGATAATTGGTTGATGAATAATAACTACAGGTCAACAGTGCTGTGTTGTCACCTTTGACAGGGCCACATATGGGAAGGTGTCCATGGCCAGCATCGTCTCCTCCCCTGATCTGCCCTCCATCTGACCTCGCAGGATTCGAGCTGCCGACACTGTGGACACGCCCATCCCTGAGAGACAATGATTGACAGGTGAAGGTCAATGGTATGGTCCATCTATATTTTTTTTTTGCTTCACTATCTTACATGCTGAATGACATATTAAAGAAACAATGATTTAGAAATCTAGATTTTGAATGTATTCACATTATGTGAAGGTTTTGCTGTTCTGACCCCACAGAGCCCAGAATACTGTTCTCTATCCACTTAGCGAACATCAAAATAATCCAGAACCAGAAATATTCAAATGTGTTTGTTTGAAAAGCACAGACTATAACTGTCTTATTGTGGGAAAAACATGTCATTCAGTAATTCTCTAAGCAAACAAAGTCAAAGCATGTCAAGGCCATTAACATCAATTGAATCCACAAATGGACAGGGCATTTGAGGCAGTGGTTTTCTTGGAAAACCACATTTTCAAACAAAATCACACAGACCAACACTGACTCTTCTAGGCAAGGATTCAGACCACTATTGGTAGAACATATAATTTATAAACATACATAGAGATACTGTCATTATTTGGCATATATATATTACATAATTTCATACAGTATATACCTTTTGATCACATTTTCTAAAACAATTAAGGGACCTGTTTTATCTCTTCCTGTGGTCCACTATTGGATTTCACCCCTGACTTTGAAAACCATACTTTACCGTGCCCATGTCACTGTGATGCACTCAACTCGTCCTTTAACGTCACAGTCATAAAACTGAGAACATGCTCTGGGCAGGGCATTGCTGGAGAGATGTACAAAGAAAACTCAGCCTCGACCACCCAGAAATGTGACTCAGTAGGTCTGATTTAAAGCAGATATTTTAGTAGTTAACAGGAAAAACACTCTTAAATCTCTGCGCCTTTAAACAGCTCCCCTTACAAAAATTACTCTCATGCCTCACCAGCTGTAAGTATACCACACAAGTGACAATTAATGTGAAAAATTTTCCAATCAAATTCGATCCAGATGGAAACTTTCCCCAACTGGCAATAGTCGTCCCTTTGGTAGACAATACAGTCACTGAATAACACACTACACTGCTAAAGGAGTGAATCTTGAAGGTGACAGCCACCTCCTGCACTAAGTGGCATTGCCACTTCAAAGGTAACCTGTGAAGTTTTTGACAACTAGTATGTAGCAATGTTTTACGAGTGGGTACGCACACATGAGGAAGTACATGCACATGCATGCGGGTTTCACGCTATCCAGCTGGTGCCAACAAATGTAGCAATGTGCCAACAAAGGCAGTGAAGAAGAAGACTGCTAGCAAGAAAACATAGATGTAAACAATGCACAATATAAAATGTAAAAAAAAAAAATTAGCTTTTCTCACTCTCTAGCTCAATTTTGGTCTCTACTAACTCCTGGGGGAAATATCTGGCTCTTAAGCTGCTAAATGTTCCACTATGATTACAAGCTAGTTGCTGGCTTTACTAACCAAAACAATGATCTGAAAGACATTAAATTGCTCTGTAGAAATAAGGGGAACTGTAAAACCAGGTGATAATTGTCTGTGGGTCAGTCACTACAAGTAAACCCTTTCACATTACCCTTTGTCAAAATTTTGACAACTAAAACTACTTGTTTAAGGTTAAAGAAAAATCACCTTCCTGATAAAAGAAACCTAGCGTTGGCTGTTAAGAACTCCTCCTGTCTAAGAGATTAATGTCACACACTACTTCTGCCCTTCTACTTCAGTCATTACTCTCAGGACTCCAAAAGTTTGCTTGTCAAGCCCAAGTAAACATGTCCAAAGTTTTATTACGACCACTGGCTTCTCAGCTCTTACAAATCTAGACACACGCCTGCACTACCACTCGCACACAGTCCGCTGTCCAAGCCACTTCCCCTCAATCCATTCTGAGCACTGCAAACATACTGTAGGCTAACTGAACACACTTGAGCATTGTCTTGCATTACATATTGAGCTGTATTTGTCATTGTTGCTGAAAACGGTAGCTTTTTCTGTTCAAACTTCAACCACAACCAAGTTAGCATTGAATGTATGCTGGAATAGATTCCATAATGATAGCACAACCTACCGTCGCCGAGGAAAAGGATGATGTTCTTGGCCTGGTGGTCCCGAGGGCGGAGTTTTAGCGCAGCATCCAGTGTTGCCCTGGCCTGAGCATCCCAATAGGCTGGTTCCTTCTCAAGTTCGTACAGCGCTGCTCCGTGGAAACACACACACATACATAGAGAATGAGATGGGTGTGTGGGGAGTGTGGATGGATATGAGCGTATCTCAGAGATTTCACAGGTGGAGAATCAGGTATGTGTGTGATATTGACCGCTTAGTATGTGTGGGTGTGTGCTGTTTGCATGTGTGGAATGGCAAAGCTCCAGTACAGAGCAGCTTCAAGTGAA
Source organism: Macquaria ambigua (assembly GCA_008360985.2). Taxonomy (NCBI): domain Eukaryota; kingdom Metazoa; phylum Chordata; class Actinopteri; order Centrarchiformes; family Percichthyidae; genus Macquaria; species Macquaria ambigua. Next base: position 328,365 of record VMKM01000154.1, read on the forward strand.
TTCAAGTGTGTCTGTGCATGCCTGCACACTCATGCATCCCTCTCTGCCTTTTTCTGACACTTTTAATTATATTTGGCCTTGGGTTAGACAAGAGAAGAAGTTGCTCAAGAGATGTCAAAAATGACAAAAACAGCCAAGAGAACACTTTGGTTTCTATTCATTCATGCCCACTGAGAGTCGTACAGTGAAGGAAGTCAAAAAGGAACATTCCTCCGGCCACACACCAAAACAAGAAAGACAAACAGTCTATCCCACATTTTACATAAACAGGTAGACACAGGCAAAAATGTATTCACACACGCTTTTGTGCTTTTACACTAACACAGACTCCCCATTACACCTACACACCTGAGTTTGTGCTGATGAACCAAGTTCTCAAGCACAGTCTGTCCTCACACACTCACCCTTTCCCAGGTTGAGGTTACCTGCTTCAGTCTCCCTGCGCGTCCATTAGTCTGCCCACAAAGTGCTACTAATATCCCAACCGCAGGCAGCAATAATAACTCTGTCGTCTCCTCACCTTGGCTCTGCGTAGCGACCCGGCCCACAGCCAACAGTATGGGGCCCAGAAGGATGAGCAGGAGATTGGGGGCCCTGCAATGTGGCGTCTGCATCTTTAATCCAAGCGACCTGGAGGCTGGAGAGGTTGACACAGCCGGCTTTCAGAGCAGCACACAGAGACCCAAAGTCAGAGGCACAGGCAGAGAGTGTGTGTGGCTGCTAAGACCTCCGGCCCTGCCTTTTTAAAGCCCCACTGGGTGTGTAGAAAGGAAGGGCCAACGCCAGCTCATAGGCTTAGAGCCACAAAAGAGGGGAGAGAAAATGTGAGAGAAGTAGGAAGCGCCAGAGGAGAGAGAGAAAAAGAGACAGAGAAGCTTGGACCACACAAGAGCACTGTAGCATCCCAGCCCCTCTACTCACTTTGATTCCTGAAAAAGCACCACCCCCATTTTATTGTTTTAAAAGGTTGCTTTAATTTAGTTCTCCCTCTTTTCCCTGGCTCCCCCCACTCTGAAGTGTGTATGATAGAAATTTGAATGGTCCTTTGATGTGGTAAATGTATGATGGATCTTTTTATGCAGCAGTTCCTTTAACAGGGAGAGAAAAAAATGGCTACCCAATTTGTGTTGGCATCCATCATGATACAAATCATAACCATGTCTCTTTCCATTTCTTTCCCCCCATCCCCTGGAAAAATAGTCCAATGGAGGAAAGGGAACGAGGTCCAACCTATTCTTGAGAATATCATGATTGAGTCTTGATGTGCTCTGCTTTTCATGTCAGGAAAATGGTCATATTTCCATTTCCCCCCTCTGAATTTTTGCATTAAAAAGACCCCAATATTTTCCCTCTCTCACCAAGTCAACTTGGCTGGTTTTTCCGTGGGAAGTGAAGCAGGGTTAGCATTTTTCTTCTGTGAGGTAGTGGAGACCGCCTGCAGAATGAAAATGTCTCTTCAACGCAAACACAACTGTGAAATGAAGTGAGTTGGGCCAACTTTGTTCCACACGGCCAGAAGAATCAAATTCCCGGCGAATGGCCCTCACTTCGTGAACCCGCGAGGCTGAATCTTGTTACAATTCAAGGCTCTGGAAGACCTCTGCTTTCTGCCGACCGCTCACCCGTTGCCAACAGGGGTTTGCAGTTAGTCACATGTGCCTAATCAAGACTGCAATAAAATCATAGCAGCAATCTGGGTAAAGAGGCCTCACATGATGTGGCCCACACCACATGATCTGGAAATACCAGCGGCAATGTGCAAAGAGCAGGAAAACTTGTGGAGGCATGTCTGTCTGTCCATTTGTTATGGGTTTGCCCCTGAGAGAAAGTCTAGCTTATGTTGGGAAAGTCAAATTAGTTTCCTGCAAGACAAGTGTAAACACCTGGTGGCTGTTTTAGGTCTCAGCATGGATCATCCATCCACCAAGAGGTGCTTAGTTTTTTTTGTTGGCTGATTATATGGCAAGCAATTATATGGAAGGCTTGTGGGAATGCAGTAAACTCCTGGGAATTTAGAAGAGAAATGTAAACAAAGCAAGGCACATTAACCAATTGAAGCCATACTATTGATCCAGTCTTATATTTAGAGGTAATACATAATATTTCTAACTTGATCTACTATGTATTAAAAACTACAATTACTTGTTTACGTTTGTACTACCTACTACCGTCAAGGGGTAGATATCTACCTTTCCTGTTGACAGCAAAAACACATTCCATCTTTTTATTCCCCCAAGCGAATCAGTCATAACTACTAGTAACTCCACTGAAATAAATCACACGCTGCATGCAGGAGAGATAAGGAGATATCTGCTGGTAAATAAAAAATATATACATATTTTCCTGGCCTCTGATGTGTATACGGGATATTTATAGTGTAGCAGATGGCGACTTGTGTACACTATTGAGATCACGAAGCAGAGGAAACCATACAGTGGGGGGTCTCCTCATCAGACTTCCTGTTATATCCGACCAAAACAAGCACCTGTTCATGAGTCTCAAAAATAAAAAGGGTCCAGCCTGGTAAAGAAGGACTTATACTACCAACTGTTGCTTAAACAGTATATTTGTTTTAAATCTATGACATCTATTGCTCCATATAAACAGATGGTGAATATTTCACTGGAAGGAAGGAAGGAAACTCTATACTTGTGCTACAGGATCTTTTTTCTTCTTTTTTTGCTGTTTGCTTTTCTCAGGTGATGCTGTTTGATTTTAAAAATCTCAAGAGGCTGTGCATTGTTTTCAATTTGCTGAATCCAATCCACCACCTCCCTTTCTGCTTTCTGAACAGAATACCAGAATATAAGACATTGAGGAACAACAGACCAACTCTAGTAACTACAAGTTCTTTGGTCAGATTTTCAGATACAATTTGCTTGGAGTTCCTTACTGAAAATCTATTCAGTCTATATTTACTGTCATGAAAACAAAGAACATTGATGCCATAAAGGAAGAACATAAGGAAGAACATCCATATACAGTGAAGTGCCTTGGGATTCATGACTTCTTATGAAGAAGTTCCTTTTAGGAGTTGGCCTGTATGGTCGTATATGTAAAGAATCTAAAACAGACCTTTTAAAAGTGTAAAATAAATATATAAATATACACTGGTTTTACAGCTACACACATACCTCTTCACACACAAGCTCTCTCCCATTCCAGCATCTGGATCCTGAGTCAGACTCCCCTAAAAGTAAATTACAAATGTTATGCTCCCCTCTGCTTCCCTCCTCTCTGCTCTTGACATGCAGGGCTCCTTTAACCTATAGATTCTGTAAATTACAGTGGTTAGCCCGACTTTGCATCTAGATTACAACTCATGGAGGGAAATGTTTAGGTTCAGGTAGTCAAAGCGAGGATATACATGTGGGTGGTGCCAGACCACACAGCCACGATTTCAAAGAAAGGGCCAAATCTTTTTCCCTGACTTTTTAAAGATGGCTTTTAAAAGGATTTTTTGAGATATGACAAAGATAGGGGAGAGAGAGATTGTTGAAAGTTGTAGGTGCTTGAGATGGTATCTTACTGTAAAGAAGGGAGAGAGTCAGAAATCCAGTAGGGAAAGAAAAAGAGTGAAGAGACAGAAAGACTGCCAGATCTAAAAGAGAATAAAAACAGAGACAGCACTGGTGGAACAATTAAAGTAAGTCTGCAATGATGTCTGTGATCTATTTTGGCCTTGTCACAAATACGGCCCCCCTTCCCTCAAACACACACTCGTAGAGTGACATCCACAAGACAGATGAAGAATATATCTATATCAGTTTAAGGAGGTACCATAAATGATGTAACCACTTTTTTATGTGAAGCGCTTGTGACTGAGATCCCATCTCAGAACAGTTGGAAGGCCAGTCATAAAAGGTTTTACTGCTGGCATGCAACTCAACTGGGGGACAATTAGAAGTGAAGTACGGAGAGACCCATGTCCCGCCTCAAGACAGCTCACAGCAGCTACGGTAAGAGGGTAAGAGATTGCTACCTCAACATCAAACAGTCTGACAGCTTTGAGAAGTGGCCCCTCTTAGTTTTTAATTGGACTCATAAAGGAAATATGGAGTTTACCCTAATTAAGCTATACTGTGTGTGCCTGTGCATGTGTGTGTTTGTGTGTGCCGCGTGTCTGTGTTTGTGAAACGGTGAGGAGAGAGTAAATTAAAGCGGTTGGTGTAGCAAGAAGCAGAGTGCATATGAGCATGAGAGAGGTCGAAAGAAAAGTCTCTGTGTATGAGAATGACTGTGTGTCTGTGTGTGTGCGTGTATGTTGCCTGCCTCTCTGTGATGTGTTATAATTGTCCATGGTTTGTTATGTCTGACTTCAGACCTAAAAGTTCTGACATGGAAAAAAGTAAATTGCAGTAAACTCATATCCAGGCGTATAGCTCCAGTTTTACTGTGTGCATTGAAGAATATATTGCATTTGACATCAAGTCATAAAAAAATGCTTTCATGGGCACATGGTGCCCACATCAAATATTTGCTTATGGCTGTTGGTTTGCTAACCTTCACCCTTTTTCTCGCTCTCTTAGCAACACCACATACATAAAATTCTGACTCACCTGCGCAGCCACATCCAGTGAGGAGAAGTAAGCTTATCAACAGTATCATCTCGCCTCTGAGCCTTAAAACCTCTTCAGCTGTCAGACTTATTTCTCTTTTCCCAACACTGTTATAGTTTTCTCCGCTTTCCCCTTCTTGCTCCTCTTCTTTGTCTTCCGCCTCTGATGTTTTCTTGGGTCTCCAAATGCCTAGCGACTACAATCTGCTTTTTATGCCTCCTTCTGCAGCAATGGCGTGCAAAGTTTCTCACCTCCAAGGTATCCAGAGAAGTCATAAATGACTGATGGAAAACAAAAAGTTATTTTCCTTCCACCACTACCATTTTGTAGCCTTGGCTTGCATCTTTTGTTTGAGACAGAGGCAGATAAGCAGGGGGAAACACACTTATTTGGACACACACACACATATCTGCACCACCAGCAGCACTCACCTTATTACCAGTTTGCGTCAGAAATACCCATCAAATCAGAGAGCGGGCCCATTTCCCTCCCCACACTGGCCATCTTTTTCCTCCACAATGCATTGAATCAAAGTGTTTTTCTCTCTTGGTCCTTTGTGGACACATGTCTGTCAGCAGCTCACACAGGTTGAGGCTTTGTAGTTTGCTGCAGGAAACGTCTGAATTGGTTTCAGAGGAGTCAAAGTGGGACAAAGGGTTTAAGGAATGCAGGGAAATAAACAAGTGTGTAGATGTTGTACATTACGAAGACAGACATGTGAAAATAAACTTGTACTAATGAGCTAAATGTTGATTGAAAACCAGGATTATGCAAGAAACCATGGAAATCCAGAGCGATACATTCGTATTCAGGATGGTCGAGTGTGGTCTGATGGGAGAAAACAAGACTTTTTAATCAACACACACAACCGTGGTGTACCTGCCTCGCATTCCTTGCCTCCCACTCAACTAAGCACTTTGCTTACCCTAGATCTCCTCCACATCAAAGAGCCCTCATTACAGAAGCCATCACACATGCACAGAAAGATTCGGGGAGGGAGAAAGAGAGAGCCGGGAGGGAGAAAGGGAGGTGGGAGGACAGAGGGAGTGAGGGAGAGAAACCACACTCCTACTGCAGAAGTATCATTCAAAATAAATCAATTCCAGCTGCTATTTGCCTCACCTGGCAAGACCTTGGACAAAACCAGGCAGAAACATAAGAAATAGCCTAGCAGTTGCCAGAGAACAAAGCAAAAAAGATTTTATTTTAGCCTGAGTCAAAGTAAATGAAGGTTAAGAAGTTTATTAATCAAGGAGTCCAACCAGTGTGGTGGAACAGCATAAAATCAGAGTCTTGCTCTTCTTCCTCATGGCTTTTGCTTTCCCTTCTGAAAGGACGCCAGAGAGAGTTCCCCTCTCCTACATGGCCACCCAGGCGTGATGCTCGTGTTTGTGGGAGGAACATTGTGTCAGGTGGTGAGGTCGGGAGACTCCGCGACTGGCGCTTGAGGTCAGACGTAGGTTTATTTTCCAAGGCAGGCCTCTGTCCAAAAACATCCTCCGCAGCGTCCTCAGTGTCCGCCAGGTGCTGACCAGACAGGGCCTGTTAGCAGCGCAAGGAGAACTGCTGTGAGACGGACAGCTTCTTTCATTCAACTGGTTTTGCGGTATTCATTTGCATTTACAATTTAGTCACACACTCATGCATGGATTACCAATAAGGCATGGGGTTGACATTTCTTGGGGACCACACTGGACCACCCAGGGGACTGCATGTACTGTAGATAAATGTGTAATTCACAGGACTTAAAGTAAACTATGAGCTTCATCAGTGACCTTTTTCTTTGTCTCTGGCACAGTCTTGACTTGCATTTTCACAATAGATGAGTAAGCTACCAAGTTACAAAAGAAATGTTTAGTGAAGAGGTCTCAACCTTCACTGATCCAGAATAAAAGTTACTGAGGCAACATAGATGTCCCTGTGTTATTTCTGTTTATTTTCTGAATGTTTGTTAAATCTTTATCTGCTACTCTCAGTATCCATTACACACCTGGCAGTCCCAGAAAGGGTATCTAGCTAGCAGGGTGGTTCTCGGGATGGACTTTATAGTCCTCAAAGGATGACTTTGGTGATCCCCCAATTTTTCCTCTAGCACCTCCATGAGGTTCACATTTTTGGTTTTAAATGTAATATCTTGACAACTGCTGGATGGATTGCTGTGAAATTTGGTACACACATTCATGTCTCTTTGGTTTATGACTAAATACCTGCAAAACGAATGGCATTCCCATCCTCCTTAGCTGTAGTTCATGTTCAGTGCTAATAATCAAATGTTAGCATGCTAACACTCTAAACTAAGATGTTTTAGCATTTAACTTGAGCCACTAGCATTTCTGTAAACGCTTAGTCTTGTTTTATGAATTTTTTATGGGTGCTTTGCTTCTTTCTGTTAAAAAAATGTTAATTTGTGTAGATGAATGAGCACAAAAGGTTTCAACTTGTTGCTTTTTTCTGTGGGAAAAAGTCCCTCATACCTAAACATCTCGTGCCCCCAGCCCAATTCTCCAGATGCTTGTTGGGGTAACATACAACTGGGTGACAACAACATTCAGGCTGGGAAAAGGTTCGAGGAACCACCAGAGTACTTTGTGTGAGGCAGCTGTTTGAAGCTGTGTCTTTGACGTGTGTTTGTGGCACGAAGATTTGAATAATGAATCTGAATGAATGCAAAAGCTGGCAAACATTTCAATACATTTTAGATTTAATTTACTGTGGAGTGTCCCAGTGGAGTACAGATTGTTTCAATCTTTTGTTTTCAACTTTGTTCATAAACACATTGCCAAAACTTAATAAAAGCCATTTTGCAATGAGTTGACCTTGGTGTGTAAAGGCCTTGATTCATCTCAGTTGGTGAATTCCATGAATCCCATCAAGGAATGAAAACCAGCTTGATCGTGACCCATCTGTTTCTGCACATTTACCTATTACTGTCATTTTGTTGATTGCTTTTAAGCATTTTTATGTTGTGTTTCTTGTTCAATAACGTCAGCGTCTCATCTCAGTAGTTGTGTAACTAAGTATGGGTTTGCTGTCCCAGAGGAAGAATCTCTGTCTGTCAAGCTCCTGCAGTACCAATATAACTGGTGTTACTGGAAATGTTTTGAATGCAACACTTTCAAATCCAACATCAGTCAAGAAAGATTCCCACAAACTAGATGGATGTATCTCATTTTGACACTTTTCCCCATTAATCACATTTTGGTTGTGTTTTGTTTGATGCATCCATAGAAACAATAAAAACAAAGTCAACTCTTCAGTGACTCACAGAGGCTGCAGAGAAAAAGAGGAAGGCTCAGCACAACCGTATTAATGTGTATTTATACCATTTCTAATGATGTGTACAAGGTGTATCACAAACTCTGAGGTACATGGTCAAAGATGTTCTAGCATGTCAAATACAGTGGGACTGATTTTTCCCGGAGATTCACTGGCATATAGGACATTGCATTTACACAAGTACTCTCTACTTTATTGTTTTTTATCAAGTCAGCCCTTAACAGAAGGCAAAATGGAGGACAGACATTGTAGAAGTGAGGCTCCGGTAAGGTTAAAAGGAAAATGTTTTGCCAGTCTTATCTTTGTCAGGGAGCTTTTTATGATATGTGCAGAAATATAGACACGTTTGTGAACCAGCCTGTCAGCAGCTATCAATAAGGCCCTCCTTAAAGGCCCAGTCCACCTCCAATTTGAGGTATATACAGCTACACAGTTAAACTGTTTAAAATACAGATGGAAAATCAGCAATTAGTGTGTTTTCTTATTGATGATAATTCAAAACATATGCCGGTGCTTGGATCACAAAGCAAGACTAGTAAGTTTAGCCAGCTAACTTTGGACTTGTTTTCAGGCATCAAAGTTGGCTCACCTTTAACTGAGTTAGATCACCTTGGTAACATTCACTGCACGGTTAGCCTGCTTATCCTAACCTGCAATCAGCTTACTGGAAGAATTGAGTCATCATGTCTACAGGCTCCCAATATTTAAAAAAAAAGCTGCGTTTACAATAAACTGACTGTTACAGTTGTATGTTACCTGTCAGGATTCTTTGACTGTGTTTGTTTCACAACATTGCATCTTATTTTGCCCTCGTATTTTGAGTAGAATTTGTTTTTATTTAGTTGCTGAGATGATGACTGTGAATAAAAAGTTAATTATTTTTATTTAAAGCAATATACACACTATGCAGTCATTACACAGTATTTCAGTCAGAATCATCACACACTTATTATTCATTTATTTCCAATACTCACTCTAGATTATTTAACATGTTGGATAAGGTTTATGATATTTATTCATTACGTTTTTCCTTGAGATTAATGTTTGTTGTACATGATCCCTAAAAATGTTCATAAAATAAATACAGAAAATTACAGAAGTTAACAGAAACAGTTCAAAACTAGCTTTGCGAGACAGCTCATCCAGGATTGACAGAGTTGGAATTAGTGAAGCCGGGCGACCAAAAGAGAGACTGACTGAGCTGAACTTCGAGCTTTGTGCCTCTCAATCAATTTTAAGGTGATAACTCTCAATTTTGTGGTTTCGTTTTTTGGGCACCCTTCGTTTACATTTGGAAACAGACTGTGACTTTAAGACATGAAATGCAATAAAGCTTTGAAGATGAATGATTGAAGCATTGTTTTCAAGTGGAATAATTATAATAGTAGTAAATATGAATGAAACTTGTAAAAAGACATCTGGAGTCAGTCTGTATTAAAGTGAATGTAACATGATATATACAGTAAAGTACTAGCCAGTAAAAGAGTCCCTCATCCCTCTCAGACTGGTGGTATACATTTCTTCCACTGTGTTGGTGTAGACAGACCAATGACTAATGTAATTATATATGTTGTTAATTATTGAGTGTGTGTTATACAGTTTTCTGTCTCGGGCTTGGAGCACAAGTGTCATTTGTCGTTTTTGTGTCTATTCTGCCTTTATTCTCTGTAGTGCCACAGCAGCTGCAGCCTATTCCTTTCAACTAATAGTAAATTACTTGTTTTACAAAGGTTGTCTCTCAAAGGTCTTGCTTCTAAGTGTTCTTTGCACCTTCCAGTGGCTGAAAAGTGAATTTAACATTTCTTTACAGCGAGGAAGTCTACCGTGCAGCAAACAGCTGCACAGGTTTCTGACAAACAATCTTTGTTTAAATCTCTCACCTGAGGCAATAAATCCACACAGAGATAAAGCACCCTCCTTTGAACTGTATCTTAGCCTTGTTAAATAATCTATGTTTAAGATATGAGCAACTGAAGTTTGTTTTAAATGCCTGGAGAAAGGCTTTACTTGAGCTGGATACTGTAATGCTAAATTTTCAGACGACACATGATATTGGGCTAAAATGTACAAGGGAATCACAACAATTGCAGTATTTTGACCGAAAATTAAACAAAAACACAAGCACTTCAGTTATGTAGAGGAATCAATCAATCCTATGGGAGGAAAAAAGCTTAAAAGACAGAGTGATAATGAAGAAAAGGTGCTAAAAGGTTCACAAAAGTTCCCATTTTTATCACGCCTCAATGCAAAATCATCACCCCTGCAACAAAACCTGCTCAATATTCTGGGATTCTGATAATGAAACTCATGACGAAAAGTGCGGGTACATCTGGTCAGTGGCTGGAAATAGAACATATCTCTCAAAACAGAGTAAGGTCATGTGTTTTTAGGCATGTGAGGTGACTACAAGAGCACAAGAAAAAAAATGTGAGGTGAAGTGGATCAAAGTCCTCTTTCTGAGTGGAACTGCAGAGCTGTGAGGCTGCTTATCGTGAGGCATCATCTGATTGGGTAACAGTGACTGTAATAATGTCAGTGTTTATTGTAAATAAAGTGAATTTCAGTATTTATTCTGGCAGAACGGTCACTGAGACAGATGGCATGATCAAAAGACCCAGAGTGAGATTGTGTGTGCGCCTGTGTGTTTGTGTGTGTGTCACAGTCACAGACATGATGATGAGGGCATGTCTGGGGGCCCCGCATCTGTCGACATTTTCCATCTGCCAGTCTGACTCTGGCTGCCTTCAATTAACCCCTAACAAAAACTACAACTGGCTCTACTGAGAAAGCAATCAAGCATGGAGCAAATATTCTTTCTGAGAAATTCTTAGTATTTGTTTTATAGTAACTTTTAATGTACAATGACTATGTGATAGTCTCAACTTTCTGTCACACATTGCACCACTCTATATGGAAACCCATGCCCATGTAGCACCTTAATACTCACAAATCAACATATTAACATTGGAAATACACCAACAAGTAATACATGAGTTATTCAGATAGTAGTAATAATTCATAATTCATACAAGTATCAACATAAGAGTGAATGCAGCATGTTGCTCCTTCACCTTTACTCAGCCTAAACGCTGTATCATTTGCTTTAAGGCCTATATTTTCAATTACATACATACATACAGGCTACAAAACACAGATTCAACACAGAGATTCAAAACAGTGGCTTCCAAGTATAATTTGTTTGATCTAACTGTTGACGATTTAATATGTCACAAAGCTTCAAAGCTAGCTTAAAATGTATTTGTGAAGCTGTTGTTCAGGAACATTATCCTTTAAACCAGTGCAATCTACTGCGCCAATCTCCGCCAGTCCAGTTGGTGGCGGTAATGCGCCAATGATTTGGTTTGCCAACCGCCAGTGAAGGGGGAAAAAGGAACAAAAGAAGAAGACGGAACCGAGTAGTTTCTAGAATAAATGTTTCCGGCCGGCGGTATTTTGAGTGAAGACTTAAATTTTGGTTGGTTCGCGCGTTAACAACTATCGTTTTTGTACTTTTTCGGCTTTGTCGTGGAAAGTACAATGGCTGATCCAGGTAGGTAGTAGATTCTGTATATACGTTTACATTTTCATATGTATGGCTCGTGTAGTTAACTCTGGAAGTCTAATGGCAACCAGAGTAACAGTGTGGTTTAACAAAGTGATGCTAACGTTAAGGCTAACGGACCAAACAACCTTTTAATAATCGATGCTGCCTTTAAACGGTATCTTCCACCTCACACGAGAAACTGTTTCACATCTTAAATAGTCTGTACTTTATTTATATCTCCGTGAATTTCTACATCTATAGTGCTGTAATATAGCTACACAGCAATTAATACGCAGTAGCTGAAGTGGCAGTTTATGTGCCACAGAAAGAAATGTAGCTAACGTTAACGTTAGTTACTCATAATAGTTAGTGGAAAGTTTTAGTTTGTTGTCGGCTGTGGCAGTAGGAGTGCGTTATTTAGCAACACTCCAGATATGTTTCGTATGCTAATGCAGTTATTTAGCTAAAGTACATATTAGTTTAATAGTCTTGTTATTGGACATTCATGTGTGCATGAATACAAATTACTTAAAACACTAAAAACTCTTATTGTCTCACAGGTCCTAATAAGGACAACATCAGAGCTGGGTGCAAGAAATGTGGATATCGTAAGTAAAGCTTTGACCAACAACTTTTTGTATCATTTTGTTGTCAAGTGTGTATGTGTTGCTGTTAGTCCCTTTGTTAACCTGGCTAAATGTAGGCGTCTTAGAGACAAGGTAAGAGTATGTTGTAAAGCTTCAGGGAGGAACTTATGCAGCTTTTAGAATCCGATTGAATCCAGAAATATTGATGATAACAGTGAGTATACACTGATTAATATTTCCTTATAGCAGTTGGAAGGGTTCAGGGTTGTGATTCAAAAATGTGAACAATACAATTGTCCTGCTTTGTCATAGTTGTTCGTTCATTCATTCTCTCTTGGACGTTTATTTTTCAGCGGGCCACTTGACCTTTGAGTGCCGAAACTTTGTCAGAGTTGACCCCCAGAAAGACATTGTCCTGGATGTAAGCAGCACCAGCAGTGAGGAGAGTGAAGAAGAAGTAGCTGCAGGTCAGCGCAATGAGAAGCTGGGGCGAAGTGGCCAGCATCGCAGAGGTAAAAATGATATTCCCCTTAAGCTTTTTTTTTTTTATTTAAAGTTTAAACTGATAATATAATAAATAAAAGGCAATAAGATAATGATTAATGAAAACAAAACAATTTAAAATAGTAAAAACCTAATACAGGGAAAAACCCTTGTTAAATAGTCTTGGAAGAACTAATTTCCAGATTAACTAAGCAGTTTTATACAAATGTGGCAAAAAGATATTGTGAGAAGAAGGCATTAGAAAACTTGATACATCAGTACTCGGAGGTCATGTAACTTGATGCTAATAAACTCCACAAGCACACAAATGTCTGACAACCTAGCTGGACTGTGATGCTTTGTACTAAAGGAGCAAGAGAGGCAAAAGAAGTACAGATGACTTTAGTTTTCTCTACTTACTGCTGTTACAGGATACAGTTTCTATTCTGATCTTAAGTTTCTAACTCTTTAAGCAGAGCAAGACTTTCATTTGGGAAAATATGTTAAATCAATGGGTTGACAGTGGGGATGGAACACATTTTGCTTTAACACAGCCTCACTTTGTGATTTAGTCTAAGCTGGGTCTTGTGTGGTGTGTCTTCAAAAGACACAGTAAATTCTGCCACCTTTGGAACTCATCAGGTGGATTTTGGTGACAGCACATAGATGAGCGGCAGCAGTAGCTCCAGAAGTACCAGTGGTTGAAGTCTCAATGTTGCTACTATTAGACATACTTTTTTTTCAGATTTTACAGATATTAGGTTTCTTCCCTTTTTAATTTATGGGAAGCTACTATTCCAGTAAAAAGTGTGACTGTTCTGTCTACAATTCTGTGCAGGTTCCCATGACGATGACGATGATAGAAAAAAGAGACACAAACAGAAGAAGAGCAGAGACGGAATGTCAAGAAAGAGGTAACTTTTTTCTTACCTTGCAGTTATTCTGTTCTTTTGTCCACACTGACTCTAAACATCACCTTTTTATACTTGTATAGTCTTGACAACGGAAACACATATAAAGATATGCTGTATCTTTATTGTGTGAGTGGATACATTAAAACTAGTCAATGATTCTTTTACTGATAATACTTGACTTAAAGTTAGAGTAGCAATACATACATTTCTGTGCAGGTCTCTACCCATGTAAAGTATTTTCAGTAATTTATTTTGGGCAACAAAATAAATTTGTGTTGAGAGTTTTTCATTTGTGTTTATTTGACAGGTTTGTGGCCTTTCAATGATTTTTTTTTTGGTTTTTTATTCCCTAGATCTGCTTCATCATCAAGTGATGAGAAGACCACAAAGAAGAAAAAGAAACGCAGCAGATCCTGCTCCTCATCAGACGAAGAGGAGAGGAGGAAGAAGAAAAAACTGAAAAGCCACAAGAAAAAAAGCAAAAGGAACAAAAAGGAACACGGGAAGAATCACAAGAAGAAACAGAAGAAGAGGAAACACAAATCTTCATCTTCTTCTTCTTCTTCCAGCTCCAGTGAATCCTCAGACAGTGACTGAGACAACTGAACTGTGCAGTGTCTGGCGGTCCAACATATTTATTCTCCAGTCCAAAAGTAAAAGTGTGAAAAGTGTGTTTTGCAGACATTATGTAAATAAGGCAACTAATCTTGTCTCATACAAGTGTCCATCACAGAGACAAGGATTCAAAATGACTAATTAGTTCAAAATACACTGTAGAGTACACTGTACACTGAGGATTCATGCAAATGAAAAAAATCTGTTTGCGGTTTTCTGAAGCATTTTGGAAAACACGTACGAAGCCAGGGAACATGTTCTGATATAGTGTTTCTTTGTCTTTCCAGCAGAGGAATCTCAAGTGACACATGGCACAGTCTCTTGTCATACATATTGCTGAACATCAGCGTAAGGTTTCCAAGTCCAATCAAGAAATTAAATTCAGGGAAAAAAGCCTGGATATTGTTAGTGTGATTGATTCCTGTAATAAGTTTCCAGATGCTGTTTTTCTTTACTTTTTTTTTTCTTTTGTACACTTTGTTGCGTCAATGTTTCTCTTGAAATTGTACCCAAAAAACATTTTAAAATGTCGAATGTGAATGCTAAACATGATTTGGCTCCAAAATCTTTGGTTGACTGGGAATAATGGCTAAGGGTCGAAATGACTGGTAAACACTTGTGGCTGCTGTAATTGCCAGTATTAACAACAATCGGCCCATTTCTTTATCAGTGCTGACATGTCTGCAGCAGTTGAACTATTGTCTAATATTGGTAGACAAAAACGAGTTTTGCTTAAATGTTTATACTGAACTTTTGCTGGGATGGCTCTTTAGTACAACGAAACTCCTGGAGGTTCCTGGTAAGACAATGTGGTCGCTAGTTATGTAATTGATTATTGTGAAATAATGCATTTTATTATTTAACTACTCACATCTTGTTGAAAACCATCTGGACATTTCAAGTTCATCCCAAAGCATTTGTGTGTGTGCATTTTGGGAACTCATTAACTGAGCCTGTTCATTCCCTATGCACAATTTACCATTGCTTCAGTCTGTCTTTTTTTGGTCCTCCCCATTAAGTGTTCTTTTATTGTAATAAAAACTATATTTGTATCAAACTGTCTCAGTTTAGTTTAGTGAAATAATTTCTAATGACATCAATACATGTGACATGGAAGAAAATAGGCATAAAAGTTATTATGATAATGATGCCAGAGAGACCTACTGACATCTTGCGTGTTAATGCAGCAGATATAATTCTTATTTCCTGTAGAGGGCAGCAACATACTTTAAATGTGTTAAAATCTTCCCAAGAGATGAAGGGCAATGACGACAATTACAAGGAAATGTTTGGCTGAGGCAAATATACATTACCTGCTAAGTAGCAGAAAACATTTCTTCTGTATGTGTCAAACGCTCAGTGGAAAATCAAAAGTGGGCTGTTTGTATCCAAAGGAAACATTTCAGCATTTTGGTCAAAAATTCTCAAGTTACAACATGTTATTCAATGGCACATGCCACATATTTCATAGAGGAATATTGTTTTAATACACAATATATCTGGTTAGAGTCAGGGTTTAGTACTCTTGTGAAGTACAATGACATACTGGTTTGCTGTCTTTTGTACAAACCATTCAAATGTTGCTGTAGTATCTGTGTAGATCATGGGTTAGACACTGGACCACCTCTAACTACCTCTAATCTGAGCAGGCCGTCAGCAGATAAACTGGCAACTAATGGTCAAAATGGCCTGTTTAAATAAAGCAGCACTGAAAAAAGAATTGCCAAAGATATTCATAAAGTAAAATAAAATTGCTTTGCCTCAGGTACTATTTGATTGTAGGAAAAGTCAAAGATACCCCCCCCCCAACATAATCTTTTACATATTTAATACAAATCTTTAACAATAGACAAAAAAGGAAATTGAAAATAGAAAATACACTGAAGAAACATTGTAGAAAAGGGGCAAATAAAAACAGAATATTCTGTACATTTGTTATTAAATATATATTTGTTATTAAATATATAATCTAAAAGACAAATGATCTGCCTAACCCATAATAATGAATCACAGCCATACGCCTACACTTACTGTATCTATCTTTGCTCCACCTTGTGGTCATGGTGTGAACATTCAGAGACTGAGTTGAATCCATTCAAGTTTCTGCCATCATCTTTACTGATAATGTGCAATGGAGACAAACAGACACACTGAGACGTATAGTGTTACAAAACTTCCTGACACTTGTTTGATTTGCCAAAGAGTCATGAATAGACAGAAGTTACCAAGTAACAACACTCTTTGGCTCGACTACTTAACGGCAGCGGCACCTGTGTCAAACATCAATCTCACTTTCTACAGTAAATGTTCAGGGCGGGGGAGGATTTGATAAACACAGGGAGTCGCGTATATCACGTCCTCACAGGGAAATCCAATCCACGTACATGTACATACTGGCACATAAATAAATACACAGACACATGCAAGACACATGCATAAACGTGTCATAAAACACACTCACACATAAACTGTTCACTCAGAACAGTACGCACACACATAAACACTCCAGTTGCAACCTGTAGTAGAGAAAATCCACAAGGCTCTGCTCAGATTTCAGAGTGTCAGAGGCAGAGCAGCTCAGGGTGAACCAGGGAGGACAAATTGTCAAGATGGAGGCCGGGGCTGGACCACCTCCTCTGGGGACCTTGCTGCTTATGGCCAGGCAGGCAAGCATGGGCTGAGGCACCATGGTGGCCCACAGGCAGGTGTAGGAAACCATAGCATCAATTTACTGTGATTGTTGCTTCCATCCCACTACTACCTGCATGCTGTCAGTATCACTCCCCGCCAAGACATGGAACTAGAGCCACAGAGCCCCAAAAGAGCCACAGAGGCTTACAAACCTTACAAACCAAGGATCTTTGGAAGCCCCTTTTTTTTTGTTCGATCTGGGCTGTGTGACAGATGTTTATAATAGCGCCATTAATTTCACTTTGCCTTGGGGAAGGGGATATCTTTTTAAACATCTGCCACATCCTGACAGCTACATGCACGGCTGCTGATCAGAGCCCGGCATTATGAAAAGACATATCTCGCTCCTTTTTCTTTTTGAGATCCAGAGGGCAGATTCATCAAATTTCATGCCTCTGCTGACAGCTAGCGGAGACAGTCAAGTAGTCAATAGAAATTCTGGGAATTGGGAATGTGTGATGTCTGATTCCTGCGGGAGATGAGGGAATTTGAGTCCATGTCCTCACTCAGTGTCTGATCATTCCTGAGAAAGATCTTCACAGGAAGTTGTTTGTTTGGAGAAGATCTCATTTGGTAGCAAAAACAACACTGGCCCCCACCATAACTGAAAGAAAAGAGTGGCATCTACAGACAATTAAACCTCTTTAAAGGAATAGTTCAACATTTTGGGAAATACACTTTTTAGCCTTCTTGCAGAGAGTTAGATGAGAAGATCAATACTTTTCTTATATTTTTAGGCAAAATATGAAGCTACAGCTAGGAGATTATTAGCTTAGCTTAGCATAAAGACTGAAACAGCTAGCCTGGCTCTCTCCGAAGGTAACAAATCCACCTAGCAGCACCTCTAAAGCTCACTCATTAGCATGTTATATCTCATTTGTTTAATCCATACAAAACCCGAAGTGTTAAAACGACAAGGTGTGCTTTTACAGGGAGTCATGTGCTGGACTATTTGGTAGGTGAAGTGACTTGTCGTCACCGTGAGGTTGCCGTGTGGCCGGCGGAGACTCCAGGAAGTCACTGCTCCTGGACTGCAAAGAAATAGTCCAGTAGCTTCATATTTCATGGACAAACATGAAAGTGGTTTCGATCTCCTCATCTAACTCTTGGCAAGAAAGCGAATATGCGCATTTCCCAAAATGTCAAACTGCTCCTTTAATGTAACATGTTTTACCTTCTGTTCAGGGGAAAGCACATTACAAACAGACAGACAGTTTGAGTGTGATCACAGCGCAATCCACGGTAATGAGTACTAAGCACCAAAGATGTTTCTAAAATAAAAATAAAATAATTCTTGAGTACTATTGCATCAAGATTAAAATAAAAAAGGCATTATAACAGTGTGCCTGCTGTTCAACATATTTATACTGTGCATTATGCTTATTAATACACTACTACGATTAAGGCTGTAGTAAAGTGCTGACAAAAGAAACTTGGAGAGCGGGAAACTTCATAATTGCCCAGATGGTAAGAGGACAACTCGATACAGAGGAGCAAATGAAGTCGAAGGAGTGCTGCCATGTGCAGCCACACTGAGCAAACCATATGCTGTTTGTATAAGACAACAACTACGTTTTCCTGTTTTCATCAGCTCATTGGCTTTTATTGAGCCTGTTGGGCTCAAAGCAAATGGGACTCCACTGAGCCATTTAAATGAAAATGAGATGGTCAATGTCATCTTTTAGAGAGTTTAGCTGCAGAAGAACAGCGATTCAGCCTCCACGTAAACATCTTTGAGGCATTGATCTCAAACTTAGTAGAAATCATTTTGGCAAAATGGCTGACCAGAATGGGTAAATGATCTCTCATTAACATAAGGTGTGTTTTTCAATTTGTTTATATAACTTTAGTAGCTCAGTTTCAGGCTTGTGTGGGCGGCCTGGTAGCCTCTGCACTGATGTCTGTTTTTAACCTTTCTTGGGGATTTGAGCACACATGCTCTTTTTTTCCAGCAACGCCCTGCTTCACATTCACACAGTTACATTCATCCAACCTGGGAGCGGCCCAGTACAACCACAGTCTCCTACTGAAGCCAGTGCACAGCTCCACTGGAGATACAGTTAAGTGCTTGGCTCAAAGGCACCTCAGTGGTACAGCTGTTGAAGGAGGATAGCTCGTTCTGTTTTATCATTCAGCCTGGGAATTTAAACCTGCAACCTTTTAGACATGAGCCTGCTTCTCTTAACCTTAAGGCCACCACCACTACACAGCAAAGCATAATATCTTCCCAGAAATAAAATGAAAATCCCTTATGCTGCACTTTGGTGGGAACAACCCAAGCTGAGAGATGGCGCCGGTTTTGCGTCTGTAACCACTGTTGAAATATTATTTCAGAGGCAAGCCGTCCCCGCATCTTGGAGCACGGTGAGCAGAGCACTTGAAAAACGCATTAGGGCCAAGGGGCAAGTTGGAGGCTATACATTTGCTACCAATTTAGTTCCTGCATCTTAGATTTTGTTCTTCTCTTCCTCTCCTGGCCCCGAAACCAGGCCTAATGTAGTAAATGACCTCTAGGATAAATAGACAGCAGGCTACATGACCCCAGCCATCAAAAACGGAGGCTGTAATAAATACTACATAGCTTTACAGGAAGCGTGTTCGACATTCTCCCAAAACCTGCAGGGAAAGAAAACGAGTGGGTGAACGGGGTGAGTCTCTGTTCACCGCTCTCTCTTTGGTCAAAAGCTTTTTTCCTGAGGTCTGTTATTACCGGCCTAGTTCCTGGGTTCCCATTCAGAGTGGAGCTTGTTCATATAAACCTTGAGGTTTTGAGGCATCGCTGGACTGACTGGGTGGCTTTCACCAGGGAATTAGCACAGGGTCGCATTGGATCACGATCAGTAGGCCGTCTACGGCTAACCTGTGTTGGACCGGGCTGCTTGTGGAGGTGGTGGTGGTGAGGACAAGTTTCCTGGCTCTGGAATATGGGTCAGTCAGAACCCAGGATGTGTAGGCCTTGATTCTGTAAATCATGGATCCTACTGATGCTTTTCTACTTATTGTATAATTTCTAAATCATTTTATTTAATCACATTTTTCCAGATAAGTCTTGATGAGATTGGGGATCTCATCTACTGTAAGACCCAGCTTTTTTTTTCTTTATAGCTGGAGGAAGTACAGTGTATAAAGTATGAAGCATGAAGACAGTTGTAAAGATAGAGCAGTTTGAGGTCAGAGATGACTTATATTTTATTAATAGTGATGGTTACTGATGTAATCCTAATAAGAATGCAAGGTGATGTAAATGATCTTGATGTCTATGATGCATTAAAAATCCACTTAGGGGATAAAGCTGAAGGAGACTGTATTTGGCCTGTTTTGCTTATGAAACAGCTTGGTGTACCATTTGACATCTTTTTTGAGCACCACATAAAAGGGAACAGATAGTATCTTTCTATTAAGTTCACACCAGAAAGATTCCATCTTCTTTCTTAAAAGGAAACTTCGATATTTTTAAACCTGGGCCCTGTTTTTACAAATTTTGGGGTCTAAATGACTAATACTTAATTGCCCCAAAGGATTACATTGTAGCCATTGCAGCCCATTCACGGAGGCAATCTACTGGACCAATTCCAAATCTTTTGGTAAGCATTAGTCATTTCGACCCCAAAAGGTTTAAAAATACCGGAGTTTCCCTTTTAAAGTTATTTTATGTACTCTGTGATCATCAAGGCAAAGAATGTAAAACAATGTAGAGTGGGGGCTTTATTTTGAAACAACGCAATGTGACATCCTGCCCCATCAGAGCAAAATCACTTGTTACTCACTGTGTGCCAGGAGCCAGGATTGTAGATACTTCCCATAAGGTTTTGCTAAATATTCACATGACCGTAATATGACTATTGGCACAAATAGCATGTCACTCAAGCAGTCTGAGCTTCTCCAAATTGATTTTATCTGCCTTTTCTTATATTAAATTAATTTGTCACCATCCATCTTGTATGGCAGATTATTCACCCTAGTACCCTTGGTGACTTCATTTTACATTTTGGATATTTTACTCACTCCATACAGCCCCTCTGGTATGAAAGCTTTCAACTCTAAATGCCATACACCATCGCAGTCCAGTCACACCTGTTGTGCAGGTGCACGAGATCCATCGCAAACTTGCTGCCTCTCTTGCTGGCTACCCATGTCCGTGGTTGTTTCATTCCTCTGCATTTCCCTTTAATTTTTATTGCCCTTTCTTTTCTTTTCCCTTTCATGGAAGCTTTCAGAGAAAACCAAGTTTGTGAACAAATTCACTCAGGTTTTAGTCAGCATCTCAGCACTGAGAAGACCCAGCTCATCTTGAAACAAATGCTAAGTGTAATTTGCACGCACCTTCTGGATGAGGTCTGTTGTACACACGTGCATGCTGTTGCTGTTGACTGTTTTTTTTCTTTCTCCTTTTCTGACCCTATCCATCCGTCCCACTGAGGTCCAGAAGGTGGCAGGAGTGGCACTGCTGACAACGCACCAGCAGAAAACAAATTGCAACCCACCCAACAGCTTCAGCACCACAGCACCAGCCTTCCCTCTCTGCTCCTCGAATGACGATAGACGTTTTACATGTCCCCAACATCAGACACATGTGGCTTTTTCAAAGACGAACGACATGGTGTCATCTCTGTGCCAGGCACATCTGCTCACTCTTACTCTGGTTTTAGTGTTCTTTCCACTCCACATTTATATGGAAAGTGTTGTGTGCCTTTTGTTCTGTTCTGTGGGGGGTTTCTGTCCCTTTGTCTGAAAGAGACATCAAACGGGGCCAGAGGGGCACATGATGGCTTGAACATGATCGAGATGGTTATTTTTTGTTCTCTTACATTGTCACTAGTCACTGTTTTCTTTTGATGGAAAACTTCATAATAAGACAGAAAAAAGAAAACTGGCACAGATGTCATCACTTTTTTGACAGATGTTGACAAATGTTTTCCCAGTCTGTTCGTTACTTCGTGATGTTGAAGGTGTTTAATCTTAGTTTAGTATTAAGTGATGGACATACAGTCTTTCAAAGGTTTTTTTTATGTTCTCAGCACATCATGGTCTATTTTTACATATCTGGGAAAAATGTTCTTAGCAAATTCCATTATGTTCTGGCCTGGGAGCTCCACTGGTCAGCTGGAGCAGATGGAGGGTTCAGTGCCTTGCTTAGCGGCACCTTAACTGTGGTTTTTAAGTGAGTAGAGCATGTTACTCGTTTTCCGCTGACAGTTTCCCAGCTGGTGCCGGGATACAAACCAGAAACCCTCTTGTCACAATGTTTCTTTCTGTAGCGGTTCTTTAGAGCAGATGGCGATAAAGTGCCTTGCTCAAGGCCATCTTGACAGTGGACATTTTACAGATTTGAAACCAGCAGCTCTTCCACTTGTATATTGTCAAGACCTTTAGGCCTATATAGTTACACTTTTTAGGGGGGAATTGCAGTTGACCTCTTTCTTGGGTTGACAAAATGAAAACATTTGAACTTTTTTGTTGTATTAAGTGAAAAAGGTTATATACAGTTAGGATTTTTCCATATGTTAGGTGGTTGAGGGAACACGTTTGGGTAAAAGCTAAGTGAGACACATTCTAACTTCTAACTTCTCCTCTTTTCCCATCCCCAGAAGAGTGCCCTCTGGTGGTGTTATATGTTAAAACCCATTATTCAGCCTCTGAGGAGCACTCTGAGGAAAGTCATTGTGAGAAAGAAATATATACAAATAGATATTATGTTCAGTAATGATCTTTTTGCCTTTTGCAAAGTCAACCTCACACTTCATACAAACTCTCAATGATACAAAACCATGCCATTACTGTTGCTCAAGAGCAATATTCATAAATGGAAAAAGATATGAGCCTGACCATTTACCTCAAGGTAGAGGGCCTTGCGATATCTCCACCACGTGGAGCAGCGTTTTATGGTCTGCTTTTTCTTGCTCTTTCATGACTGTACCAAATTGTTTCTTCTAAAGTGCGGTATCTGGCCCATAAACTGCCAAAAGTTCCCAAGGCAAAATGAGCAGACGTCTGTAATTGCCTAGGTGGTCGGGTCTGTGTATGTGTTTGTAAGATTGGAAAAGAGAAAAAGAGGAGATGGCAAAGGAAGGAGGAGGAGGAAAACCTATTAGGCAGTGGGAGAAAAGTAAGTCCTGTGTGGGTGTGTTTTAGCGTGCTAACGTTTTATTCAAAGCATCAATTATTCATTCAGGCCTGTGATGAGCTTAGCTTTCAATTCTGAACATCAATGCAGCTTTATATTCTGGCAATTAATAGGCAAATTCTGGGCTAATCACCTTTTTTTTTTCTTTGCAATATCACAGAGAGCAGCTCTGTTGGAATATCCTTGTGGTTCACACAGTGAAAGCTGGTTTATCTTCAACTTCAGGGGGCTTCCTCTATCAACAATGGCACTGTTAGAAAAGCACAACACTAACACATACCTGACTGGAGATGACTCACAACCTAAGTCCAGTAGTTGACAAAGCAATATCTCCATAAGGTCCATTTAGTAGCTGTTCCGGAGCTTTCAATCAGCAAACTTGAACATCACCGCTGCAAAAATAAAACCGTTTTGTGATCTTACACAGCTATGGTAAAAGTTTGGTTAGGTTTAGGTTACAAAAATAACTGGGTTAGCTTTAGGGAAAGATCATGGTTTGGGTTAAAATAACTACTTTGTTGAGGCTAGGGGACCATCGTCATAGTCACAGTTACAATAATAACCACATGGTTAAGGTCAGGGAACAACTGTGGTCCTTGTAAAAAGAACAAATGTTGACGGTCAGTAGGAAACAGGAAGAAAACAGTTGACTCCCATGTCAATGTCTGACGTTTTGTTGACCCATCCAAAAACCCAGGTATCATCCCTCTTTGGACTTTGTGGACAGGAGTCATAATTCTTACAGCTGCTAGAGGGCTTTGACACTTGAACGTTTGCTGAAACAAATTGACTGATGCTATTGTTTTTCTTGGAAGGACAGCCTCATAGAAAAAGATGTGAATACAGATTATGTGTTGGATTTGGATTTATTCATTAACTTTGTAAGTAAAAAGGATATGCTAGTAAGATATGCTAATGAACTGACATGATCTAAATATAATAGTTATCATATTTTAAGGGCTTAATGACTGCTAAATTATTTTTAAAGTTGCAGCCATGTTTAGAAATCCAATTTTCATTTCAGCCCTTGTGACTTGCAGGAGCAGGATGCATTTAATCATGCAATTCCCTCTATTAAGATACTATTTTAACCTTAAATAAACACTAACAATGGTTGTACCAGACATATTTAGTTAAGAAATAGCTAATTTACCATGCCAGAATAGCTCCTTGGAAGGCCTTAGCTCACTCTTCCTTGAGAGCTTTTGCATACCCTTGATTGAGGCTTTTGATCACAGAAATAAGACGCAGGAAGACTGAATGCAGCCCACTTGCATTCAATACTTGTGTGAGGTTTTTAATTGCCAGGGAATAGCTCTCACCAACCTGTTTCTTAGGTCAGAGCTAGAGTATTGTCATTTTTCATTCATGACTTCAAACAGACCAGTTGTAAAAATTGGTAAGAAGCATAGCCACAGAGACGGTGGTAACCAGAGATGTTTTCTCAGTAATTCCCTCTTGGATTTGGGTATAACCACGCCTGCAGCGCATGGGAAAGGCAGTTCACAGCAACAGTGAGAAAGGGAAAAGAGAGTGAGAGAGACAGAGATAATAAAGAGAGCTGGAAGAAAAAAGCATGAAAGACTGGAGCGACTGAGAACGAGAGCAAGAGAGCAGATAATAATGAATGAGAAAGAGATTAGGGAGAGGGTTTATTTCATGTCTGCTTTCAGGTTCAACATGTGGACAATAAAGAAGATTCACATATGATTCACTGCAAAACAAATCAAAACTCAAAAAACAAATAACTTGATCCTACATTAATACAAAATCCCAATATTTGGAAACTATAACCAGTTTTGGTGCTTTTGATATTGTTTATATTATTTTGACTGCATTAGAGAATCACACTAAACTGCATATGTGTGAGGAAATGGTTCTCAATTGTTGGCAAAGAAGTTTATGGTATCGGTAAATGAATAACAAAAGAGTGTTTGCATACAGGTATGCTTACAGTATATTGCACAAGTAAGAATTGTGCAATTGGAATACTAAAGAGCTGCAGGGATCCACCTTTAAACCTGGGCCTATTGGGTTTTTTTTTTTCTCCAAAGCAAAAAGGCTTGTGGTTTGTTTATGACAAGAATGCAACATGGACCAACCACAGGATATGTCAAAATATAGTCAAAAAACACTATGGATGGGGCACCCCGGTAGCTCACCTGGTAGAGCGCTTACCATTAAGCCTGAGTCCTTACCATAGCAGCCTGGCTTTTGACTCCGACCCGGTCCCTTTGCTGCATGTCATCCCCTCTCTCTCTCTCCCACCTTTCCTGTCTCTCCTCAGCTGTCACTATATAATAATAAAGGCTAAAATGTCAAAAATATGTTTAAAAAAAACAACAACACTATGGCTTTGAAATCTTATAAAACTATAAAACAGAAGTTGTTGATATGTTCCTGCCCAGTGTCATCATTAATAATTCATGTGCTTGTATTACACTTGGAGCTAATCAGACACACAGCCTGATGCAGAAAAGTCCTAGGAGGTGTATAGCATTATAATTTCATGAATATATTCATTAGAAATAAACAAAGACAATCTTGAACACTTGTTGTAGTGGACCTGCAGTGAGATGGCCAACTTATTTTCTAGGTGTTAGGTGTAAACAAGATACTTTGGGGGGAAAAAACAAACAACTAAAGCTGAACTGAATCGTATTCACTAATACATACAATAATACTAATAAATGACTGTCATACAGTACATGATACACAAAATACCCCTTTGGAACTGTAAACATGTGAACTGTAACATTGAAGACTTCCAGCCCTACTAAAAATACCATAGTTTGACCTGAGACTTAATAAAATCAGCCACCCTGTCACCAAATGGGATTGATCTAGTTATAGTCCAGAGCTTGGACAGTATTTCTTCTAAGAGTAATTAGAGGCTTACTGGTAATACTTAATGACTATCATGAAGACATGAAACGTGTGTCATATTTATGTTACGCTTTTACCGATTAAAAATATCCACTTCCAGCTGCCAAGTGTCATGTTTTTTCTTCCTCCTCTGTGGTGATTAAAGAGAAAACCGCCGTGAATTGAACGTGAACCAAAAAACCTTCAAATGATTCAGCTCCTGACTTTTCCACTTCATGTGTCACCTGTCAGGAAAACTGAGAGAAAAGAATAACGCAAGTATCAGATTACCAGAAGCACGGTGCAGAGGGGGAAATATATATACAAACACCTCCTTACCTGACATTAATCTTCAATGACTCTATGCGCTAATAGCTATCAAAGTATTGCACTAACATGTTCAGGTGCCAATTCAGTGCAGATGAGGAGAGAATGTGGGTGGACTACTAATAAAAGAGCACGTAAATGACCCACTTTGAGAAATATAGTGAAGTTTACCATTGATTAATTGGTTACAATGGGAAGACATTGAGAACAAAAGACTAGGGTCAGTGGAGACAAGTGAAAAACCTGAACCTACCAGCTGTGGCAGAAAGATAATGTAGTTTCACATAGTTCACTGATTACAAATCTCAATACCCTTATCATGAAAGATTAAAGAGGATAAGTTGTATCATAAAAATAACACTTGATTGAATCAACCTGATCTTGCAATGCATCAATTTATTTCACACTGGTGGCAGTTGTTTTTTTTAGCCACAATGACTTGTATTTTAGAACTGAATAGTTAACTGAATATATGAAATATGAAAAGTCATTTAAAAAAGACCCTGTTTTGGTTTCTGGTCACATTTTTCTGAGAGAGGTGACCTCAGTATTTCTAAAATCCTGGCTACAGCCCTGCTGAAACCGGAGTTACAGAGATACTGAGAGGATGAGAGCAATTTGATAAATAGAAGGCAGAGGGAGTATGAGTCATTTAAGTAATTCCTGAAAGATTTATTTTTTAGTCAGAAGATGTTGAGTGATGCTGTTGTTCTGACTATGGCTGGCGGGTTGTTTCAAATTTGTGTTCAATATCTTCAGCTTTTAGGGGTAAGGGGTTCAATTCCCACCAGGGTTCCTAATGCACTGTTTGGATAAAAGCACCCACCAAATGGACAGATTTCTCTACTGGACTCATTCGGAAGGTGGGTGGGGAGCTACAGGTATTTGTCAGGTCGGTCTGTGTGTGTGTGTGCAGGGGGTGTACTATAGTCAAGGTAATTCATCAGTCCAGGGTGGGCCTGGTGCTGAAAGGGCCAGTGTTGAACTGCTTTGATTGATCTGTGCAGGAGATTGGCCATGGCCTGAAGAGGGGCATGTCGCCCTCTGCTCCAGCTATGGCCAATTATATCAGTGGGGGATTTGACTAATGCAGTAGTTCAAAATACAGCCTGCTTTTCTCTTCCTGGGAGAAAGCAAAGCCTGCAAATCCAGCATCACTTTTACTCTGTGCAGTCATTTTTCATTTGATTCTTGTTGATTGTTGTATAAGTACCCTACTGCTATTGGGATAATGCTGATGGTTTGGGATCACAATCTGCAACAGAATGTTTTTATGTCCTTGCTGTTCTATATTTCAGTATTTTATGTTGATTTGACTCAATATTCACAAAAGAATTTTAGTGTACTCCTAATACAAAATTGGATTGTACTGGATTGCACTAATTGTCAGATTCCTCTGAAAAATGTTTTGGATGAAAATCGAAGAAAAACACCATTGTGTATGTTTATCATTGAATTCAGATTATTCAGTTATATGTACCATTTTCTCCATTGTTCAGACACATTTTTGAAAACAACGGCACCAGTTTTGCAAAACAGGAAATTCATGCTGAATTATTGTATTGTATTTGTAAAACTCAACTCAGAATCACAAAATGGTGTCTAAAAGAAAGAAATTGAGTCCAAGCAATCATAAAATACTGTATCATTTCATAATCTCCAGCCTTTATATTGAGGAAGTTGATTTTTATGCTCTGCTTTGAAAATGAATCCTCAATTATGGCCATTTTACTAAGCAAACTGGACAAATCTCTACAACATAAGTAAAATTACCTTTAAAAGCTCAAACTTTGATTCAGACTGAATGAAAACAAGAGTCTATTATAGTATTGGACAAATTGAAAATCTGACCTGATGACCAATTCATCCCGAGGGGGACATGAATGTCTGCACCAAAAATCATGTCCAGTTGTTGTTAAGATATTACACTCTGGACCAAAGTGGTGGACTAACTGACCAACAGACCAACATTGCCATCACTAGAGCCATGCATAATCCCAACAACAATACCATCTGCCCAGTGTCACTTCATTCCGTGTATTTGAATTGGAGGATGGTGTGGGGAGGTGGACACCTTGACTTTGTAATGTGGAGTTGCGGTTCTAAGTCTTGCCTCCACAGGCTTTATCAACTGCATTTACAATTTCAGTGCTTTGGTTTTATGTGTGGCAGCTGTTGTGTATGTAATGTCTGATTAACAATATGAACCGACGTAATTCTCCTTCTCCATTCTGGTCCTGTCGCCATAAAATCAGGAACTGCGCCACAGTACAAGAAAGCGTGAGAAATGGGAGAAAAGGGGGGAGGCAAGGTTGAATAATAGGACTGGGGTAATGGATGGCTGCTGTGTGTGTGTGTGAGTGTGTGTGTGCATGTGTGTGTGTCCAAATGTGTGAATCTCTGGTTGACTTTGACCCTGCTGCGATGACGTTGTGCTGAATGTCTGAGCTCTGAGGGTCACTGCCAGAATGGACACACTCCTACACACTCCATTCCTCCTCCGCTTGACGTTTGCCCTTTAGGACACACCGGACGACAACAAAAGTCACAAAACAACAACACAGTAAGTGAATTATTTTTTGGTTGGAGGTTCATCCAAAAGCAGAATATATTGTCAGACGTAAGTGTTCGGAAAAGGTCACGGTAATTGGAAACCAAAGCAGTCAACCTTGAGTTTTTTCCATATTCCTGTCTTCCCAAAATCAATTTAAACAATTTTAAATTGATGATGTCACTGTTTTGACTACAGCAACAGCTTGATCTTCTGGATTCTTGCTGCCAACTCATACTTTAAAGAGAATTTTGTACTCAGTGAGGGGCACTTGAATAAAAAGATTAAACCTGTTTCCTTTGGACCCCCCGTTTGATAGATTAAAGTAGATTTCAAAGGGAATCATTTCCCTTTGGCAAGACCGAGCAAATTGAAAACCTGCATTACTTGGTTACCGTTTGACAGAATCTCTGATCTCAGTTTAGGTGGTGGGTACTATTGTGACCTCTTATCCAGTCAGTCAACGGCATACAAAAAAAGTTCAAACAGAGGACATGAAGAACTGATCTGTAATTACAGAACTGTGCTTCCTGTTGAGACAAAGTCACCCCACCTCTGAAATCATCATTGTTATTCAGAGTTATTCAGGACTGAGCAACAGCTTAATGTAGGCTTGACGAGCAATATTGTCAAAACTTTGCCAGCACTTGTTGAATCTTAGAATTCCAAAATGTATGTGAATATACCCAAACTATCAAAGTTTAGCCTATTTAAGGATCGTCAAAAAATGTTCATGTTATAAGTAAAACTGTAGTAAGTTGTTTCAGTATTTAAAAGAAGTCCAATATAGTATATATATTTGTGTATTTATATTTGTTTGTGATTTTTTATTTTTTATTTTTATTTTTTAGAAATGTGCTTTTTAATTTGATGGAATAAATTAGACAAAAATATGTGGGGGATTTGGTCATATTTAGAGGTAAGTAAACAGCAAAAGTTACACTCATGTAAGTCCTTTGCCACTGAATGGACAGAACTCTGATGAACACATTTAATTAAATATAAGCTCATCTTAACTTCTGCCTCCCACCCCAATTGTTATCGTGCTGTGGGGTGTGGGGGGGTCAAGGTAGAAGTCAAGGTCATTTTCCAACCCCTTAGATAGCAGAGCTTGTGATTGGCCCATTTCAAACAAAGACAGCTGAGTCATATTTGAGGAAATCGTCACTGATAGAAGGACAGGAACATTACAGTCAAACACTGACTGTAACCCCAAACAATGACTTCATCAAAGGAAGGAAGTGGTGGACTGTTGCTCGGTGACATTACATCAATGTCAAATGGTCTAATTTAATTCCAAGTGATTTTTAAATTAAATTTTAAATTTGACTTACAGACAAAAACTTTGATTAAAATGGATAACCTGTATATACTATTACAGTTAACCATTGTAAACCCAAAGAGGAGGTAAGTAATTTCCCACTTAACTGATTGTCCTTACTCAAGATAAACTCAAAGCAACACATAGGTTGTACGCTGGCCTCTAACATGACACATTGGGCTGGTCAGATCCTTTGACCTGACTCAGCTACTGAATAATCACCACAATAGTTACAATAGTCACATATCAGTAAGAATAACATTGCAAGTGGTTCCAAATACACATTTTTAGAGGAAACCTACTCAGCAGTAAACCTAATGCATGTGTATGGGGATCAAATATTGTATCTGTATCTTGACCATGAAGTTTCAAACAATCAAACAACAAATTAGGCCCAGAAATGGGAGACACATCACCAATAACAGTTGTTAAGACGCTTGTGTTTTAGGGTTTTTTTTATCCTAAAGGTCTTAAAAGTAAAACCCTACTTTGGCCCAGACTGTAGCGACTGTAGTTGGGTCTTTTCACAAGCGTCTGGGCTGAAGTCCAGGCAAAATCGCCCCTTCCCCTCCTTTGCAAAGGCAATTTTTATGCGCAGGAGTTTTTAACAAAGCACTTGGAATATGTTTTTTTTTTTTAACACAAGGTTATGATCTTTAATTACCTTTCCTGGATGGGTGCACCATGATTTTTGGTTTCCAAACAGTAACAGGCGTGTTCATTAATGCATTTGTATACTCATGATGAGTTGCATCAGTCTCTCCCACGCTCCCTCAACCTTTTAAAAAAATCAGTGTGATGGAATACTTACTTCATTTTAAGATAAAATAAGATTTAATGAACAGTTTCTTTCAATGATGT
Organism: Macquaria ambigua; assembly: GCA_008360985.2. NCBI lineage: Eukaryota > Metazoa > Chordata > Actinopteri > Centrarchiformes > Percichthyidae > Macquaria > Macquaria ambigua. Next base: position 359,083 of record VMKM01000154.1, read on the forward strand.
TTGTTTGGCTTTACCAAGAAGTCAGAATATTTGATTACATGATGTTAAAGTTATGATGGCAAAAAAAGAAAAAAGCATTAAAGAAATACTGTTCACTGAAATACTTAAACTGTTACCTATTACAGATTACCTATGCTGTCAACAGAAGACAGAATGGCTTTATAATGTTAACAAGCATTCAGACAGTCGGGTGGTATTACAAATATAATCTTATTTGCCAGCATCTACATCCTCAGACATCAGATGATACATAAGATATCCCTTTATAATTCTGATCCTAGGAGGACCAAACTGTTCCTAGTTTACTGGCAACTTCAGCCATGATGTCATACTACTTTTTGGTGAATGAGTGGTGGATGTGCAATGTCTATTTTTCATCCGAAAAATGAAGGCAGCAGTGGCATCTGTAGAGGAAGTATAATTCATTTTTGGTCCAACTTTTGGTCCAACAAAAAGTGACAATTAACTTAAGGAGATAATTGATGCCCCCATGTGCTATGCAGGAGAGCTTCTTGATAAAGGGAATTTAATTATCTCCCAACTCTCTTCCATAGGTATTTGACAGAATATCCTCCCGGTTTAGAAACCTGATCTGGTACTGGGTGAAGCTACTTCGCCCGCCCATACCAACTCTACAACTCCCGCCCCCTGTTCTCATTAACCTGGGGCCTCTATGTTCATCATGAAGTCAACATCTGTCCAGCTTTCCACCTTCACTGCCAAAGAACTGCCAAGAACAAAGCCTTTTCCATTACTGCCCTGGGAAAGTGAACAATTATTTGGGCATCAGCAGTGCACATAGTTGTGTAATATAAGAGATACTTATATTACACATAGGACATTTCTCTATTCAATGTATATGTCTGTATCATTTTGCTTGCATATGAATATGGGATTTCATAATACTTTGTTACAATCCTGGGACCTTAGGGAATGATTTATCAAATCAAAATGTTACGTTTTTGGACTTCAGCTCTCTTTCTTTGAAGCTATTCTGTATAATTACCCTCTATCCTTTGGGTTTATCCTCTTTCCTTATCCTATTACAGGCAGTAGGATAAGAAGCCAACATGCTAAAGATGACCAGGGATTTCCATCTTGGTAAGGAGATGACACCGTTGTGTGATAAGTGACATCATTGGTTATGTTATTATGTCAGTCTGGTGGATGTAGTTATATGGGATCGCACTCATCAAGGGTTCACCGTCTAATTATAGCAGTGTATTACCGTGACTGTCATCCGGAAATGATGGGTGATCCCCCAATTGCTATCCCACCATTAGCAGCATCAAATTAGCCTGCTAGCTCTTAGCCAAACATAAATCCCCACATGAGCACCCCAAGTTGAGAATGAGAAGGCAAACCATTCCTCAATATGTCTGTACAGCACCGCAGTGTCCATGCGGGGAGATTTATTACAGGTCCCATTTGCTTTTCAACCTCTCCAGGACCCCTAGTAAATCGGCAGGCAAAGGTTGGACTTAACAACTAATGATCCAGCATGAAAAGAGATGGAGTAATTATGTAATTTGAAACTGGCTCAAAGTTGTTGACTGGGACGCCTCAGTGGCCCACTAAAGCTTGAGAGGGCGAGGGAAATACAGCAGCCAAAAGACGGATGGGCAGGCCTGCAGTGCGTCAGCTTCTGTACTTCCTGAACTATGGGAAACCCCTTCACACAGCGAAACATCCTGAGGATTCCCTGCTAGCATTTACCTGCCCAGCACTTTGCTGCTTCAGGGAGCTGGTTTTATTGTGAGATCCCATGTTAAAACAACTATGCTGGTTTCTATTTTTGGGGGGCCCATACTGGGCTGGGTATGGGCTGCGATGTTGCAACCAAAATAACTCAATAAACTTTTAGAGGGAAAGTTTAATTTCTATGCAACTCTTGTGTGGTCTCCTTTTCATGATAAAGGCCTCATTTTCCACTCAAGCTCTGGAAACTCAAGCTCTACAGTAACTTCAGTGGAGTTTCTTGGTCCAGCATAGACGCATGGGGCCAAGTTTCTGAAGAGACCCCGCTACTGGACAATCCCTCTGCTGGCAGATGTCCTAACTAGGCTGAGAAAAGGTCCACCCCGGACTCCCAAGGCCTCAGTGTGGTATAGGGATACTGTGGTCTCACAAGTCATAATATAAAGTGAAATTGCTGAAATCTTCCGCATTTGCATGGTCTTTTGCAAGCAAATTCTTATTTTTATCACTTCTCATTTCCAGTTAATCTACATCAGGATTTTTTGTGCGTACAATCGAACTTGTGATGAATGCAAGATGTGTACAGGAGTTTGCAGAATTCCTTTGAGGGCTAAAAGTTGTGTACTTGCTTGTACTCTTGTTGTGCAAATGACAAGACTTTTCCCATACACATTGTAGTATGTAAAATAAAGTAAAATAGAAGAACAAAGGTGATACTGTTAAGTAAATAATTAGATTTAATGTTCCACAACACACAAAAGCCATTAAAAGGCACCAGAGGAGAACTGTTCAATACACAGTGTATTCTGTGGGATCTCATTTTGATTAGAGACAATGATTTATAGAGCAAAGACATACCGCCGAGATGCAGAGATAAGGACTTGTAACAATGTTTATTTTGACGCATAAACATGAAATCTGTCAGACGTGTCTTTACCTGCTTAATATAACAGCAGATTAGAGAGAGAGGTTGGAAAAATGCAACTGAGGTCTCTTACCATCAGATAAATAGTTCAATCACATCTTGGCGCCACCCACACAGAGGACAAACTTGCTCTTTGTACTTTTTCTCTGACAGGTATAATTACATTACAGTGCATTTATCTATCACAAAATAAATGGGAAATAGAGCATGCTGACTGCAAGTTAATTGTTATTTCTTGTGTATAAAAACGTGGCCAAAAAACTGCCTTAGGACAAAAATGACCTTGGCGGTAAGCTTATCTTTGTGTGGTGGAAGAACTTTATTTGGCAAGATAATACGAGGTAAGTTTTTCTGTATGGCATCTTTCAAACACAACGGAAATTCCAAGTGCTTTACATAAGATATGAAAACCTTTAAATCAACATTAAAAAAGACAGCCCAGCTTCACCCCACATGCTACATCTGTCTTACAGATGAGCATACCACTGCGCCATCCCGGATAATGATCCTCTCCCTTGCTGCCCACTACTCCACCCTGACCCGACCCCATGATGGTCTGACAAACTCTGATCCTGAATCACACCTCTGGGATGGCTTGGCTGCCCGCCTTATCCCTGCTTAATATGCTAGCTGATCAGCGTGCCATTGACCACAATGAGAACAGGCAAGATCTCCCTGCCTGTTTCATGGTGGATCACTGCAGGGACCATCGTGTTCTAATGCATGGGATGCTGCTTGGGTGAGTGCTCTCCTTTGTGGTTTTCACAGACATTTGCCTGATAGGATGAGAAGTCACCTGTGTGATAAAAGACAGTAGATGGCATGTGGGCTCTGGATGACACAACAACTGAAAACTGGACACAGATTTTGTGCTTTGTGTATTCCATTACTTCAAGCTGCTTCTAAGTGGAAAAATTCTCTTTGCGCAGACCAACAAGTGCAGTGGTGGTGGGCCACAACAAGCAATCCGCCCCAGTCTTTGCTCCCTGAAAGCTTTCCATATCCATGACATTCAAAACATCTGTGCCAACTTCATATCCAGATTTGGATTTTTCACCAGATGAATGGCAACTTCAACCAGACATTTTGAGCCTAGGAGTGGTTTACACATGCAGAGGTGGACCTATTTGCCTCATGGAAGACTACCTACTGCCCCTTGTGGTTCTCTCTGAACTGAGGCAACAATATGCAATCCAAACCAGGAGAACAATCTCCACATCTCTGTAGTACAGTGATGAAACGCATCTCAGCAGTATAAACAGCAACAGTCCACCCTGATTAGAACATGTCAGATGTGTATAACTTGGAAAGGGGGAAAAAGTTGGGATGCTTTAAGCAGCAGTGTGAACTAAACACGTTGTATGAGAGAGCTCTATTCTACTCCGCTCTTCTCTATCCCTCTGTGTCACATCTGTGCAGATGATGATAATAAGGCAGGAAACGAGTCCCTGTTAAAGTGTGCTGTACCTATAAAAGGGTTTCCTGTCTATAGCCTTGATGTGTCATTGTCCACAATGCCTTATTCACACAGACCTCTAATGGCGAAGACTGCCCCTAATCATCAATGATTCGAGTCATCAGTCGAGAAGCCCCCGAGTCGCATTTTGTCAGTCGAATCACTGCATTTTTTATTTTAGCTGTGTTACTGTACACAAAATAATGCAGGATAACAGCATGACAGGCTGTACACTTTGTCTCAAAATTACTACAAAACAGAAACGATTGATGGAAATGAAGGGCAGAGCAGTGCGTTTTTGTTAGCTGCTCCAAAGCTCTCTGCTCTGGTGCTGAATGTAAACGAAGTCAGCTAAACTACTTTTGAACCAGACGCTGATACAACCTCCTCTACTGCTGTCCAGTGTGAATAACTCTTCGGCTGACCGGGCTGTCAGGAGCCACGCAGGAGAGACGGTCCGTGATGCAGCAGCATTATACAACTGAACTATGGCCAGGACGCACACTTTCTATTTCTCCAACCCCCAAACACATTATCATGAATCTGAATTTGTACAAAATTACTTCTTTTCAGTAATTTTCATAATGTTGGTGTAATAGTGTATTGCAGTGATATGTAGGATGTCACAATAATAGCAATACTTGGCACAAAATATATCAATTTCACTGCCTTTTTACTGACTGATATAGTACCAACATTGTGTATGACATAATACAATTCTACCACTGATTTGGGTTTCAATGGTATTGAATAATATTCAGCTACACTGCACTGAACTGTTATACAATGCCACATGCGCTCAGTTGTCCCCCACTGTATCCATAGCAGGAGATATTTGAGTCAAAGCAAAATAGTCAAATGCTAGAGCAGACCTGTACCTCATACATTCCGCCCATCAGCATGCATTTGTTTTGATTGCCTTCAAAAAAATAAAATAAAGTAAAATACAGGCCACATTCTATTTTAGATCTGGTTCCTTTTCCATTTGTGAAGCTAACGTTTGCCGCAACCTTGATTTGCAAAACAGCCCTGTAAACTTCAACCTTTATAGACCACGAGCAATTGTGCATGATCGTGCACACTCACACAACAAACTGTACGCTGTATTATTTACACTGATGGGGCATTTGTTGCAGTTTTCTTAGCTACTTCTTTACTTTCTCATGACAACAGCATAAACACTGGTTGTTCCTGCACTATTTTAATGTTAGGATCTTCCCAGTGATTTTGTCGAAGGCTCTCCACACCTAGGAGTAAGTCCGAAGTTACCAAATGGATTGTGACTGCTGCCCACAACTTCTCTGCTCTGCTGCAGCCTGTGGGGGGTATTGATAGGCTACACAAAAATACCAGTATTTCCACTCTTGTTATCGTCAAAGCTTTCCCATGCCAGTCATAGGTAGGTGATTGTCAGGCTTCATAAAATCAATGCCTCTTTCATCCATGTACCTGAATATGGCCAAGCATACTATGGAATAGGAAGGAATATTGAAAATACTCCCAGGAGAAGACGATTCCTGACATGCCAAAGTTGTTTGCGCTAAAGCGCTCAGAGGGTTAAAATCTTGGCTTCGTACTGGACCTGTGCTTAGGTTGCAGTAATTACTATACATATATTCATAAAGTGCTTTGTATTTTGGAGGCAGGCTATGTGCTTTGAGTCACAGACTTATTGGATGGCGCTCAGCGCTGCAGCCTGGGGGTTCAGGTTGCCAAGGAAATTAGCATTCCCTCCTATAAAGCCTTTTGGTGTGAAATATGCACCCAAAAGCACCCTAGATTACCTCATCTGAAGAGGGGGTGCATACACACACACACACACACACACACACACACACACACACACACATTGCATTAAAGTGAACTGGACAAAACATATTGAAAAGATACAGTACGTGAACATTTCAATGTGACAACCCACTCCCACTCGAAAACCCTCTATTGTGACATTATAGATCACTGATGTCTGCTGCAACACTGATTTGCAGCATGTCTTTTTATCATCACAGGAACCGGAAGGTGTAGGGATTGCCAACATTGTTTAAACTTCAGAATGATGGAGCCTATGATTAAGTTTGATTTACCTGAATTCATTACTTCAAGGAAGGCTGTTCCAGTGAAGCCATCCCCAGGATCTTGAATGGTAGCTGTTAAAGTAGGTGAATCACCCAACATGAAAAAAGTAACACACATCCTCTGAGGTGAGTAATCAGAGGAAAACAGTTAACAGGAAGTGAGTTCTCAAGGTTTTTGTGTTCACTTGCACATGTTCAGACTGGTATTACGGTAAAAAATGCAAATGTATCAGGAATTTAAAGTCTCTTTAAAAGTCTCTTTGCCATGTGTGAAGCAGACTTGTGAGGACAGGTTTATCTATTGGAGAGATGTGGAGGGGCTCTGGTCACGGTGTGTGAGAGATCATAGACGTTCATGATGTTATCGCTTCAGAAGTATGGCTAAGGCTCTTCATCTTTAGTTAACAATTGATATGAACTGTTTTCACAGTCTAACTCAAGAAAAATGGGCATTTGTAGGTATCTAAAATAAAAAAATATATAATTGAATCATAAATATAATAAAATGAAATGTTGCCATTGCTAAAAATTGCTGCTCTCTTGGCACAAGAGGACCTCATTTAGTGTACACTACAATAACTTTCAGATTCTCAGGGATCTAAAGAGTTTAAATGGATCTGATCCTTACATGAATGAAAAATTAAATAAATAAATAGTTTAAAAAAAACAGAAAATGGAAACGAGGAGCCTTAGATATAAACTATGGCATCTTTTTGGCTCATGTTACACAGACATCAGACAGACATCAGGCAAAATGACTACAATATAATGTATATGCTTATGAAGAGTTAGATTGGTGAAGTATGTTAAGGAAAGCATGTTATATTATTATGTATACCTGTGTACATGTGTAAAGGTGTTGTATTGATACCTGCAGGGAAACTCTGTTTCTCTTGCCCTGTCCACAGAGATGTCAGAGGTCAGGCTCAGTAACAACAGTGATCACAGTGCTGTTAGGGGTTCAGTGTATTGCTTAAGGACACTTGACTTGACACAAAGGCCTGTTGAAGCAAAAGCAGGTGTGATGATACATACACTCTACCCAATAGTCTAGGGGATGACATCTACAGTATGTGCAACAGACGCCTACAGTATGTACACAAAGGCTTCTTTGTAGCTCTAATTGATTACCTTCCTTCTACAACTTCCCCCTCTTTGTCAGGTGTTGCAATGCTGGGCATTTCTGAAACCTGCCTGTCTGTGGGCTGAGAGAGTATAGCAGTACCTCAAAACAACAACAAAAAAAAGGATTTATACATTTAGGGGTCGTCCATGATTGGAGGTGGAACCTTTTCTTGCACTCTCACATGCCCAAAGAGAGTGAACCTTTGCACATGAAAACTTAGTTAGCCTCCTTGATTAAATTAGTTGTTGCATGATTGAGTCACAATGTTCCACATCACTCACACCCAACACAAAGAAGAATGCCAAAACCACACAGTCGAAAGGCAGGGTTTACACGACCTCTGATATGAGTAGCCATAGATATTCCCAGCACGCACCTCTTCACAAAAGGAAATGGGGGAAAGAATCCCAGCTTCTTTTACTTGAGGACCACTGAGCACTGGGTACAAAACAAGGCGACCAATAAAAATGAATGCCAAAAAGGAAGGAAAAAGGGGGAAAATGTGGAGAATGGGGAAAAATAGCCATTGACATGTTGCGCCAGACTGAGAGAAAGTATCATTGTTTGGATCTTTTTTGTTTGCAACAGCAGGGGTAGGCTTCCAGCGAGGACCGAGGCACATCACGTGCTTCACTTCAACCACTGAAAGAGCAAAAAGAGAGCCAAAACTCGGCCTGAACGGCTCTAGAAGTCTTTGAAGTCAAATAAAGCCACCTCATCGATCACTGATTCAAAGGCCTTTTTTTATTCCCCTTTCTCCCTCTCTCTCTTTTCACTCTTGGGAAGCTTTTGTTTATTGTACAAATGAACCTGTTATAAGGCTCCTTCACTTCCCTTGAAAAAAAAAAAAAGTCAAAACACAAATTCTCAGATGGACTGGATTACATGAATCTAGCATTTCAATTTGAAGGCACAGCTAGTCAACACATAACAATTTACACGAAATCTAAAATCAATGCACTGACTCAGCTAAAGAATGTCTACTTAAATACTTAAATACTGAACTTCAGTCTATACAACCACTCTCATTTTGGACAGATCTGATTTCACATTCCCATCTGTGACACCTCCAGTTGCCAATAAAGTCTTGTTTACATGGCAGTTTATTGGATTGAGCACAGTGGTTGACTTTGAAAATGTACAGTATTTGTCTTTTCATACGGGTGTATAAAAGGTGTATTTCCAGACGTTTGTTTACATTTGCAGTATTTGTATGCATGGAGTACGACAGACCTGCTCGGTTATGAAAGTGCTTTCCGTTCTTCAAATCAGACTCTCTCAAACCTGAGTGTATCTTTAAAGATCTGTTACTCAAATTATAAAAATCACATGGAGATTCAGGCATATCATTTACACCCAAGTATTTAACACACATTAGTTTTACAAGGACAACTTACTGGACATGTGAGCCAAGCCTCTTTGTATATTTTTAGCAACAAGGAAACAATTAAGTGTTCTGACGACATTAAAAGTAGGTTTAACGTGGAAAGATGTAAGTTGCGAGAGAGGGTGGTAGGTGGGAATGTCGGAGTGCTTTAATAATGTGTTAAATGATTTACTAAACGATCCTATGATAATGGAGCCCAGCTGCGCTACTGCAGGCGCATGACAACCTGTTGATAGGAAGTCAAAGAATGGGAGTTATAAGTATAACTACAGTTCTATGAATTTCTTATGACATGGATATCCCATCATGTAAACATCCAGGTGAAGCATCTCTATCAACAAAGTATTTTCTTTGAAATCTTTTTGTGATGATTCTGAGTGATGGCCAAACTATGGCAATCATCCAGAATTCATAGAACCATAGTTACATTTCTAAGTATTTCACTACTTCTGACAGCCAGAGGCAATGCTTTATCTGGATGACTTATATCAACATAGTCACAAGGGATCTGTGTTCATCCAGTCAACAGCTCTGTGAGGGTGATGGTAAGATGACTGCTGCCACAGGGTCACACGATGTCTACACAAATATCTGCCAGGGGAACCCCTTTCAAGGCAACGTGGCCTCCAACATGAAGAAGCACTGGGAGCAATCTTGGCAGCATGAAGAATAGTTCCAACACAACATTTAGAAAGTCGCTGAACAAAGTCTCTCTTATATTGTTGTGACAAACGAATAATGCAACAGACCACCAAAAACTGGCTCTCAGTTAGACTATGACCTCAGGGGCTGCACAGTGCACAACAGGTGTGATTTCACCCTTTGTCCATCAGGTTTAGGTGCTACCAAGCTCAAAAGCTGATTTACAAATGAGGAAGAAGGGGAGGTTTTTTCCACAAAGTGACTCCTGTCCCATCAGGGTTTCAGCGTAAGTAGTCCTGATTGACACACAAGGGATGGAGTTCATCCACACACTTTGCTTTCAGTGACAGCCACTTGAATGGAGGCTGGCAGTGGCCGGTACTTAGAATAAGTCTGAAGAGGGGACAGATTTCGGCTGTTGGGTTGTAGCCGTACTGTAGTGCACCCTTCAGAAAATAGCTAACAAGACTGTGAGAGCCCACAGTGTTCTAATCAGCTATATAGAACTATTGCTGACCCAGTGATCATAAAAAGAATGGAAAGCAAACGTTACCTTAGTATCTTTAATAGAAGTGGCACGTGGCATTCGTCACCCAGGTCACACACATCTCCAGGAGCACCTGAGGTGGTCAGAAGGACTGAGGTAAAATTGCTGTACACTACCTTTTAAAGCCACTGCCTCCTTCAACATAAGATCAAAGTAACTGAAGATGTCATTTAAAAAAAAATCAATCAGTGACCCACTAAAAGACAGACATTCAGCATTGGAAAATGAAATTGGACATCTTCCATCATGGAGCAAATGCAAAATATTGTGTGCCTCTTGTGTGCTGACAAGTCCTTTCAAGAGTGATTGTGGATGCAAGCGTGCAAGGTGGTTGACATCATGTCAACACATGTTGACATCTCAGAAGAGTAGAGGGTTTTGTTGAATATTTTATAGTAATATAGCAGCCATATGCATGCCAATTTGTTGGTTATATATCAACAGATATACTCATTGAGAGGTAAATGAAGGTTTTTCTTGTATCTTCATTGAATAAATGCAAAAACAAAATCAAACAAAAAAAAACATTTCCTATCTAATTTACCCAAATGTAAAAAAAAACAATCTGCATTCAACATATTTGGAAATCATCTAGAAATCTTCAATCTCCTTGCATCGTACCAATATGCCTCATTTAGTTAAAAAAAATCTGGCATGTTGTATACGTTACCTAGCTTATGACGATTTTTTGAGGACCCCAGGAAGAAAAGGGGACTCTGGTAAAGAATGAATGAGTTAAACAAATGTAAGGCAATTAAAAGCTGGGCATATAGAATCCAACCCACTTAGAGCTCTTAGATTATCGCTGCAGGACTGGACTAACAGATTTTAGGGACTTAAGGAAAATTCATTCATTTTGCCATTGAGAGGAAAGACGGGGACATTGGTCCATGATCTAATACTTTCCATACTTCCTCTTTGAGAATACTCTCACAGGGCTGCCACCAAAGATTTGACCATTTTTAGAAAGGCAAAAGTGGCACCTGAAACGTACAATAAGCCAATCGGATGCATAAATTCATATGCAGTGGCTTTGCCTTCAGGAACCACTCCTTAGCCCTTTGTCGATGACCTTGACTGGGCTGTTCACAGTTAATTGCTTAAGTCATGTTTTGGTAAACCTGAACCTCTAATCGCTCTTGCTCACTCTGTCTCGCTCTCTCCGTTTCCACCCCTCCGCTCTGTTTCTATTTCCCCCTGCCTGTGGCTTCTCGCTCTCTTTCACTTTCTTCCCCTCTTCAGTGTTACTCTAGTGCTCCCCCAGCCCTCCCCCATTTCCGCTGGTGCAAGTTGTTGGTAGGAGAGCTCAGCCAAGGGTCACTGGTGTACTCTTGCTAGCTCCGTCCCTGTGCACCTCTTTTACTCCCTCTTCATCTTTTGCCGCAATCACCCTCAAGGATCTGAGCGATTTCACCCTCAATCACCAGCAGCCGAGCTACTAAGGACACACACCGTCCTCTTGCTTGTGCAACACATCATACAGGTGATAAAACCCCTAATCGTTTTTAGACTAGAATGATACCAACACCCAGTCTTCTCAAGTGATCACAGTGAGCCACATCAAACCTCTCAGGTCAAAGACATGAGAAAGTAATAGCTGTAGAACTCAAAGACCAAAGTTAGGATTAGATTTTCATAGGAAACCACTTAAGGTTAGAGCCCTTTAGAACTTTTGTGTCAATTCATCCTTGGAGAGGCCAGGTGCTGACACAATGGTTTGGACAGAAAACTCTCATGCAGTCCTCCATCTACTTACTGTCCATGTGACTAGTATTTTATCAGTTACTGCACCATATCTGGTATGAGCATGCTGTCCTTGCATTGTTTAAAGATAGCAGACACTAGTGGTAATCTAAAATATGCACTTAAGATAGTGTACTATACTTGGACAGGAAACTCATTGTAAATTGGAAAAAAGTTGTATTTTATATAGACTTTGTTATGTACAGTACTCATATAAACCCATGTAAAACACTGTTTGGCACTGCAGACAATGGTTTGATTTAGTCCAATCTGTTGCCAGATGGCTGGGGATCACCATATGGGTAAATACAATGAAAACCGGAAAGTTTAGACAACCACTAAGAGATGTTTAAAGGTCAATTTCATATACTTTTCCAAGACTGACAGTTTACCTGAGGCTATCATAGTTGTCCTTATGCTGTAAATATCAGCCATCTGGTACATTAAACAAAATACTTGCAGAGGAGGGGAAGAAAATAAAGTTTCCTTTCATTTGTGAAATGAAAGATTTAATTTCCATAACTGATGCTGATTGCTTAAAAAGTCAAAACTAATAGGCTCCATGTCAGTGGACAATTCTGGCATAAGCATTTGGATTTGCTTGTTTGTTACATTTTCTCCACATATGAGATATTTAGGTTTTTAAAAAATATAAATATACATATTTATGAAAAGTGATCTGCACACTTATCTTATTGTCTAAGCTTTCAGTCACAAAGACCTTCATCATAATATGAGTCACTGAAGATACACAAAGAACACAAACGCACATCGCTTCAGATGACGATTCAGACGAAAGGTCTCCAAAAAACGTGTTTCCTCATTTCCTCTCTGCCCTGCTCTCCTTTCCTCTCCGCATCCTTTCCTTGCATCTCTCCTCGCGTCTTCAGTGGGAGGGACTAAGACACGAGGATAAGATAGCTAAGTGAGGGAAATGTGGATGCAATTAAGGGAACTGGCATATACCCATGGTCTCTCACAAGGAGGAGGGGTCATCAACATAACATAAAAGTGTAAAAAATGCCCAAAACACGAATGTTAAGCAACAAAGTAATAATGCAAAAACATAAGCTATAATATAAATCAAAGCAGAATGACCTGAAAGAAACATCAGGTGTGAAGGTAAAGTGCTTTGATGTGCATGTTAATAAAATTTGCAATATTCATAATCAGTAATAGACATTTTAAATCATCATTATCTTGCAGAAAGTCATACATAATCCATACTGAGGTGGAAATCACAAATCGTCAAGTCAAGTCAATTTTATATATATAGGCCAGTATCACAAATCACAATTTGCCACAAGGGGTTTTACAGTCTGTACAGCATACAACACCCTCTGTCCTTCGACCCCCGAATCAAATGAGGAAAAACTGCTCTTTTAACAGGAAAAAAATGGAAGAAACCTCAGGAAGAGCAACAGAGGAGGGATCCCTCTCCCAGGACGGACAGACATGCAAAAGATGTCGTAAGTACAGAATAGATTCACAACAGAAAGTCATACTATATACAATTGTCTGTCACATTTAGTTCAGTCCAAAACTAGGCCTATACAAGTACTGTTTATATGGTTAATAGATCAGCTGCCTATTATCAGATTATGATTGTTTCTGTGGCTTTGGCAGTCTGTTAATAAGAAAGGAAGCTCCACTGCTAAAAGCTACTGATTCGGTCAGTGACAATGGTGATTCAGTATAGTCAGTTCACTTTAAAGATATATTGATAAAGATTTGTCCATACATGTACTGAAAACCTCTAAATCCACAGCCAGCCTATCCACCCTGAGTCTGACTTTGGACAACTCAATGGTCTGAATTGTTGCCTTACACAAAAGCAGTGATATTGCTTGTTATCTATCTGTTCTGAAATGGTAAAAGTATTACAGTAGTTTTAAAGACTGCGCATGCAGAAAAAGTTCCTATGACCCCCTGTCGAGGCAAGTGAAACATTTATGTACTGTAAGAAAAATATTATTATAGGACTCCTCACACTACCTATTCAGGGTTACAAAAGAGCTGCTGTCACAAACTCACTCCTCTAACCGTAAGGATACTCTCACCCCCAGTGTACTTTATCTGTGGTGGGTTTCTGGGCTGTCCCTGATAAAGTGGTTTGACAATGATGTTTTAAAGAAACAAGAGGGTTGGATGTGTGTGTGTGTGTGTGTGTGTGTGTGTGTGTGTGTGAGAGAGAGAGAGAGAGAGAGAGAGAGAGAGAGAGAGAGAGAGAGAGTGTTGTGGAGTAATCAGTGTACCAGTTGTGCCATAATGGCTTACATCTGTCTGAAGCAGACTTCAAAACATGAACCCCTCAAAAATCATCCACTAATGTGAGTAACTAAAGTTCTACCTACAGCCAAGTCTGTGGTGAATTGGTATATATATATATATATATATATATATATATATATATATATATATATATATATATAAAACTTAGCCCCGACTTACAAGTTTCCACTTTTATCAATATCTCATGACATTATTTGCAACAATATTGTTGCATACTTATGCATACGCCTATATCGACAAAGGTGTGTGTGTGTGTGTGTGTGTGTGTGTGTGTGTGTGTGTGTGGCCACTGGGCCTTACTGCTATCTCCATCTTCTATTTTCTGTCTGTGGGGATACACTTGCTTCAGCCATGATTTCATACTAACTGGCAGGAAATCAAACAGTTTGGATAGCGTCTGTAATTGTTGCTTTAACACTGCAGAAGAGATTAGGGTATTCTTTGATAAGATTACGCTACGTGCGTTATCCTGCATCTCTTTTGGCTGACCTGGCAATTCTGAAACAGGTTTGATGAGGTGCTCTTAAAGTTGATTAAGAAAAAAAAAATCTGGTATAGATTACTCAAACGAAGACACACACATACAGCCACACAATAAAAACAACCATGCACACACCCACGTTGCACATGAGCATGTACACATTTCAGTGATACTAAACAGCGCTGTGAAAGATGGCAAAAAGAAGGCTTTTTTTATTTGTTTCATTTCTGTCCTTTCATGGAACAGAGTTCATTTGTGATGACGTGTTGACAGGCACCTGTTTGTATTACCAGTATCTTCAATTAAAAACAAATAAATCATCATACTTAATGTTCATGGCGTTTATGAGCAACCCATTACATCAAGATATTTATGCCCGTCTCCATCAGCTTTGAGCATCACCATCATCCGATGGAAGCAAATGAATGTTTCAATAAGTAATTCACACCTCTGCGCCGTCCAAAAATGCAGTCACACCATCCAAAAGTCATTAAATCAAACCAGGAACTTGGCGGCAGCAGCACAACTGTTAAACATTACACTTGCTCGAGGAAAAATGTTTATGCCCTTACAGGGTGAAATACAGTCCAGCATGACATCTGAGGACGCACTCCAGGTTTCAGTCAACACACCGTAAAACTCTGTGTAGCTACAAACGTGTGTGAAATTTCAGCAGGGATGTTTCATGCGCTACTTTGTGAAGGTGTGCGGGAAAGTCACCGTTAAATGGGAGCTCTTCAGTATGGGTCATTTGCATTTTGTCATGGTTATAAATAGACATTTGGGTGTTCTGCAGCCATCCTGCCCACAAATAGGAACAATAGATTGACTAGATGGATGCCAACGCATGCAAAACCAATCAGCGAGGATAATTAGAGTTATTGTTCTTTCCTTCACACCTCCTCACACAGCAATGTGACTGGGCTGCAGTAATCATTTCTGGTTGCTCTGTTAAGGAAATGTAGCAGTAGTCTGGCACTATATACGCATATATACATGCATGAACTCTTAAATGTGCATCACTGATTGCTGTATAAGGTGAAATCACTCATCTATTTCAGCAATATATATATGACTTTAAACTCAAAAAGTAGAAAAATACAAATATTACTGGCATTTCCACTTCTCACATTTCTTTCTGTTTAATACACACACACCATTCCAAGGCTCATCATCTTTTGATTTTACAATTTTCACCAAAATATAAATATTTTCATTTAAAGTAGTAGATGGGTTTAAACTCATTTTCTAAAGTTCAACTGTTTCCTGCTGCAAGAAGACGTTGTTTAGCCCAGTTTTCAGTCAATACGCTCCTCTTGTGGTGGGCACAACTCAGAACTCAGCTTCCAGCCTCACAAAGTAAAGAGAAAAATGGCAAGAAAAGGCAGATAAGCTGCTGATTATGTGCCGGTGCGCCTTAAGGTATGAGGGAAAAAAATTAAACTATCGGGTCTTTGCGCTTAACATTGTGTTTTAATAGTCTAATGTTACATTCATAGCATACATTCATTGATAACTATGTAATTTAAAGATCAAAAACAAGGAAACCTAGCTCTTGTAGACTCAGACATCATCATCACACATTCACATGCAACCATCCTTTGTCTTTTGGTAATTAAGTAGGTGGGTGGCAGCAGCTGATGTGGTGGTGGGAGGTTAATGCCTGGGCAACAATGACCCGAAATGCGCTCTGACCTTTATCATACACAAACACACACAGGCTGTGCTCTCACACCAGCAGCCCTCTCAGACGTCACTGTGACGGCATCCCACTGTCCCATTTGTCAGTGCAAGGCATCGTGGGAGTGATGTATGTTCTCTGGGGGGCAACACCTTTTCTGAATCTTCTGCCAATCTCTCTTAGACACCGGTGCAAAAGGTAGGAGGTTTTTAATATGAAGTTTTATATTAAGGTGTGTGTGAGTTTGCAATCTCTCCTGTCCCTGACTCACCAAGCTCCTCAATGGTGCCCTTGTAGCCTTTTACCTCAGCAGTCTCTAGAGGGGGGTCTCTGGATGGCAATGCCTTGGATTTATACTGGGGACTCGACTATTATTCATCCTCGCTCATTCCAGATAGGCAGCCTTTTAAAGGTTAATTGCACTGGCTAATTGCTCTCCCTCCCTCTTGCTAACGAGGGTGCACTCCTCGATGATGTCATTGAGTGGCCGAACCAAAATACCTCTCCAACTACTTTGGCGATGGCTGGCTCCTCACTTCAGAAGGGCACAGCAATGTCTAATCTGTTTCGCTGTGGAGACGCAGGGTTTGGCAAAAACAAGTGAAAAAACATTTTTTCCTCTACTAGTTTAGTTTAATGGATTATGCTAAAAAAGGTCTCGATGACATTTAATACAGCTAGTACCATAACTCACAATGTCAAAGAAAAGAATCATGTGCACATCATCATCGGCCACTCCGACAGCACAAACACACAGTTACTGCCACTAGGAAATTAGCAGATTTAGAAGTAGCACTTTTAATCAAAGTGAATCATGTTCTTAAACAAAAGGGCAGCATCACTCAGTGAGACATTATACGCAGCAGACAGTGTGCCCTTCAGGTTTTTATTCTTCAATCCCTCCTTCTGTCACTTCATCCTACTGTAAAAAGCTAACCTAATAGAGGCAGAAGAGGTAAAATTATTAATTCGATACATCTTAAATAAACTGTCTTAGAATTTCTTCTTCTTCATGTCTGAAAGAAACATGATAAATGAACAAATTAATCATCACATTTCTAGACAGAAAAAAATGAAATGGGTGTTTTACACCTACCATCAGAAGTATAAGAAACACACAAGCTGATAAAATAAAACACATTTTTCTTAACATACACGCTTCTAATAATCACATTTGTCTTAATTTTTAAGTAACCCCTTCTTAAGAATCTGATATAAACAACACCATTAACAAAATGCATCTTGTTTTAACTTTCTTCAGACATAAATTTGCAAAACTTGGCCTGTTTATCAGTACCTCATAACTCCCAGTTAAAAGCAATATCTTATACCTGAGCTGGGTACAAATCCAGCAGACCTCTCAGAATTATTTTCCCAATAAAGACTTTCAAGATCTATGCTTCTTAAACCACATTTATGCTTCTCTCAAATACAATGATGTACTCTGCACAAGACCACCTGTGTCCCATATTAGTAGTTTCTTACATAGCCCACCATCATCTATTCTCACTAATTCTTGTCTTCCTAAATGGAGCCCAACATTCCTTCAAGTTTCAAACCCCACATCTACTATTACAATTAAGGTTGAGGCAAATGTATTTACAACAACAACAAAAAGCAATTTATTGCACCCTCTCACATCCTTTGTAACTTTAAATCCCCATTTCCCAGTGTCATAGCCCAATAATTTCCATAGTCTCAGTGCCCCAACAATGCTGTAGTCCAGCTCCCCCCTATCTATTTCCACTTTACATCCTGGAGGTAAAAAAGAGAGGTGCAGTAGTCACAGGAAGCAGATAAATGTGGGAGAGGTGGGCCATCTTGGAAATCCTTTGAAATGCTCTATTACATGTTTGGCTTCAATGTTGCATCTTCTGCTACAGCCTCGTCATTATAAAAACAGTGATACACACCACTATCTTATTGTGAGCAGGCAAAGGTGGTGGTGCCGGTTCAAGGGTTAAAGAACTGGGCCTGTGTCCAATTGAAATTCCTACACTGGCTTAGACGATCCAGCTGAGTAAAGTGGCACAAGGGAAACTGAATGATAACAGTTTTCTTTGCCTTACCTGGGAGGTTCCCAAGAACTAAGTACTTAAACTCCCCTGTTACTGAAAAAATGCCATCTGATATTAAACTTGCACAGCTCCACAAGACCTGTTATGCAGGTGCTTCATGGGAAATGAGTATGCAGTATCCATTTATGATGGTCATAAAGAGCAGTGAACCCTGATGGGTTTCTCCACTTGAGGATGATGTTATCCCCCATTACTACTCACCACATTTATCGCTCAGACAACTGTGCCTTCCCTGTGTCAGGCAGCGAGGTGGCCTAGTGCCTCGGAGTTCACATTTGCTCTCTACTAATGTCAACGATTCCATCAACAGCCACGTGTCCACTTCAGGTGTCCACCCAACCTATTCATTTGGAAACTTATTGGATTAGAGTATCTCATTGCTAAAGACTTACCGAATACAGTGTGTGAACTGTACTAAACTGTGGCTGTGGCTTTGACTCTGGCCGTTGCTTTTTTGTACAAAGTTACAATGATGTGAATTGAAGATCATTCTACTAAGGCGTTCTAATGCATTCAGTCACTCAGAATAAGAACATTACGGCTACAAGGCTACCATGTAGTTAAACTAGCATGGGAGAGCGTGATCCTCTTCAGTCTTCCTCTGGTGTGTAGGTATGGTTTGTTCTCAACTTGAGGTACATGATCTAGAAAGGTGTTCTAACTTAGTGAGCTGGGAGTGTATTGGAAATAAACAGTTCTGCATGTGGTGAGGTGTTCAGTGGCATTTGCAAATTGAAATGGAGAGTGTCTGCTCTGCGGAGCGTCAGCATGTCATTGAGATCTGACAGAGTAGTGCATTGTTGATGCGTGTGTAAGTGAGTACGTTTAAACAGCTGTATGGGTTACACAGACAGTTACTGTTCACTGTCTTCAGGAAAGTTTTGCTGTCGAGAACGAAATTTGAGTTTGACGTCTTAAACAAGTGGGAATATACAACATGGCTGACTAATACCCCAGCAGACCACCGTCACCGGCTAAGCTGTGCGTCACAATAATAGGTTCGTCAAATCAAGGTGTCTGTTTCTTGTAACTGGCAAACTTACTGAACATCTACTCTTGGTTTTATGTACTTTTGCATCACTTGAAAATAAACTCAGTCTTGAGGTCATAACAGCACATTTATGTAGTATACTAAGTTCAAAAACCGACTATTTACAACTTTAAACTTGCAGCAGGTACTTTGGGTAATTATATTAAGAGTGTGGCTGCTTTTGCAAAGCTACACTTCTCAGAAACTGTGAGTGTTTGACTCCAAAACAATACACACTTGGTTTTACATTTCGACAGATCAAGATGATGACTGGGAACACTGACACTGATGTTGTATTTAACAAATGTTAAACTGGAGTGTAATATTAGGTGAGACCCTTGGCTAGAGTAATTTCATAATGGCAGTTTGTGTGATAGACGTTCACATCTATAATCAACTAATCATGACATTTTCACATTTCAGCCTGACTGCAAATCAAAGTAAACAACAAAAACTTCCTAGTTCTTCGAAAGACCTTTAAACACGTCAGACATGGAATCTGCCACGTTACACGTAACGAAAAATGCCTCCGCTATAGACAAAGCTCCACAGCTGCAAATGACACACACAATCAAGACATCTATTAAACGTGACAGTGGCGATATTATTGTACGAGCACTCTCCATGTTTTACCAGCGGACCCTCCCAGTAAAACCAACATGATCAAACAGCAGAACAGGGTCATGTGGACATGTTCCAAAACATTGTTAGCACCGGCCTGCCACTGTTTCAAAGCTCTCCGAGATTAGATTGGGCAGGTAACTCCATGGAAACACATGATTAGGTTTAGGGGCCATGAGGTTAGGAAAAGGTAACGTTGCAACTGAAAACCCGATGTGACCAAAAGTTAAGACCTGTGAGGTTTTTTCCCAGGGAGGGAACAGGATGGGAATGGCAGAGATGGCCTATTATTGCTATAAATCCCCCAAAACACAGCGTAGGAAATGATTTATGTGCATAAATCTGCCTAGTGGGGAAAAGATGGCGGATCACATTACTGTTTCTGTGTTTGTGCATCTGGGGTTCACGGGTGGTGCGTAACAGATCCCAGTGTACACACCTAAGGTTTTGCGTGGGTTGGCAGAGACATCTCTCACATCATCAGATCGTTTGTCCTGCATATACAGTGATTAGTGAAAGCACCCTAAGTTTGGAGAAAAAGATACCACTTTTTGATGCAACATTTCATGTCTGTTCAGATATAATATTATACAGTTGACAGGTGTTTAAGAAAGGAGTAGATTTGAAAGGGGCTCAGCGTTGTTATGCAATGTCATATCAGATTTGTAAAAGGGGTTGCCTGAGGCTGCAAAGGTTAAGTGGACAACTACACTTAAGTCGTGTGTCTTACAAGAATTAGATTAAGAAAACAAGTATGAAGATTTATGTTAAGTAAAGCGTTTCAATGGCTAATTATGCATACTCCTTTTCACCAGTGCTCCATTTCCATTCACTTCTCTTTGCAAAGAGGAAGTCCCCTTAAGTGTGTAACTAACATTACCCTCATGTTTATGCCATTAAATCTAAAATCTGAAGTGAAGCTAATTCACGCGGATGGGGTTTTCAAAGAGAAGCGACTTGGAGTGCACCTGTGCATCACATGACTTTGTTGCCATGCTTGTGATGGTAAGTATAAAAGCAGTTCCCTTTGATGCAGTTTGCAGTTATCTATAATGCCCATCTCCATCATATCCAGCTCTGATCTTCTGTTCTTACACAATTTTCTCTTTGACTGTGCTATTGCTTTACTCGAGCACTTCAGCATACATAACTGTCAGAGGCAGAAGCAGTGACTCTCAGATCTTGCACCAGCAGCCGCATAATGGTAAGTGATTCCCATCCCAGAGTGATATCTGGGCAGTATTGAAGGGAAACATGGAAAATATATAGCCCACTTACATGAAAGTGATGGCTGGATTCATGTACCATTCATGTACCATCCTGCAAGGAACAGAGACCAGTGTATGTATGGAAAACAATGCATTTATGCAAGTGCTTGCACAGGTACATTTTGTTGTCATTGTTTAGATAATATATTAGCTTAATGAATCTGCACGAGTATGCAAGGAAATAAAGTATATCTGCTGACTCCTATAAGAGGTCACCTACATCACCCTGGCTACAGGTGTGATGTAGTCATCCTTAGCTGGTCATGTGTAGAGAGGAAATTCTGATTTTAAATTAATTTAAAAAGAATGGAAGAACTTGGGATTCTTCGGGTGCTACAGGCCATAATGCAAGAAGTGAATATTTAAACTAGAGACTGAAAACTGTAGTACTTGGAATGCATGTATTTCAGCAGGTGGAAGCAGTTTCCCTAAATACAGTGCTGCTAAATTTACCTCACATCTGTCGAAAGGAAAAGGACAAAAATTCTCTCAGCAGGTCAGAAGAGGTCTCCACCCAAGCTGCAAACAATAGAGGATTCACTTTAAAACTAATGACAGTGACAAAATAAAACTAAATAACAAACAGCGTCATTGCATTTAACTTTTAAAGGGTTAAAAGAGTGACCAGACATCTTGATTAAATCAGAGCAGTCACAATTTTCAAGTGAGAGAAACATCATTTGTCCTAGTAAGACAAAGAGGTGCAGGGAAAGTGCAGCTACAGCATGATAATATTTTTCTGACACCCCATTTTAAAAAGTCAAATGCATTCTTTGTTGGTTTGCTTATTGTGTTTGAGTTCTCAGTAACTATGATCTCACATATGTGTCGGACTATTGAATTATGTACAGATAAATATTTATTAGTGGTCATTCCCTGAAACATGAGCCTGCTCTCTGTTTTAAATAAAGTGAATGAAACTAAATACATAAAATTCAAAGACATGATGAACTTGAAAGACATCCATTGCCATAAACTAGTAGGATTTTATTATCCTTAAGAGGACATTCTGCTAAATTTCTTCCAATATGGTCTCCCTCTCAGTGAAATGCATGATGATGATTAATCTGCAGTTAATGGCTGTAATTTAGTGATGAAAAGAACCAGCTGAGGTCATTATTCAGCTTCTATGGTGGAAGACAGACTCTCCAAGGATCCCCATGGCTATGTGACACTATCCTTCCATCCTTTTCTCTTTTCATTTCTTATTGTACTCCCTTTCTTCACCCCCACTGAGGACTTCCCTGCTGATTGGTGTATTTACGTGCCACTTTGCTTTGGTGAGACACAGTAGGGAAAAATAGAGTCGTCAATGGATTGTGATCAGATGTAAATCCCTCAGGAGGGGATAAACCATTCACAGTAGGCCAATATAATGGAAAAAAAATCATAAGAAAACCATGAAAGGGAAGACACTAAAAGATAGATAAGCCATTTGTGTATAACAGCCTTCTTTGGAAAGAAATTTGGAAAGAAATGACTAGATGCTGACATCAAAAATATATCTGCACCGTAATCTGGTGCATGTGTTGATAAAACAATTCTGTCACCGTAGAGCTGAAAATCTGTGGAAATACTACATGCATTGAATATTATTTTAAAACATAATTTCACGATTTTCTGTAAACAAAGGTCAGCCATTTATTTTGATTTTAGAGATACTGAGCCTAGGTGGGCCGCTACAGTGTGGCACTACCCCACAGTAAATAACTAAAGGATTCAGTCTGTTAAACTGATCATCAGCAAATCATCCTGTAAATCAAAGGCTTAGGTCATCTACAATATAATCTTTTAAGCATGCTATGCTGTAATTTACTATCAGTCACTATGTAAGATTAAATGTGGAGCAAAACTTATTATTATTCAACCTTGCAGTGATAATTACTCACAGTTTCCTCCCTTGAGATCATCGCAGCACAAATATACAAACAGTACACAAAAACCCAACCAAGACAACCGTTTCTCACTGTTGCTAACCAGCATCCACAAAAGAAAAAAAAATTAAAAAAGGGTTCTCCTTTGCAACCCAAAGCATCTCCTCTGTTTGTGTCACCAAGCCAACGCCTGATTGGATGTCCTCTCACTGCGGTATCAAGTAGTGATCACTGGTGGGGTCGTTTCAACACATCCCACATTGGAAATATTCAGAGGCTATTTACAAAGAGCATTTCTATTTAGCAAACCTAGTATGAGCTCACGGGGAAATGATGGAAGGAGTGAAAGCAAGTCAGCGCCTGGGTAGAAAATAGTGACTCACTCCTGCAGTGTAGTAACATTAAGCATTAAGATGATCCATCGACACAAACAAATAGAGTGACTTAACCTGTTTAGGGGGAAAGTGCAGTCAAGGAGAAACATGACATGGCAAATCTGTAACAATGTCTGGAATGTGTTTACTACGCAAAATCAAATAATCAGATTCCTCTGTAATACTATTAGGAGCAGGGAATGCGTATGTTGTCTACTCTTCTGTGCAATCTTCTGGTAACTGCTTTCCAATTCATTGACTCAATACAAATATCTGTATGAATATCTGTCTAGAAAAAATGTTTATGATGTAAAATGAAATCCTATTAAGTATGACTAGATTTTTAGATTAATTACTGTGCTGTAAAATGACTGAGAGAAAGAAGGTTTGTCTACCTTATGTCCTCCTGTAAGGCAAATGTTTCAATTAATGATAACTCTAAATGCTTTTTAGCACAGCCGTGTGCCCTTGTCCCAGTGACATGAGCTGTAATTAATGACTACACATGCTGTGCTTGATAGCTGCCAAAGGTTATTATTTCCGGGCCCTAGGTGAACGTGTCAGTTTGACATAAATAATTCTGACAGTGTTAAACCTTAACTATCAGTTGTCTGATGACACCTGTGACTGCACCAGGCAGAACCTGCGACTCCTCCCAAAAATGAGGTGGTCTAGCCTCACAGAGACAAAAACAAATGCTGCATTCAGGTACTCCTCATTAACTCATAAAGTCAAACATTTAAAAGTGGATGATGCTTTTAACTGGCCAACATTTTTTTTCTTAGTTGTCTAGTTAGAATGAAACAGGGCTGGAACTTGTGACTCTGAAGGTTTCAGTCCCTAAATTCAGCTGCAGCAGTGCTGATATTGAAATAAATGTTAATACAATATGAGCCCCAAATTTGAAAATAGTTACTGTCCTGTTAAAACCATTAATCTTGAAAACATCAGCTTTTCGTGAGCTTCAAAAACAGCTCCCTTTTCAGCTTTGTGACATTGCATTTTTCAGATAATCCAATGGGTTTTTAATTGGTTTATTTAGTTAAAGAAGCAGGATAATTTTCTTAACCCATAAAGGACCCCTTAGTCCGTATTTATCTGAAAACAAAATTCAAAATCAACAAATTAAGATACGTGGTTTTCACTGGACACCAATGATATGAGAAATTGACACAGAGTTTGCAGTGATCCATCCGGGGGGCGTCCTGCATCATTTTACTATCCACTAATATTATGACACATTTATTCTTATTTGAACACTAAACTTAGCCACCTTTTGCACATCATCATCCATCCAAACTTTTCTCAGTAAGTATGAAAATATTAACCAGTTCGCTATTTCTTAACCGTATAAATCAGCTATTGGTGTTTCCTTATTTAAGTGCAAAATATAGGTCAGAATAAAATAACAATAATAATAAAAAAAACCTCAGTCTCAGACATTGAACTTCACATATGATCTGAGAAACAATGAAAACCCTCCCTTTCCTGTCTGGGAAGGACGTTGTGTCAGCAAGATGGACTCAAAGACTTCAAAGTGCAAGAGGAAGAAAAGAGGAAATGAGAGAAAAGAGGAAAGAGATTTTTCAGGGCTGCTCTCTCATCTCACATTACATGAGAGAGTACGAGGAGACTGTAATGCAGTTACTGCTACATTTAATGATAACAGTCATCTTGTTGTACATCCGCATTTTGTACTCAGGCCTTCTGATGCTCTTATCCAGAGGGACTTATGATGTGGGGCCAGGTAGTTTGCATTTGTCTTGATAAAGGTAACCTGTAACCTTCTTTGAACTCATAGTTACCCTGTTGCCTGTCACACGTTTCTGTGCATTTGCATCCCAATTTGATCTTTGGTTGGGAACCTGCGGACTCCATACAACATACTCAGGTGTAATCATAGTATAAAACTAATCTCAACCTACTCCAGCTTAGAATTACATCACAGCAGAAGTGTTGAACTGAAACCACGAGGACGTTCTCATTTTACCATACCCCTTAACTCAATACTAACATGCATGTTTCACCCAACACTGGCACCCACCAGGAGCACCAGTCCATTGATTTCACACAACACCAAATCACAGCTGTGGCTCGCTGGTCTTTGATGTCTCATTAAGGCGACTGCGAGGGAAAACAAGTTGAATGGTGAGGGAGAGAAAGGAGAGAAAAATAACATTTAGCCTTTACACTGGGGGAAAAAAGTTCAACACTGTACAGACCCTGAGAGCCCTCCGGTGCCTGACTTTCCACAGGACCACCTAAAAAGCAGCTCTACAAACCCAGAAAGCTCTGAGAAAACTCAGGGGTTTTCTTTAATGGACAACGCCCTTGCCATGTGCTCATCAGGTTCAGATTCTCTCTGCGCAGGGAAACGTTCACACTGTTTTGATGTGGCCGAGCCCGGACTGTACGAAGGTATGCACACATGATTTAATTATAGTCAATCATAGGGGATTGACTCTGCCTGTGTCAATTGCCTCTCTCATTGACATGGCTCAGTATAATGTGTGAATATGAAGCCTAAGTAATGCGGCTGGTCCTACATGTGACTTTAACAAGATAGCGCTAACATCATCTCATCCCTGCACTTCTTTTCTTAGCAGAAAAGGCCTGTGTTTACACTGTGCAGATGGCTAATCTAACGCGGCTCTGCACTCTCACCAAGCCAGGTCCAAGACTAACATTATGAAATGAGCAGCACAAATTACTATAAAAATAGAGGGCTGCTTTAAAATAAACCCAGCTGATTTTACATTTACTGAAATATTAGTTCATCTGAGCCCCCTTCCACATTTTTTCAACCACAATCTCTCTCTCTCTTTTCTTCACCTTTTCAGTGAAAAATCAAATGTAAACAACTGACCAGAGTCTGTATTTTTTCTGGTGAATGGCTGAGGTAATGTTTCCTTTTCTCAAAAGATCAAACAGCACTGTAAGTGCACGGCCTGTTGGATAATGTGCACAAACTACAAAAATCCTGACATATGATGTACGTCTTAATTGTTATATTTTACATGCTAGTAATTTAGCTTGCAATGAGTGCAATAGTAAAATATAGCTGTCCTTGCTTTTGGAGGCCTGTAGGGGCAATTGTTAAAAAAGAATGTTAAAATCTAAGCCATGTAAAAATCACACATTTTTACATAGCTTGTCTTCCTGCTTGGCAGAAAAACTTGATTTGCTTGCACATCCTCTTTTTGCTTTGTGTAGTCTCATTTTGATACTGTTTGCCTTTTGATTGCTGGAACTTTATCATGACTGATAGTTTAGTCTAATCTTTGCTATCAACAGTTACATAATAAGGATGACAATGAGAGGCTGAGGCTGTTTGGTTATGGTTGTGGTCTGGTTAAGTAATGGTTTATTTTTTCATACCTTCATTAAACTTTGTGCCACACTTTTGTTCTATCTTTGGATTGCCTCATCTGAGATTGGAGGGATTCTTTTCCTTTTCCTCTTACATATAGGCACGTATGATGCTGAGTTACCGAGCAGTGCTGTCACAGTTTAGTCTCAATACTCAAATATGCCATTTCTTCATAGACTTAACCACAAAACCATTTACACAGAATTACTGTGACATATTGTAAGTGCCAAATAAAGTTTCTGTTTTAGTACTGCTGCACCTTCACTTTCTCTTTCTTGCCCTCGTGTGCACTTTCACTATCTCCACTTTCACTATCTCTCTCTTGTTCTCTTTCTTTCTGTCTTTTTAGACAGAGAGTCATTGGCCAATGTTGTTTAAAAGTTGGTAACATTAAATTAAATCGCCTTTCTAACCAGAAATGTGTCCAACCTGCATTCAGCCATGTTGGGAGGATGATTGTGCAAGTTAGACACACACTGACACTCTCAGATTGTTAACTAAGGTGGGAACAGTCAGTGTGTCAGTCTGAAAGGTAATAGAAAGCTTACTGTGGATCTGGAAACATTGCTGATGTAAAGCCTCTTGATACACTGCGATATTGAACTATACAAATGAACTTGACTTAGATTTGGACCTGATAGAGACATTATGGGAAAATTTAGAGCACAGGATGTATGCATTTTATGTTACAGGCAACAGCAACCAATACTGTAGCATAAGGAGTGATAGCCATCATGGTCGAATAGACAAAAAAGGGCATGAACTGACCAGCAACAAAAATTCAAATAAAGAAATCCAAGGAAGAGGGCATCGTTGCTGACAACATTTAATTCACAGCTGATCAAAGTGCAGAACAGGAAAATTATTTTATTAGAGTATAAAAAAGGGTTCGCTATACTTGATTTGCATATGCATATAAGATGCTCAAATCATGTAGCAGACTCATTTAGACCAGTGATCAAACACTTTCCTCAGCCAATCACATTCAGGAATCACCTCAGGCTAAAAGATACTGAACAGGGTTGACACAATTCTGTAGCATGTCCAAATGCATTAAATTTCAGCTTAAAAGGGGAGATATTTAATGTTAAAAGTGGCTACTTTTTAAGATGCTAAAAATATATAGTGGCACAGTAAGTGGAAAGTTATTTTGGGATACAGAAAAGCTGAAAAATACAATAAATTGAATTCATACTTTCCATTTTTGCCCTGCTACCATGGATAAGAAAACCAGGAACCCAGACCATGACTAAAGTGGAAGGGTATCATATAACCAAACCGTCTGCTTTACAAATGAAGCTTTGTGTGTTTGCATGTTGCTCAGCTACAGAACAGCAGGGCCAGCGAGTCCTGTGCAAGGCAGTTGGAATATGGGCACATTTTTGCGCAAAGAAAAGAAACATTTTGCAAAGTGCAGACCCCCTTTGCTTGATGGAAAATGTGTGGCAACTGCCATAATCATGTTCTAAAAATAAATCAAGTCAATAAGTCAATCTCTGAAATTATTGCTGTTGGACATCTTCTGGTTTTTTGATAAATGAAAGCGGTGGCGCCGAAGGAAATGGTGGAGGGAAGTGGGTTATACTTCACTATATGTCACTATTTTTTGTGTAGTAACCTCGCTGTAACACTAACACAAATACATTTTTGGTGTTGGTGTTGGTGAGGTCAATATGTAGGAATTTTTAATTACGTAAAAGACCAGAGTGACATCATGGGAAAATGAAGAGCTGGGTAATTTGGGCAACGGTCGATGTTTGTCTGATTGAAAAGAGCTGAAAATCACCGCAGATGTTTATATCTGGAATACCTGTGTGAAATTAGTTCACGTGTTCCTGGTATCACGGGCAACAGAGCAGAATGGTGCAAAATAATTCAGTAAATAATTACAGTTACTTTTGTTTCTGTAACTGAGGTCTTTGTGTATATTTACTATTTTCAGTGTGTTGTAAAATCAGTTTTTTACTTAGTATGGTATGTTTATGATATATTTATTAATCTGCATCCATTACAGAGATGAAATTGAGTAGTGTTGTCATGGCAAATAAAAAAAAGGTCATACATGGAGGTGATACCATTCAGCTGGTCAGTGAGCTAAATTAAGAAAAATAACCTAAAGATAAAATAAAGGTTGTGTAGTTAATTTTATACTTTTTAATCAGTAGAATTTAGCTTGACGTCTCCATCGTTTTCAAATCTCTGTGGTTAAACAGCAACTTGGTAGCTTTTAAATGACATACACAATGCTTTACTTTAATATTAATATGTCCACAAGTTAAAGAGCTTCTTATTGAATGGGGAATACTCATTACTGTTCCCACCACTGGCAGTAATCCATATATATTAACACCTGAAGGTTGGTTGGACTCCCCGTGTGTCTCTCTCTCTCCTCTGTCTTCTTTTGTCTTTCATCCTCTATCTAACTATCTCACTTTCTCTCTGTCTGTCTGTCTCACTCTATCTATTCTGGTCTGTCTCTGTCTCTAAAGTAATTGCCAGCTGTATGGATCCAGACTCTGCTATGGTAACAGCCGGAATAAAGCCCAGTGTTAAAATCATTATGGCGCCATGCTGATGAGGCTCTCAGTGTTACTTCCACTCGGGAGGCATTCCAGGTGTACCGCCACTCCCTTGGAAATGTTTAATTATAGCTGCATCTCAATCCGTAATTGCATTTTCTTCTATGTTGTATTTCCCAGAAGCTCCTTGATTCGTCATTGTTGACTGGGCATCATACGTGTGTGGTGAGTGGGGTTGCTCTTCTCACATGTCAGAATGGGCTAATAAACAGGTCGTTACAAGGCTGACTCATGCGCTCTTACTGTAGACTGGAAGTAAAATTTTGAGTTGACGTTTTGGTTCTCCACCTTGAGTGATTAGCCACGTTTCCATTCAAATTTCAAAGACAAATGTGAATGAATGTGCGTTTCTATCCACTACTGTTATGTGAATATTAGGAGTTAACAGTTGGTGGCACTAATTCTCCAGCTGGGTGCCATTATACCATTGCAGGAGAAGAGGGTACAGCAAGATGACGTAAAAGAGCACCAGTCAAATCTCAAACAATGGAACATGATGTGGAAAACGTGAAGGAAATAAGGCATTGACGTTTGTTTCATGTATTCATTTGACGTCAGCGTTACAGTCTCCTCATCGCTCCACACAGATCTGATGTTTTTAGTCACTTCCAGTGGAGCAGAAGCCTCACCAACACCAACCTTTATTTATTTTTTGCTATATTTCAAGTTTGTTGTCGAATTTTTGGCCTTTTTTTTAACGCAATGATCATTGGGCATGGTGAGAGAATTGAAGTTGTGACTAGTACATAATGCAAGTCTTTGTAACTTCAGGAACACCCTGCCACCTCAAAAGTTTGAATCTTTATGGGTTCAGTTAATATTCTGGATAAGAAAAACTGAACACCTGAAACGTATTTATTTCTTTTAGATGCAAAAGTGTTTGTATGTCATTTGTGTAATGCAAATAATGCAATTAAACATACATGTCATTATTTCACCTACCCATTTTCTTAAATTTAAGCATATGCTGTGGCCAATCCTAACACACACTAAAGGAGAGGCAGGGTACAGCCTGGACAGGTCACCATGTCTGTGTAGTTCAATTTCAGTAGTTCTGAAAGAATCTGGTATAAAAAGGAAGAAAAGCCTCACTGTGCTGTTTTACTGTGGCCCAGGAGATGATGTGATTCTGGAGTCAGGTATACGGAGAATAACAAAGAATTATCATTGCATGGTAAGGACTGTCTACTAAATGCTCTTACATGTTTAATAATTTTCACTATCTTTAACTATGTTTTTTTTTTTTTTTCATTCAAATATCAGACATTTTCCAACATGTAAATCTGCCTAAAAAATCAGTAGCTTTGGTTGCACTGGAGTGTTTTTATTTTTCATGATGGTCTAAATGGTGGGTTTTTACACTGATAAGAATGAAATTACAGGGCATTTATGTGGAAAAAATCCCAAAAGTAACTCAGTCAATTAATAAATAAAATGTGTAAAAAGGGATATTTTCATTACATTTACTAATAGTTATTTAGCTGCAGGTTATCAGAAGTGAACAATATTGATTGACTGAATAAACAAGCCATCAACAAACCCATATATTGATCCAGTTGTGTTACACAGCAAAAATCAGATGAAGTAACCTTTACTGACGTAGCCCTTTTTGTAAGCTGACTGCTTATCAGTGACAAAAGTAAATAAATTAGAGGAAACAATGATCAAAATAAATAACAGAGACACAGGTTGAAACACCACCAGAAGGAAGCTCGAAAATATGGCTTCACCTGATAGCATGCTTAGTCTTTAAGCTGGGCAGCTTCTGGTGGCGCCCGTCTACAGTTATCTAGTTCAGTTGCTCCTTGTGACCCTTCCACCCCCCACTGCGAAACATAACCCTGACCAACATAGGGAGGGGGGGCATTACATCAGCCTAGCTTAAGGCCACGGTAAGTGTGGATGTGTACGCTGAGTCAGGCTGACATCATGCTGGACTTTCATCCGCCTGGTAGCAATGGCGCTGCCCTCCTCTCATCGACCCCCCACATTCCTGTCCTCCTCTCCCACCTGATTGCTTTCTTCTTGGACTCGGAGGCTTCCATCTGTCAGCAATCATCTGCCCTTCAAACCCTGGACTGGGCCATTGTTCGCCAATTGGCCCCACCTGCCAGTAATCTTCCCCATAAGGCAGCGGCGCTGGTTCCGAATCGGGTCCGCCATTTGTTTCCCCTCCGATGCTAATCACCTGTTTGTTGTGAAAGTCCCAGTTCCCAGTACAGTACATGTCAGGAGACACTGTGCCGCTGTGTTTGGAGGTGAGATCAAACAGCGTAATGATCTGGGCCACGATGGAGACTGCTTGAGCTGAACTGACTCCAACTTGACCAACTGATCACAAAGATAGCTTCTAAATGGCAGAAACTGCACAGCATTTTCTCTTTTTGTGAACACAATAAAACCTCATGAAATCCATGAAGAAAAATATAATAATCGCAGCTTTGTGGTGTTCTAAGGTTTTACTGAGGGAAATCCTTTGATGCACAGGATGTTATGTTTCTCATTGGCTTGAAATAAACCAAAGAAGAACTGGGTAGTTGACATAAGCTGTGTGACAAAAAAGGTCAAAGGAGAAACATCATGGTATTCATACTGTTTGCCTGACAGGTGATTTCTATGAAACAAAGATATTACAGAATCTGGCAGATTATCATAGGCATTTAATGTAAACCCCTTGTTCCTTTCCTAAATCACCAGTACATTCAGTACTAAGTCATACTGTGTCTGCGAGTCCAGGATGACAATGACAGTAATAAGCTAGAGAATTGCTGGCAAAAGCAATA
The DNA here is from genome assembly GCA_008360985.2 of Macquaria ambigua. NCBI lineage: Eukaryota > Metazoa > Chordata > Actinopteri > Centrarchiformes > Percichthyidae > Macquaria > Macquaria ambigua. The sequence continues at coordinate 391,113 of VMKM01000154.1, forward strand.
CAGTATATGTGTATATGTGAAAACAAGTCTTAGATCCCAACGTTTCATACTGCAACACGCATCCCACTATTTGTAATTCACAAAGTATAAGTATAAAAAAAAAGTGGACGTACACCCATAAAAGATATGCTACTGACAGAAGGAAAATCCATCTTATTACCACTAAAAATCATTTTTTTAAAAAGCTGCTGCTTGACTACAAGCATAGTTACATTAGGCAGAATTGAGTTAATCTATCGAGTCCATATCTTCACCATCAAATTGGCTCCCTACTCTTAATGTAGTTGCATTCACTTTAAGAAAGCAAGCACAGAAAGAGGGAAATAAGAAAAAACACATTTAAAGCTATTGAATTTATAACCAAACACAATTCCATTTCCCACAGTTATTCCACACAGGGAATCTATTTTGAGCAGTCAAATTACTGCAGTGTGTTTCATACAGTGCGAATTAATGCTGCATGCAAAGAAACACTTCTCTTTTTACCCCAAAACCCACAGGTATTGGGCTTGGATATCCCACTTGGCTGAGGAGGAACCAGCAGAACCAATGCTCTAAAAGGGATACGTCATTAAATGAGCACCAACCGAGGAGCAGCTTGTGGTTGTCTATATCATGGAAGGAACAGTGTTAAGTGTACATTTGTGGGTTTAAGCTATGTCGTTTACAAAGGGAGAGGGATAAGCTTTACAGGTAATGAGCATTTCTCATCTTTTGCCTTTGAATGTATTAAACTGTACATTTCATTACTTACCTGGGAAAGGAGGACATTGTAGCATTAGCTAACATTAACATTAGCACTAACATTAGCCAGCCTCAAAATCTGAAATTGAGTTGCAGGTTGTGAATGTTTAAAGCCAAACCCTGACATTTCTGTGATAAATAAATTATTTCAGATACCTCAATCAACCTAACACTGTCATCTTGAGCAAAGCCAAAGATATTTGTCTTATATTTAGAAGTACATAGATTCATTTTACAACTGCAAGAGGGAACACGGAAAGAAAAAATTAAAATCATTATTATTAACACTCCTGATGTGCATCTGTTTTTCTTTTTCTTCATGGCTTCACTCATTTTACATACACTCTACCATGACATTGTTCACTGCTCACAAACTTTGAAGTAGAGCCCATATCTGAAGGTTTTGACTTTCCCACATTTTATAATAAAAACCTACTGATTTCTGTGCTTTGGTGAACGTGGCCAGCATGATGCCAAACAAGTAAAGCCCCAAATAATGAGGAAAGTGTATTCGTAAAACTCGCTAAGCACCTGGGAGTGGTTGTGTAGGACGAGGCATCATCAAGGGGTCTTTGGCATGGCATCATCTATGTTGGAAACACATTCTTTCCAAAAGTCCAGAACAAAAACAAAACAAAACAAGTGCTCCGGCAGTACTACAGGCTCACTGGGAAACACCCTCGCCTCACGTGTATTAGCACACCAAGCAGCTCACTGTTAAAACCATGACCAGAAAGGGTCTCAGGGTTTTACAATGGTTTTGATTTGGAAAGTGGCAAATGCCACAACGGGGAGAACCATTTCTTGAGAGGAAATTAACCTTGATCACATTCAAATGTTTTGGTAAATTAATTTTAACAGCTTAATGTGTTCTTGCCTCCTTCACTGCTGGAAAAAACTAAGCAGGCTTAAAGTATCTTTAATGAAATGGTGTCTGACTTTTATCAGTTTGAAAAAAGGGTTTGTTAAAACCCTCCCCACGAGGAATGAAATGGTTTGCATACTAATCAACTAGATGATTCCAGAGATTTAGAGGGTATTTCTGGGATCAGGGACGGTATTTAAAGTCTCTTTTGGGAATCCTGTGATGAATTTGGAGCAATGCATAATATCACTGGTAGTCCACTATCTCGATAACACAATACATATGCACTAAAGCCTTATTTATCCTGGCAAGTTCATACCAGTGGTCTGTGAAAGAGGCTGTGACTGTGTTGAATCAAGAAACATGCACATGTGGATGTGGGCTGCATTGTATTGTCAGCCACTAAGTAAATCTACTAAAGCATTTAACAATGCCTTGCTCAAGGGCAACTCAGTAATAAGTGCTGAGGGACTGGAAAACACATACTGTTCCTCTCCCCTTCTCTGATTTTCCTGGTTGCTCCATGAATCTGACACATGACCTTTGAGGTTACAGGCTGTCTTTTTTTTCTCTGTATCATTATGATATAATGAATGATCACTGAGCAGAAAAGTCAAGTGTTTTTTTTCCTGCTTGTATTTTCCTGTGTATGTCTATAGTGCAAAGTCTGTTTATGTTTATGTGAAAAATCAGATTGCTTGGCTGTAACTACCTGTTGTATAATCCATAGTTAAGCACTGGAACTCTTTTTCTTAGACGGTAATAAGTTCCATTCAGTAACTCAGTTAGCAGATGCCTGATGCTATCATATCCTGATAATGTGCATATGTGTTGTTGTGTTTTTTTTTTCAGGCACTGGATCCAATCATTATCAAAAGATATTGCAGAGATAAATTCCAAAATGCTATTCATATCCATTTTGGAAAACATTTTCCTTGAAATTTATGAGTGTGGTTTCTCTAAAATATAGTGGATCTGACTGCAAAATGAGGTAAAGCACTGCAATCACAGTATGTTGCAATCATCATTTTGCAATGACAGATGGCAACTTTTTCCTAATGGTGGATATTTCACTTAAAGAAAATCTAATTTCCATTTACCAGTTTCCAGTGCGTCAAGGATGGGAACCCATTGCTGATTTATTTGAAAAGTAAAAAATAAAACAAATTGGCTTCAATAATTCAAATCAAATGGCACCTGTGTGCGTCATCACAAGACGTGCTAATTCTCAGTCAACACATCCCTTTAAGAAAGATACTGGTGTTGAAAGCTACATTTCAAAAGGCCCCATGAGTCTCAAGGAAGTGGAGCAGGCAGATAACAACCATGTGGCTCTGAAAGCTTTGTCCTCCACTCAGTCTGTTCACACCCAGGACCTTCTGACTTTGTGCTACGGATGGTCGGATAATGAGTGAGAGGGTGGACCAACTTATTCATTGCCTTTATCATGACCAGCCATGCTGCAATCTTAAAGATACACTTATCAAAGGGCTGGAGAAACCAAACCCCTGTCACGCTGTGTCTGTTAATCAGTCTTGTAAAAAAAAGGCCCAAAAATAGAGGCATTACAAGTGGTTGCCAAGAAAAACAATAAGTTGTGAAGGTAGATGCATCATACATTAAACAGTATAGATATTATAATTAATGTGCTGCTCAAAATATACACTGTTTCATATTTTGTGGTCTGCCAATTTTGAACCAAGAATGTGAGCCAATGAAAGCTATATTTGAAAATTTTATTTTGGCTTGCAAATCAAATGTTGATATTGTCTTCCTTTCTTCTGTAGCTCGGCCTCACACTATTTATAGAAGCTTCATTTGCTTTAAGAGCTTCTTTGCCACACAGCCTCCCCCAGTCTCACAACAATCAGCTTTTTCCATGTGTTTGCTCAAATTTCCGACACACTTTATGGTTACCCTTAATGACCTGATTATTTGTCTTCCCATATCAAAAACAGATTTCAACCCAACAAATTCTTTCCCTTGGAAGCCAAAGGGGGATTCCATTAAGGCTGCTTTTAATCTCAGATGGGTTATTAAGAAAGAAAGTGCTGGTATCAATTAAAAAGCACTACAGACTTCACACCAAGGGGAATGTGCTTTGATGTAGCTACTTATCATGGGGAACTTGTAACTCATGCCTATTCTTTATGTTGTCAAAACATCTCACGCTTATAGTAAGCTACCCAAGCCTGAAAGTGACCCTATCCTCTGTATTTCCACAAAATGTATAGTATGTAAAGAGACAATTCAGCCCACATACACACTGACACATTTCACCACACAGGCAGCAGCAGGATACAGCTATTTCCGTGTGCTGCAACCAATGAACCAATAAAGCATGCATTTCTGAAGTCCTCTATAAAAGACATCAATTAAAAGCATGAATCATTATTTCCTCAATGCCACTGTTGCCCATTAAAGACAGGGATGGAGACAAAGAGGCCTCCACAGCTGGCAAGCAGCAAACTGATAAAACCAACATGGCAACCTATAGAGCCTGGTGACTGCACATAGCACCTCCGGTCGAGTCCTGCTGAAGAATCTATCAAAGCCTGCCAAGTTCGATATCCTTTATGTATGTATTATTCACTGCTGACAAGGAAATATAGGAAATCCTATATTGACTCCAGCATGGGCATTCAGACTCATGTTACAAAGCTGACTGGGTGGCAATGTGAATGGCAAGGTATTGTACATGTTACTCACCAGCCTGTTAGATGAGAAAGCGCTACACAGCTTTATGATAGAAAATCTTTACGTGGACCTGTACATCATCACAGAAAGGTCAGCGAGTTTGCTTAAACACTGCACATTGAGCATTTTCTGGTAACTATGAGAGGAAAACACTCAGTGGCTTCGGTTCTGGGCAATTTGATTTCCATGCAAATTTCAATTCCTTGCATGCAAATCATGGGCAACCCCTTGCTGGACTGAATTACAACAACTGTCCAAAGAGCAAACACAGTTAAACAGAAACCATTTGCAGGGGAAAAAACGGAATCCCCTGTTAAATGAACTAAACTGCTGACTCTATAATAAACAAATGGCAGGTAAGGGCCAAACATTGCACGAAAGTGCTTGGAAAGAATTCTAACATTTAACAACCTGCAGTGTGTGTGTGTGTGTGTGTGTGTGTGTGTGTGTGTGTCTTTTTTTTTTTTCTTTTTCACCCCAGCCTTCCCGTATCTAAAGTAAGTGCTGCTGGAACATGTAAACACAGAACACTGGAAGCCTCTCAAATGCCACCAGAACTGGAGCTATACATTCTCCCATTCCTTGCAAGGAGGGGTTGTTTTTAGGCACCAGAAGTGGAAAATCCAACAAGGAGGCACCCCTTGGTGAGCGTATAATGAGCAAAGAGCAGTTGTTGTATATTTTGGGGGGCTGCTGGAAATGTGTAGCGAGGCAAGGGAATCCCCCGGTGCTTTCAGAATGAGAATACTTCCTAAGATGCTATTTCAGCGACGGCATAACTAAAGAAATCCAGACCTACTGTTAGTGATCAAAGAGGGACATCTTTTTAAAAAACTGCATTAGGAATAAAAGCAGTGAAAGTCCTCCTCATATACACAATATACCAAACCTACCGAAGAAATGGACAAGAACCTAAAATAGTTACATTTTGAGTATGAGTAGAAGACTGCCATGCAGACCCTAAATAAAGGACCTATTCATGACCACAGAAAGCAAATATAACCTACATACAGCCAAGCTTGGGGTTGAATCCTACATCTTGCCACAGCAGGAACCCGATATCTAGACATCAGCTAGACATGTCATCGCCTGTCTTAAGTACACATTTGGTATAATTTAGTTTCCTTTGTCATTGTTTCTGCCACATGAGTTGGGTAATATTTTCTCATGATAAAGAGCTGAATGTCAGAGAGGGCAGGTAATGCAAGGAAAGCCTGGGTGTGATTATGACTGAGCCTTAAAATAGACCTGTTACCTGAGAATGAATGAAATACATATTGAGAAACATGTTAATTCCATATGTGAAGGAAATAAATTTCACATATGTGCCATGTTAGTTTAATATATTTCACTTCAGAAAATCTACCTCAGGGTCCAATGAAATGTATGTAATCACACTGGTCGGACTGTAGCGGCATACTATACAAACAGAGAATGTAACCTGTGTAAGCTAGCAGGTTAAATTTTAAGATGATGGCTGAGGAAGGTGTGACTGAAAAATCCACTGTGGAATGGGTGCTTTGTGAAAACCCGTGCTAAATTTAATTTCATATAAACTGTGAAAGTTTTGCTACCTGTTTTTTTTACATTTTATTAATGTGACAGACTATTTTACGTCATTGAAAAATGTACTTACTTTTTTCATCTCATAGTATGAAGAGCTCCTGGGACAATAGTTGCATCAAAGCAAACGCACTATGTCAGAAAAATCATGCATTAGCGGATAAAAGGCTGAATGAAGAGAATCCAACGATGCCCTGCAGCTCTGGAGAGCTAAAGTAAAGTCTGTAGGCATGCAGGTGGTACTATCAGTATAGAGTTGTAACGTGGGAGGGGTTGTTTCCAGTGTCCAGGGATTTGGAAGTAAAAATCATGTTCATTTTTTACACAGACAGTGTTGGGTGACTGGTTTGTGGAGTACTTCCACGGCTTGGATGGGCATGAAATTGTACAGGTTTAGTACAAAATATGATTCACTGTGGAAAAAACTCAAAGGTAAAAGCCTTTTTACACAAAATGCGAGCGGGCGCTAAAGATTACACTTCGTAGAAACCTGATAATGAAGTCATCAGTTTAAACCAATTCACTTTCAGATTCTGGGTCAATTTTGGATGATACATATCTGCATAAACACACATATCTTTATAAATATATCTTTATAATTATGTGTGCTTTTATTACAGTATTAAAGATTAAAATAACAGTATGTTTACAGACATAAAAAGCTTAATTATATCAAATTAATTCCAAATAATCCCCTTGTGCGTCTTGATTTACTTGTTTAATCAAACTAACACACACACACACACACAGATCTCTCAGACCTGTTTAAAGCCTGTTTGCATTCAAGTGGATAGCAGCCACAGGGAGCACTACCTGAGAATTAAGTGAAGGCAGATTGGAAGCCTGACGAGAAATTTCCTACTTCGAAGGTTGTATGGAACAAATTACTGCGCCCTGTAATGCCTGCAGATCCCAAAGATATTCTAAGACTCTTTGGCCTGATGAGGTTCTTGGATCACACACATGACGCAGACAAGCATGACGGACTGACCGGTGTGCATGTTCCCTTTGTACTTCTGGTAACTAAATGCAAAAATGAAACACACACCACACAGGCACACAAACACACATACATATCACACAAACAGAGGCAGTCACTTTCGAATGAGTCATCATTGCACAAGTCCATAGGGAAATCTCAGTGAATCAGCACTAATTTTCCTATCAGCACTAATAATGTGCTCACCACTAACAGTCCGGTCTTAGTGAAGTTCCCTAGTGGTAAGTGGCTCAACATGCCTCCAATGTTTTGGTGTCTGAGGTCACATCCTTAAAGGAATTAAAGGCAGGCCCATACCCCCAACTCCACATTGAAATGCATTGATCTCACTTAGCCAAAGGCAAGCTTACAAGCTCATGACAGAAAATGGCACACAGTTTCACAGTTTTTTTGGGTTTTTTTTTTTTTGTAAAAAGTAATCAGAAAAGTGTTTTGGGCCGCAGGTGTAACAGCTGCTGATAAAAGAGAGATGAAAGCACTCACGAGATTTGGTAGTAGTAACTAGAGTTTGAAGATATCAGACTTTTCAGTAATTTGCAGACAGTTCACCACCAATTTCACCAGAGACAACATGCACATTGTGTAGTTGTTTCATATTTTTAATAATAATTCATGTTTTTTTTTTTTTTAGTAAGGTTAAGCAGCAATGTAGTGGGCAGAGAAGCATGTGAGCCAAATCTGAGTGGGAAAAACAAGCAAATCACGCTCCCCCTCCCTCATCAACAGCTAAAAATATGGACAGCTTTCAGAGGGGATTACATGTATCTGTAACTGACTGATTGTAAAGCATCCTGTAACTAAGTGGTTGTGATGCATGGCATTGCCCCAGGTAAATTAAGGTTAGAAGAAACCTTTTGATGTTCCCTTTTATCTGCTGTAAGGATTTTTCTTGAGCATTTACGTGGTTGGACACGTCATCCCCTGCTTTTCTAAATTTCCTCTCCTCTCACGGCTGCATGTGCATTAGACAGACACCAATTTGTGTGAATTACTCTGTAATTAGGCCTATCTCTTATACAGCTACAGTCGCCGACAGCTGCGAGACTGGCATGTCCCTTTGAGACAATCGTTTTTCAAATCAGGTAATTAGAGCAATTAGCCACATTGTACCTAATTACCTGCTGTCGTTTAGCCTAATGATATTACTTACAAACACTCTTTAAAGGAAGATAAAGCTACTTACTGAGCCTCCAACTTTGGGTTTTTAGGCCAACAAATGAGAGCATGCCAGCTGTTGAGCAGACTTTGGTGCTCATGGTTTTAAAATACCTCTGCCAGGCTTCTTGACTTATGATGGCATCAATGGTGGATTTATTGTATGTTTTTAAATGTCACAGTGACAGACACGGGAAAAGAATGATTGCTCATATTGACAAACAGATTATTCCTGTTACTGTCCATTGCCCATTTCAATTGATGAACAGCCTCCATGAGTGAAGACAGAGACAAGCCAAAGCTTGAGGATTAGTATCTTGCCTATAAAAGTTGGCATTATACAGCAGAAAAAGGAGGGAGAAACGTGACCTACTGACAAAACAACATTGCTGTTTAATTGTCTTTATATCCAAAGGGGCACTGCTATTCCATATTGTTAAGCAGGTCACTTTATATTTGTTTTTCTGCAATTTTTCAGCAGAGACAAATAGGTAATCTGTCTATTGTCCTCATCCAAAATGAAACAAATTTGAAGTGGCACGTTACAGTGTTAAAGCTCGGAAAAAGGTGGGATTCGGGCTTCAGCAGAGCCAGAGTTCTGCCCAGTTGAAATGTAGGTCGTAAACACTACTTAATTTACCAGTCACACTGCTGTGGAGCAGTTGACTAAGACTATGAGATTAATGCCAGGCTACATTTTCAGCCTCTCTTCAACTGTTAAGTAAACTGTAAACACCAAACACTGTGGAAAGTGCTTGGACAGGATGGATAGGATGACAGTGGTAGCTTAAAGGATAAAAAGAAATGGGCTTGTGACTGAAAGGTCACCTAAATGAATTCCTGGATGGAGCGGGGAAGTGACGAGATTACTCTCTCCTCGAAAACAACCAGCAAGGCGATCATATCTTGAGCCACTCACTGATCAAAAGTAGACACCATACATAAGTGAATATTTGTCCACTTGGTGCTGAACATGTGTATATGCTGAGCAAATCCATTGACTCAGTAAATAAAGGTTAATCCAGACAATTAAGCATTATCCAGTGCTGCGAATATGATATTGTAAAATGTCTAATAGTGCCATCTCATCACCTTGCCTTTCTCCTCTTCTATTTTTAGACCGCATTGGGTCACTAATAGCTTTAAGGGTATTCACATGTCATCACCATAAGCAGAAATCACAGTCACTCTCAAAGTGGCAAACACACAAATATTCTGCGTACATTCCCATGAAAAAACCTTAAAATAAAAATAGGTTCAGAAAGACTTCAGCCATAAGTTTTTGAAGGCGGCCAAAGGTCCAAGAGAAAAGAAGCAAATCATTCAACGAGACGCGGATTTTGCCATTTTGCATCAGCTATGTAACATCTTTGGGTAAAATCATACCGTTTTGGGACTACTAAGTGACTCAATTTTGATTGCCTTCCAACTATATGGCTGAAGTCACCGAAGGTCTTGTATGCTGTCAGCCGTTGATGAGTGAAGTTCCTGTGTCATGTCAAAAATTACTTAGACCATTGACTGTCCACTCCCTTGTACAGATCATTGTCCACTGCCTTTGCTTTTTCAATACAGTTGTTTGTTTTCCTCCTGGTGTTGCAGCTGTTGGTTTGTTTAACCACACAGTAGTATACAGATCTACAGTAATGAAAGGTTTTATAACTAATGGAAATATCTGAAAAGAAATTAGAGAGGCAAAAGATGTAACATGGATGAGCCCAGCTTTCTCAGTATACATGCAGTACAGTGGGGTCTCTCACCCTACCAATTCTTTTTGATTTGTCACATTTAAGGATACAATTTTCCTGCCAGTAAACATGCCGCGCCAGAATTTCAAACAATGCGAGTCTACAGGGTCTCAGTGTAAAGGAGATTGAGACATTTGCCTCGTTTTCCTTATGATTTTGATGATTATCAAAATGTCAAGACTTTTTAACCTAAAGATCTTAAGCTGCTTTAAAGTTAAACAGTTGTCACACAGAATAGTCTAGGAGCAGCATATGTGCAGGTTTCAAGCGACTTCACTCATGGTGGTCCCTTTCCCCACTGAGCAGCCCTATGCAATGTACATGTTGTACAGTGATAGCTCCCTGCAGTCCTCTCCTCCGTTGAACACTAATTGCCTGAGAAGTGCAGAGTCAGTAGCAAAACAAAAATAAAGTCAGTCTTTTGAAGGAGCCCGAAGAAGTCTCTCACACTTGCAAAGACATCAAAGCACACCGCGAGTGAAAACAATACTGGGCCTGCTGCCTGCTCAGGACGGGTCTTTTAACTAATCATTATGAGAGTGCAGTTTTGCTTGTAATCATCCTTCAATCTAAATGGGCTTGCTAGTGCAGAGCCAGGAGGTCTTGTTACCATAATGCAGTGAGAAAAGACCCCTGCCAGACTTTCTTTTTTTTTTTATCAGGCCTGTAATTTACTGTGAACTCTTGGTACTTGAGAGCACTGGTCACTACACTCTAAAAAAAGTGAAGAGAAACTCAAGGGAACTGGAACAAGTGTTCTTCAGATTGCAGTTACAGGGGAGCTCCAGAGGGATGTTTGGAGATCCTCTTCGAGCGGAGAAATGAACTGTCTTCATGGGACTCTATACTGTAGATTTGTGATACAGAATTTTGAGGTACTTGTTGGTTCCCTTTGAAGAAACCCAGCTGAATCATTCATTTTTAGAGTGTATGCTCCCCACTGACAACACTGAGAAAAAGGGAAGGTATGGAAGTAATTATTGAGCCTTTTTTCATTTCAAAGTACCCTATCACACTATCACAATACTTTGAAAGGCTTTATCATTAAGAGGTCAGGGGGTTGAAGATTGTTATTGCACTTTTACTGTCAGTCAATTTCTTATTAGGCTTATTCATGACTGAGAATATTTGTTCTTTTTCAACACTGTCCTACTTCAACCACACTCAGATACACACATCCACACATAGGAGTTTTGAAGAAGAGTTTAGTTTTTTGTGTGTTTTTAGGAAGTTCTTCTTCTCAAGAACTCTTTAACATGGACTGTGTGCTTGACATTTCATCCTAAATTAAGCCTCACAGATGTTTCTTTTCCTGGGCTGCTTCAATCAGCTCCGACCTTTAGACTGTAGTTCTGTGTGTTTGTTCCAGTTCGTTTTGACATGATTTCTAGTTCTTTTAATGATTGTGGGGTTTTCCTTTTGGCCCTGCCAACCAAGATGCATTTTTTGATAGTGTGAAATTCAGAGCCCTTTCATTCTGGAATCATATTGTTGTGTATCACGGACGACACAAGAACGGAAACATGAATACAGACTGAAAAAAACATTAATGTCTCCCCCTAATTTCACTGTTTTTCAAAAAATCATGTTGATACATTTTACAAGCCCTATGGACTCAGTCAGATCCAAAGATATTCCAACAAATAAATATTATCCTACAATGCAATATTCATGCCCTGGCAAAATACACTGGAATGTGACCCAGACACAATGCTGTAGAAGGCCACATTTTGTTCTTCCTGGAAGTGACCAGGATTGCTCCACAAGGAGGTGTATGGGAGGCATCCTGATCAGATGCCTGAACCACTTTAATTGGCTTCTTCAGTGTGAAGGAGCAGGGGTTCTGCCTGGATATCTAAGCCTCCCACCCTGTCCGTATGGCTGAAGGAAGCTCCTTTTGGACACTGTTATCTACTGTATGTCACTCTTGTCTGAGAGAGCTTTTGGTTATGAGCACTTTGCTTTCAGGCTCAGCTCCCGCTTCACTATGACAGTCCACTATAATGCCCAAATCACTGTGGACGCCCCATCAATCAATTGCTAACAATGGAAAATTAGTTGTCCACCATTTTCTGGTGTACCATGGCCTCAGACACTGAGGTGCCGACACTCATCCAATCTGATTTACAAATGGCTGCTAACCTTAGGTATGCTGTAGGTCACACACACCAATAAAGCCTTCAGCATTTTGGGGTGAATCTCATCCAGCCCTGTAACCTGCCACTGCAGAGGTCATTTATTACTACAATGACCTTTGTCCAAGAGACAGAAAGTGTGCAAGTTCGATTCAGAGTTCCTCAAAGTGTTTCCTACCACTGCCTGACTATTTCCGTAGATGAGGTCAGAAGTTCCCCTACCCTGCTGAGAACCCCCTGGGCAAGACCATGCCACCGTTTCCTAAGTAGTCTGACAGTGTGGCCCCTAAAGAGTTGGGCCATGAAAAGAGGCATCATATGAATTCATATTTCTCAATTTCCATGGAAGAAGGGATCGGGAATATTGACAATGCATGCAAATGATGTCGTATTGTTAAAGGGACAAATGATCCTGCAATAAACGTGACATTACACGTCATTCCATCTGATGTCACCTTTTCACATCTGACTTGTTTAGCTTGATGGGAAAGGTTTAGTTTGGGTAAATCAGTTGCCTAGTAACGCAGCAGGCTTACCTATATTTCATAATAATTTGTTTAGACACTGTATATATCAGCTGTCACAGCTGTTTACAACATCCAATGTTATTAGTAAGCCGATGAAATTTTGTATTATGACAACACCACATTACTTCCCAGACGAAACTACTCAATACATAATAGTTGCCAGTGTAGAAAGTGTGTTTTCAGTTGTGTTTGCACAAATGTATGTCTACATATAATCTTGTGCATAGAGTACCACTGTCAACATCCTGTCATAGTTGGCAGATAACATGTTCACTGGCATTTACAGAAAAATCCAATAATAGCAGAACAAGTTTACTCTCTTATGTTTAGCCTTTCTCAGGACATAACCTCTTATGGCCACATTCAATTTTTGAAATAAATGCTATGAAGTATAGATATATGGAAGCAAATAAAGAATTTTAGACTATTTAAACAATCACATCAATCAAATTATCTAGATTTCTATACATACTTTTTGGTCACACAATCTGGCCATAATAAGAAAATACATTTTTATTGAATGAGAAATCAATTTTATTACTTGCCATGCTTTACAAGCAACATGTGAATAGCTTTCTTTGAATGCATCTTTTAAAGTCCACCAGGTCAGAGTGACCCCAAAAGACACACTTGTCGCCACCAAGGGTGATTTTATTAGGTCCAGACGATAGAATTTCCATTCACTTGTCTGAATATAGACATAAAAGTGGTGAGTTGTTGAGTTAGCTAACTCAAACAGATTGTTTTGGAACCCCTGCTGAAAATGTAGTTCCTTATGTAAGACCTTGGATTCTCATGTAACATTAATTGTTAATCTGGCATGTATGTTATAGTCACATTTTTAATCTGTTGTCTTCTCTCAATTGGAGCAGGCTGTGCAGAAACTGTTTTTTTCTTATTGCACATGGTAATGGCTGCAATTGTAACTCATAAGCTTTATGATGCAGAGAAAAGGTAGCTTTGCTGTAGTCAAATACTTCCAGCAAACTGATCTCACACTCTAATTTGACAGCTTTTTAAATAAATGCCTTGCTAATAATACAGCAGGTGCTTATACTGTAATGCAGCCAACAGGATGGCTGGTTACACCATAAGACTGTGGCCATCACTCTGGCTCACTTTTAGAGACATCTGAGGTCACTCTGTCATCAAATGCTGAATGCCCTATAGTTTGAGGGCTTGGCTTACTGGTCATCATGCATACCACTGAATAAGCTGTGATAAAGTGTTCCTCAACCACACACTCACACACACACTTCCTTTTTTAATGACTGCGGGTCACTGAAAGATGTGGCCCTTTTAGTGCAAAGCTCCACTCAGGCTTGAAGTAAAAATAGCACATCAACCTTTCTTCCAGTTTTGTGGGGAAGGAAACGGGCAGTGTTCACCTAATGGCAAGCACAGAGACTGTCGTCATGGGAGTATGAACAGGGAATCTGTGTCACCATTCCCTTCCTGTTGGCCGGGCCAACAGCAGACCTTAAATCCCAAGATAAGAACTTTAAGCAGCCCCAGCTCGACTTTATTGCTGCAGCCTAATGCAAAAACCAAAGCACTTCATAAGCTGGAACTTTGCTTGCTTGTGGTACCCAGGCAGCTGGCCATTTCTCCTCTACCCATCGTATCAACAACAAGTGACAGGAACGGAAGCTTTGAGGGGAATTCCTAGAAGGGTCGCCAAGGGGAGAGCCTTGGTCTGTTTTACATTATGGACGTCTGCCATGTTTTGGCAGTTGACAACAGCGAAGGGAAGATGAGACAAATTACAATTTGAGATTCCAAAACAAAGCAGGTCTACCCAAAGCCACACCTCCATTAGTTCCATGGTGAGCCGGAGGTTTGATTATCTCATAAGTTTACGTTTGCTGTTGAAGTTCGCCACATCTTGAGCCACATTGGTGAGTCATTAGTTACTCAGTGGATGGCAGGATTGGTAACCATAAACAGAGGCGCGCTGTTTGGTGTGGGTTGGTGCATTGTGTTCCTTCATCAGTGCTCCTAAATAATCGTACACAATCCTTATTTGAATGACCAGTTTAGACATGTTTGTCATACTTGTACACATTGAACAGTGGCAATGACAACACTGGAAAAATATTTTGAGACATATTGTACCCTTAAAGCAAGCTTCCACATATAGCCATTTAAACCTTCAACATGTAAAATGACCATTGCAAAGCACATAAGTCATCCACATATGGAAAAGGTTAACCTGCTAGTGATACTACAATTCTTTTCAACATTACAAAGATTTTACACATTTAGAGTGAATAGATACAGAGGCAGCCAATATTATAAAAGATTATGTTATAGGACAAGATAAATGTCAAATAGATGTTCAAATATGGTTCACTGGCTAAAGATAGAGTACATCTTAGTTTGTCCTTTTTGTACTCAATGCTTGCTGTTCTGTGTGGGATCAACAGTATAGGAATGACTTCCTCCATCAGACCGCCACTTTTGGCTCATTCCTAGTGGAGCACATTACATCAACAGGCAGGGCAGATCTTGATTTTGAGTGACCAAGGTTAATGCCAATTAACTTCCCCTATGTACAACTGAAATCTGGATTTGAGATTACAAAGGGAGTGTCCATTGGCGACAGTCCTGTGTCAAAGTCTCCGACTTTCGAGGACAAACGTCTAGAGCTAAAGCACATGCCTTCCAGAGGGGAAAATCTGATCAGACCTTAAATTTTGATTGGTTGCATAATAAGCACTAAAACATGCATGGAGTTTTTATTTATATATTTAATTGCTGAGGCTTAATGAAATCACACTTACATACCTACACGTACATACTGTAAATATTTTAGGTTTAAGCCTATGCTCCTATCCACTTATTAAGCCACATACAGAATTGAAAAAGCTGCATGCATGCATTGATTCTGAGTTCACCACTAATTTGAAGCAACCAATAGTGAGTAGTGCAAGCGCCAGAGTCACAACACCCAAATTGATATTCATGAATGGTATTGTAACAGGTGAAACAGAGGTAATCTAAACTAGAATAATGGAGATCAAATCTAAGCCAGAGATATGCTAAATCATGCAAGTTGATAAGCTAGATCAAAAGCACACATAAATTAACTTTTCAAGGTGATAATTCAGTTGTACGAGAAGCTTTAAACAATCAATGCAGTTCAGTGTTAACAACAACACCAGCTGACTGATGTGAGAGATTCCCCCTGAACACAATCAGAGGAGGGAAAAACCAAAAAGCAATGAGTCTGAGTGAAGTTTTAAGTGGCTGGTGACTGTTGCCCAGTGCGGTCTGCCGCATGTGTTTTAATACAGAGTTCTGAGGTCAAGAACAGCACACCTGGGACACAGCGCGCACACTGCTAGAGGAAGTGGTCCTCTGCCAAAGAAAGCAATAGATATTTCCAGCTAATTCACCAGTCGGCTGAGACCCCCCTCTGACCCCCCTTTTAAACTCCTTCCTTTGTAAAGGATGAACACAATGTCCCTAATTGGACGTTTTGATAGTGTAGAACAATTTATGCAGTAGATGCTTCTATCATAGTTACATGTTACTGATATAGGCCAAGTGCTAAACAAGACTTGTATTGTCTTATTCAGATAGTCAGGTTATTTTGTGTCCTCACATATGACATGCACATATCAAGGCACAAGGCATGTTTCAGTAGCTCTAGATCTTGCGACCTGTTAGTAACAGAAATGTTTAATTGCTGCTTACATTTGTTGTAATTAATAACAGTCTAACACATTGAGGCATAAAAGCATTGCATTTTTACAGTCTGGTATTCGCTTCCTTACTCTTACTCTTACTCGTTTGTTGATCTGCTCTTCTTGTCATAAGTTGTCAAATAAGCATCATGTGGGTCGTGATAAGCCTTTTTGGTTGTCACACTGTATTGCATTTGTCTTACTAAGTGTTTTGAACCATACTTTAAACCACCTACAACTGTGAAAGTGAAAAGTGAATTTGGATCACGTGCAATGTTTTGCTACTAGATCAGCTACATGCATTCAGTACATCAGTTGTTATATAACTCGTAAAAAGATTGTTTAAGTGATTAAGTTAATTAAATAGGTTAGGTAATATGTTACACATACAGTACGAGATTACAATTGTAATGTAATGTTTAAAGGCAGAAAAAAACTATGCAGCATCTGCAACTTAGATCACATAATGGCCATTATGATGTGATTTGCAAACCCTCCATTTCATTGCTTTTCCAATATTCAGTGTCAAGCCACAGAAGTAGAATTGCCTCCAAGTGAATATTGGCTATTATGCTGCATTCATAGGGAGGGGAGGAAAAACATTATGTCTCCTTGGCTTATCTCATGGAGTCAAAAATCACCACAGGCAGGTTAGTTAGAGCTGCACCCCTCCCTCTGATTCCATTAAAATATCTCATCTCTTAGACAGATTCTATCTTGAATAGTCCAGTTTGTTATTCCAATGCCTGCACCCATTTCCACACATGGCAACTGGACAAGTAATAGCGTTCATCTATTACGACGCAAACCCACAGGTTGAATTCCGACTGAGTGGCCAATAAAATTACTATTCAGATTTGTATGGACTATATCTGTGCAGGCCATTTGTTTTAATGGCAAGTGCTTTGTTTTTATGGTTTGGTGGCACTCTGAAGCCTATAGAACTTTTTGTTATTTCGTGTCATACTGTTTGATGCTGCGGATGTGTACTTTTTTCCCCCCAAGGTTTAGCCAGTTTAACAGTGTTCAGCTTCATTGTTCCATACTAAATTCTGTAATGGAGAAAGTGTTGATATGGATTTTATTTCTTTTCAAATGTGGTTTGTTTACACTACAATTTGTATAACTTTTTCAGTGGTTTGACATGTAAACATGCGGACAAGACTGAAAATGAAACAATATGCATACTGCACATGGGTGGTGGTTGGTTTGAGACAATTAAGCCCTCATCTGGAATGACTGCAGCAGTCATAACTACAATGCGTCAGGTGCTGTAGAAGTCAGAGCACTCTCCAAAGTTTATTTTGATAGGATTAACTTGACTCCGAATGCAGAACCCGACCCGACAAGGCCACCAGGGAAAATGTGAAGCAGAGGTTGTCACTGTTACAAATTCTCGTGGTTCCTGTTACTAATTGCAAGCTGAGCTTCATGAAGTTCAGTGTCTGGTATAGTCTGATATGTTTTTCATTTTTTTCTTGTAAGACTTGATGCAAAGAAATAGTAGGATCTGTTCGAATTTCAGACTAGATTGATTAGACAGGTTTAGTTAAATTGGGAAACTAACCTAGCTCTTGTTTGTAGACATATTATTCCTGTCTTAATGAAATTGCTTACACAAAACAGTGAACTAAAGAAAGAGCTTTTTCTTTTAAGTGATGAACAAAATATAGTGTGACAACACAATCTGACAGACATCAGCAAAGCTAGTCAAGAGAAGGTTATCTAAGGAGGCAAAACAACAAGTAAAACAAGGTGGGGCAGGGTGAGGAAAAAGGCTTTTCTTTTGGGTGGGAGTTATCAGAGAGGCCCCTGGTTCTCCGCCTCCTAAACGTTGTTGAGGTTCCTGATGTGTAAGGATTTGGTGGAGTTTTTCCTGTCCTGTATCTTTAAAGGAGGGAAACCCAAATGATTAGCTGTTACTCAAGCATTGCTCAAAAGGATGTGTTCAAGGGCCTCTAACTGTGAGCCCAGAAGCAGCCTTAATGATTGAAATGCCCAAAAATATCAGAAGGCCTTGAATTCTAAATTAGGGGCAGAACCCAGCATCAACACTGCTGTCTGCTTCCAAGACAATATTTAGGAGGGTATTTATAAAGTCTGGAGCTAACTGGAAATCATGTTTAACGACCTTAATAGATAAGAGTCAGCAATGATTTTTGTTTTTTTTTTAAACACAGCTGTTTCCTCTGAAACAAAACAATCAAATCCTTGAATGAGTATGATAGAATATATGGGTTTACTGTACAGGAAGCTGACATGCTGACATTTCACTCCACCCGCACTTCATTTAAGATCTAACAGGAACACAGCTGATGTCCTTTGTTTCTGGAATCAAATGTTTACCACTCCCAGTGAAAAAGCACCCACTTATCCTTGAGTCAAACGTTTACGTTTGTAAAGACCACCATGTAATTTCCCCACAACCTACTATGATGTGATTAACTGTAAGGCAGGTAGTGGTCATCCTCATTTCCTGCATCAAAATCCTTTTTTATTATTACCTAACACTGTTAAATACCCAGCAAATATTAATTAGAGTTGGATTATTTAGTATTCAGATTTCAGAATTTGGGACTCCAGAGTGACTTGTTGCAGGCGCCACAGCTTGGCTAGAGGTAGCAGTGCTCCTTCCCTTTAAAGAGCTTAAACAGCTTTCTATTAATATATTTCCAGTGTTTACATTTAATCATTTGTATGTCTCACTGTTCCATTTGGTTGTGGGAATATCTGCTTTTCCAATTGTAGAATGGTTTTCAATTAAGGGCATCCCACTCATGCAACCAATTATTCCAGATGTTAATATCCTTTCACATACTACTGTAGCTTGGACATTACTCCATTTTATGTTGCCGGGGCCATAATTAATCAGAGACAAACATAGACAAACATTCAGAGATGATTTTGATTGTTAAGTCCTGGTAAAGTTTTATTTAAAAATGCAAAAATAAGTTAGTAGTCAATATCCCAGAAACAAATGCTAAATGAACTTTTTTCCAGAGCTTTCTGTATGTTTGTGTGGGGGGTGAACACGAGCATAATTGGATTTGAGCACAGTTCTCTGAATCACATTAGCACAGAGCCCATAGTGTACCAGGTTCCACAGAAGGCAACACAGCTGCGCAAAAACAGGTATATGGAAAACCAAGCTGATACAAAACAGAAATGTCTGCACTGAACAACAAGGAGTGGCGATGGGTGGGGGGGCGGGAGGTCTCCAACCATGATCGGGGACCACCTCGAAATGGACCCACAGAATCCAGCAAAAAGAAAAGTTGATCTTCAGCCAGTATGTTACGGGATTTCTGTGTTGCCCTACACTGAGGGACTGTTACAGCACGCTAGTAGAAAAAACAAAAGATCCATCTTGACTCAGCGGTTTTGATGAGACATGAGAAATGGTGACAGACTGATCTTGTAGTTTACTTTGCCTGAAGGCTGTGCGGAGTGTCGCCATGTAAATCAGCTTAGCTTGACTTTCATTAAGTGTTATAGCTGTTAAAAGGAAGATGGATATGCTTTGATAGTGGTAATAGTTTCCTGAAAGCAAACAGTATGCGCATTCATCATTTAGGCTTCCTCTTTCAGACGCGTGGCAATTGTTAGCAATTAGGGCTACCTGGTTACAGATCAGTATCAGTGACTCCACTATGTTTACCACAGAACTCCAAGCTTCGAGTGTGTGTGCATGTTCGTGAGGATCCGTTTGGACCATACCCCCAACAAACGTGTGAACACGGCTAACATGAACACAATGCCAGACTGAATAACGCCTCAGTCTGCCACTGTTGCATTCTATTCTGAACATTGAATACCTTTGGAATAGTACAGGAGCTTTTAACACTGTGGCCTAACCTGTAACACTTTCTTCTAAATACATTTCCATTTGGCTACTCTCTGTTGCCAGTTGATATGGCAATATAGTGATTCAGCCAAGGTCATTAAAGCATTTTGATTTGTTGCCCTTAACACTCAGCGTCTGGTAGATCTTAAGTGGAAAATAACTCACAGGAGGTGTTGCTCTTGGTGTTTTTGGCAGCAGTTTTTTTTTCTTTTGAATAAATAGAAGAATACATTAAATATAAGACCTGCAGTCCACAGACCTATAGCCACCTACAGAAGCTGCATTGGCATCAACAGAAAAATCCAAGGAAAAGACATCACAGCAAAAACCACATTGTTTGATTGACAAGTGAACTCTGGGAAGAACAGTGCAGTAACACCACAGCAATGAACGCTTCACACCAAAGATATTGCCAAAATGACAAAATAAGGATCTTGTGGATTACCACTTGAACTTTTAACCAGATGAGCACAAACAGACACAAAAACCAAATGAAGTACGTTTCTTTCAGCATGTTATATCATCATCGCTGCCATAACCATATGCTCGTGAAACCAGAGTGCAGCTACACGTTTTGTGATTACACACATATGGTAGCGATTAAGCTCATGCCAGTCGGGCTAGCCTCTTGTGGCTAGACATTGTGGTAGTCACACCAGTTTCACTGAAGTCATAGTGCCAAGCATGGTTAGTGTCACTGGAGATGATTTGAACCTGACGCAGCCATGTCTTCACAGAACTAGTGCTGGAGTCGTCTGGTAAGCTGTATGGTTGTGTGCCGGATGACGGTGAAGTTGGATTAGTCTAATATCATTGTCTGAGTAACAGTTTCCAAAGATGTTAACGGCAGTTTGATGAGCTTTTTCCTGCTGTCCGTTTTCCTGCCTAAAGGTTGTGGTTCACCAAGGAGGGCGGGGCCAGAGAGTTCGATTTCTTTGCGACAGGCACTGAGTCAATTGAAGTGATGCAGGCTGGCATATTCATCCAAGAGTGCGGTGGCTGAATACGTGCTGATTTGCACGGGCGCACTAACATTTCCTCTCCTAAAATAGCCTCTTTCTTGCACAAGAAATGTATAGTCTTTCTTTCCCGATCAATTTTAGTATGGGCTAGCAAAGGGATTAGTTATTGAATAACTCCACCAGTGTAGAAGATCCATGTGAATACGAAATCAAAAGGTACGTACATCGAAAGTAAGGAAATATCTGTAATTGATTATAGCTGCTTCCTGCAGCTTTTGTGAAGTTGAGACTTAAAGGAAAAGCCCAACCAAAATTGAAACTCCTGCTTTTGTTTGCTCACATTAATGTTGGTCAAAACTCACAGACCCACAGATCTCAGCTATCTCTCAAACCTATTGAATTTATTGATAACATCCATAGTCCAATGGTTTCCAACCTGGGGTCAGGAGGCTGGATACATCTTAAGGGTTGCAATGATTAACAAGATACAGTAGGAAATGAGAAAAAGCAACATATTTCTGCACTCACTCTTTGGTTAAACTGCTTGCAATTCACAGACATATACAACCTGTGACAAGGGCTCGCGATTAGACGTTGCTTTGCTTACATGGAAAAGGTTGGGAACCACTGCCATGAACTGTGGAAAAACAATGATATCATATCTGTGACATCACACATAGGTAAGGGACTTTTGGTTGGCTTCAGTTGGGTTTACAGTTTGCCACCATCATGGACGCTTAATTGGAGCCAGAAAATCCAAAATTGTGCAATAAGTATGGAGCCTGGATGAGTGCAGCTGAACTTGTTTGGAATAGCAACATTTATTAATCTTTTACATATTATTTTTACTTTTGTTGTAATACATAAACTTTTCTAATGTGCCTGTGTCTATTTTCTATCCACTAAAATGAATTATTTATTGAGTTTGTGAGGTTGAAAGTCATTAATTTGAATTCACTAATTCTCTCACTCAGTGATTGCTGACTGTACCTTCTCAAATAAGAAAATCATCCATTATTTGGTTTGCTGTTTGGTAAAGGAGGCGATGTCTCTTGGCATAAAACAACAATAACTGTGACTACCATCTCTATGCATTATAATATTGCTTGACAATAGCCCCTGTTTAAGCAGTGACAGCTTAGACATTTTTCTTGCCTCCTTGCCTAAATTGTTGCTGTTTTTGTCCTCACTCAAACGAGTGTGGAAAATTACCAAATTACCAATTACCAGACAGTGGAGACAGAAGAGTGTATCATACAAACAGGAAAAGGTGTCACCCTCGTTAAAGACAACCAGATCTACAGCAACTCATTTTAAAACAACAGGAGCTGAGTGCCAAAGTGCTTACCTAAAGGTCACATCAACAGCTCAGGTAGTCTACATTACCTGGCTCCTGGCAGTTTTGTTAGGCAATTTTCAGCAAAACACACCTTACACATTCCCCTCTTAAAGAAAAAACAAGTAATGGAAAGGGCAAGGAAGAATCAAGGGGGATTAAACCTAGAAACTGACTACAAAACAAACCGCTGAGAGGGAAGTTGCCTGGTTGGAGGTGGCATGTTTATTGTATCCAAACCTATCTTCCAGCTCCCTGCCACAAACTTCCAAACAGTGTCAGCTGGTAAACCATAAAGTTTGTTTCGATGCTCTGTAGTCTTAATTGTTCTTGTTGACTCATGCTCCGACTCCTCAGCTGCAAAAAATGCCACCATGCCCTCAGACTCCCCCTCTGTAGCTTATTTGTTTAATTTTGTTTTTGTGGAAAGTGACGTTGATTTCCACTTTCGCATTCAAAGAACAAATGAGAAAATTTGTTCCCAAAATAAGATAAGCACCATTTGAACTCTTTTATTGACTTCTTCTTTTATTTTTCACTTACTCCTAACTGGAAGTATATGCTTTACAGGATAGTTGCTTAAGTATTTGGTTGACAAAGTGAAAATACACAGACTGACAGTACTCTCTACATTTTTTAAATGAACTTTAGAAACTGATTTTTCTCTTCAAAGACCTTTTCATATCCTCCTTTCTCCCCTATGGGACATTTTATTTTAGTTTTTTTCTCTCATTCATTTTAGGGTGACATGGTGACATGGCTTTTTAGGTTTCTTAGTTTGATTTCTTAGTCTTTCTTTCCTCCTTTTTTTACTTTGTATTTCTATTTACAAATAAACTGATCGCACATTAACTGATCCTTTCAGTTCTTGATGAATGGCCTGGAATTATGGTTGCTGATCTGTACGGCTTTCAACACAGTAACAAGTAACATTTCTGTGGCATGTCGATGCATCACACAATACATCTATTCATCTCTCAAAGGACGCCCTAACAGAGACTAGCTGTGCACTATGTACTGATATCAATCCAAATTCTGGCAGTGATAATTTCCTCTTTTACAATGCTCTTCAGATTGATGTTTGTGCAGAGCAGTCCAGAAATACATTATCTAAACTAATAGTCTTGCTCTTAATGACACCAAGCCTTTTATTCTGTGCCAAATTGCTCTAGTCAGACGCCTTTCGGGTGTTTCTTCCTACTCGAGGCACCACTATTGGGTTTCCAGCCCTTAATTTAGTTCAAATCAACATCCCCACCCAGAACAAATGGTCTACCTCAGATGACTCTCAAAACAGATCACACAGGATGAGCCCAGGTCTCCAACCGTGTTTCCTATAACCTTTGAAAGCCCTCAGAGGAGCCTCTCCTTGTCAAGTCAAAGGCGGATCAAAAGTTTTGATGTTTTTCTTTGCTGTGTGTTTCCTGTCCAGTCGGTTGACCAACTGACTCCAACTCAAAATGAGTGAAATGGTGAATGAAATTCACAAGAAGTAGTAAGTAGTAATAATAAAAGTAGGTGGGCACCAGAATATGGGAAGTCCACAACTCATGTCCCGTAAATGATTATTTGTTATCAGTAGTGGTAGTAGTAGTAGGAAGAGTAGAAGTAGCACTGTGTCTCTTAGCTCTTATTTGTTTATTGGAATTCAATATCAATCGTTTAAATCTGTTAAGTTAGAGTGAGATTTTCTTTTGAACAAGAGGGATAGGTTTCAACTATACAAACATTTCTCTGAAGCAAAACTGGAGCCTGAGATAATCTCACTGGTTGAGTTAAACCTCAAAACCACAGCAGGCAGAGATAAAGAACCACAGTCAGCTAAGGGATTGAATATATGAATGACAGTGATTCATTTTATCACTCATTCATGATATTAAAAGACTAATACTGTGGGCTAACTAGCTGACCTAGTATAGATTGTATTTTTTCAATGGCAGCCTCAGGCTTCATGTTCGCAACCTCTCCTCCCTCATGCATGCATTTCTCCCTGTATGCTAGTCTGACATTACTAAGCCAGAAAATTTGAGGTTATTTGGCTTGCCCACTGAGGTTTGACTCAGCCAATGAGATTATTTAAAAATGTTTGTATTATATAACTACAACTTGTATCCAAACAATGGTGATTGTGCATAAATGTGCAGCCTGACAAGTCTGTCAGTCAGAGGCAAAGAGAGAGGAGCAGGAGGACTGGGTAGGAGGAGGAGAATCTCCCTCAGGGAGGATACAGCAGGGCAGGAGACAACATGGCAAAGGCAGCAGGAACACTCGAAGAACATGGCCGACTGCCAAGAGTAGTTTGGCGGACCTCGGCTGACACAGCACTTCACTGCAGCAGCCACACAAGCTTTCTTTGGTTAAGGCTTACAGGGATTTGTGCTGAAACAACTCAAACTCCCTCTGCCTCATGCATGTAAACAGTGCACACAGATCAAGATCGGATGCTGTCAGACATGACAATACTCTTACAAAACCAATATGTGCACACTGGAGAGGTCTAAATTAAGCTTGTAAAGTACCATGCAAACGCAAGGCATGCTGCCATATAAACAAAATCCATGCCAGAACACACAGTATTAGACAGACCACACAAAAACACACAGTGCACATCCAAACTTGTGATCATGTCAGGACTATCATGTTCTGCATTCATTCCCCAAACTCTAAGCCTTTCCATATCTGTAATATGTCTAACCACAATCTGTACTTTAACCCTAATACTAAAAAAGAAGTGAGGAAATTTGAAGGTTCACACAGTACTGAAACCATATATACAGTGTTAGTGAAAGTACACACATAATGTACTAGTGATACTGTGCACACATTAGTGAAAAACACACTCGTACTATTGAAAAACATCTCGTATACAAACTATTGAAACAAAGCACAGATATCTGTGAAACACACATACACACACACATTCCCTTGTGCTTGAGAAATTAGTCAGATATAAGTCATAGATGGTTATGTGCTGTTGTTTGAAGGCATTACAACTGTCTACCATTCATCCATCCAGCCAGCCATAAGTCATGTCCTCCAGCTCCTCCTGGGGGATACCAAGGTGTCCTGATGGTAGAAAGATGGTACAATATATAATCCTTCCCCAGCATGCCCTGGGCCTATTTAAGGTTCTCCTCCTGGCTAGACTTGCCAGGGATACCTTGTACATGTAGGTATCTGGGATGATTTAGATCAAACCACCTCAACTGACTGCTTTCACTGAAGAGCAGCGGCTTCAAGAGTCCAGACATCCTATCAACAAAACTCATTTTGGCAGGTTGTGCCAGTAGTCAGTTTTACATTTCCCTTATCCTAAAGGCTGAATAATAGTTATACAATGCAATGTTTGGGAAACAGAGAATGTTTGCACCTGCCTGGTCACTAATTAAAACTTTGGTTTGATTTTGTCATTATCGCACAACAGTAGAGGGCACAAACCCGAATTGGGCCCCTTCCATTCACACACACCCCAATAGCAGCGAGCTACCATGCATGGTGACCTGACCATCAGAAGCAATTTGGACACTTCGACATGTGGACAGAAGGAGCTGGGGATCAAACCGCCAACCCTGTGATTAGTGGACGACCCACTCTACCTCATGAACAACAGGCGCCCCTATAGTGTGATGAATGGGTTTAAGGAGGTCTGATCTGAGAGACTACACTAGGGAAGGCTGATGATGATGATGATTTTGGATGCAGTGTGTAGTATAAGTGACTTTGTTTGTGTGTTTGTAAATACATTTTTATATGCCTTTATGTGTATGTGTGTATTCATGTGTCTGCATTCAAGTGCTTCATCACTGTATGCAAGCCAAGTTTGCAATTTTGGCATAAAAAGTGTCTCATAAACACTTACATACAGTATGTATGCACACACACACACACCCACACAGACACACACCCCTGCGGCCTGTCAATGGGAAATATTTATGATGACAGTAATATTTCCTCTGCTGCAAGTGGTTATTAACATGTACATTTACAAGGACTAATTGCTGTGTTACTTCTGATAACTTTACCTTTTGTTGATTGTGATATTTATGATAGAGGCATTTAAGCTATTGCTAGACTTGAGATTATACTAAACCAGAAAATGGGGAAAAACAGTGTCAGCCAAATGTTGCAAATATATTGTCTTCCATTCATAAAATAAAGTAAAACAAAACAAATCGCTCCATATGTTATGCTTGACCTGGGCTCACCTTAGCTGTGCACATATTGTGATGAACACAGCAAGGCCAAGTTCTCAAATTATCCTAATATTTACTTTAAAATCATTAAACACACTTGACTGAATCAACCTCTGAGTTTTAAGGAAAGTGTAGTATAAACACTAGAGTTATCACTGAGGTGACAATGCTGACATGAGTTTTAAATGAGCCGTAAAAAAAACACATCCGATGTCTCTAAATAAGTTTCCCTTGGCCTTTGGAAGATAATATTTTCATTACCTGTTTTTTCACGTCATAATTGCAACATTTATAGCTGCAGGGCAGAAGCTATGACTCCTCTGCAGCAGAGTTTTTGAATGCTGGATTACGGTAAGCTGTCTGATCACTGCTCAGATCTTATCAGTTTTGTAACAGTGACTGTAAGGCTTTGAATAAGAAGCATTTTACAAAGGAAGACCAATAGAGGACAGATATATTTTAGTTATTGATGGACATTGTCCACAGCAGTGAGTGAGCAGGTGGGGGTTCAGTGTCCTACTAATAGGATAACTTTACAGACTAGCCTCAAACTAGCTTCATGTGAACTCAGTAAAAGGTGACATGGCTAGTTTGCCAGTGAGGTATGGTAAGCTAATATTAGCTCAGAGTGACAAAGGAGCAAAGCCGTCACCAAACTGCTTCATGGCTAATTACATGCCGAAGGAACCTGACTGCTCTGGTGCTTGACACCACCATCCGGTGCTGCACTGTTTTAGGAAACAAACGTCCACTTCCAATGCTGGCTGCCAGCTGCTAGTGCAGCAACAAATGATGGCAATCATTTGGGAAAAAGCTCCTCCCAGATGTGAGGGCAGCTTCAGGTCTTATAAAGTGAAGAAGTCTTGCTTTTACAACCACCCACTCAACGTCCACCGAAAGGTTTCCCTTCCGTTCCACAAGTATATTAGGTCTACTTATTTGGAGAACCTAATAACGATTATTCAGGGTGGCAGGGTGGCCTAGTGGTTACAGTGACCGTCCCATCATGTAAAGGACAAGGGTTCAATTGCAGTAACAGCCGTACGTCCTGGCCAAGAGCCCTTCAGCAAGATGCTGAAACCACTCACTCAGTCACTGAAAGTCACTTTGGACATGATTGCTCGCCACATGTTAACATGCTCTGAATTAAGTGGAGTGTTTTTTAAATTTTCATATTAAATCTAGAACGTCAGGCCCTAAAAAAACATTGTGACTCATGGAGCAGATAAACAGGCGAAAAGAATTTATCACAACGCGTGCGGTCACTGAACATTAATACCACATCTCATTGATGAGAAAGACACACTTTGTGGAATTAAGAGTTCAGCCGTGAACTAGGTGAAGGAATAAGAAAAACAATGTAGGGATGTGTGTTTGGATGGAAGAAGATAATGTCTTTATAATATGTCGCATAGCTCAGTGTCACACTGGAACAAAAATAATGAAAACAGACATGGTCTTGCCTTACACTTTATGTAAATGGTCCTAATATATGTGGGAAAATTAAACACTGGGTAGGACCATTTTACACAACACTGACATCACTTTTGTTGTCAATAGATGCCAACTCTAATTGGTTATGATGTATGTACCAGAGCTGAAGCAGCATTTATGTAAGAACAAGATCTTCTGTTACCATCTCTTTGTAACTTATTTTTATTGAATGATAGAGGAATCGCAGGTGTGTCATATATTTCTTGCATCTTACTGAGTAAGAGAAGATACTGTATACTGCCTATTACTGGTCAGCACATACAGAAACAACCACATTCACACCTACATGCAATTTTGACCCTCCAATCAACCTCATCTGAATAATTCTGGACTGTGGGACAAACCCAAAGTGCTAGAAGGAAACCTGGGCATACGTGAGAAGAATGTGCAAACTCCACATTAAAAGGAAGAACGTGATCAGCTGGATCAGATGTGAATCCAGGGCATTCTTGCCATGAGGCAACAATGTAACCACAAAGCCACAGTCTGACCACACTTTCAAAATACTTACTTACTTACAGAAATGGTAATTAAAATATATTCATGCCTTTCATGTAAATATTTTGTTTACAAGCTGCTAGACCTCCCAGACCTATTATGGTTGTCCTTTATTAACGTGCTTTGTGCCTCTCAAATAAATTAATTTAACTAATATCTTACATTACATGAAATAATTTAAACTCTAAACAATGACACTAAAGGGACCCATCTCCCTTGTGTTTGAATTTCTTATTGAGAGAGCGAGA
This sequence comes from Macquaria ambigua, assembly GCA_008360985.2. Lineage (NCBI taxonomy): Eukaryota > Metazoa > Chordata > Actinopteri > Centrarchiformes > Percichthyidae > Macquaria > Macquaria ambigua. The sequence goes on from VMKM01000154.1 coordinate 419,811, forward strand.
GTGTTTCGTCCTTGATTTGGAAGAATGAATGTTTGATTACAGCATAAGTGTTGGCACATTGCTGCTGCTGTAATGCCTTTAGGAAGGCATGCAAACTGGCCAATCAGAGCAGAGATACTGACTCAGCTATGGCAAAATAAACAGAGATGATATCTGCTTTTTATTTCTGCAAGTCAGAATACGTGAGAACCTAAACTAGAATGACAGGTGTTGAGCAACAAGGTAATGATTACGGTGCTGATCTTACACATCAAAAGCCAAGCAAAGGAGTGTGGAATACATTTTTAGAAATGTGAGATTGATATCTACCTGTTATCACTGCGCCAGCAAAATGCCACAATATAATTTCAAAGCCTAAGGGTCCCGCAGAGAAAAAAAAATAAAATAAAAAGTGATGATAACAAGAGTGCTTCCAATATTTCACAAGTAGGAGTCTGGAAACATTTCAAAATTGGTTGCTGGCTCTTTTTAATAATTCACATTTAAGCAAACAATAATTCAGTGTTCACATGCCCACAGGAGAGGGTAAATGAGGATAAAACTAACCAAACAACAGCCACATTCAACAGTTAGTAATTGTATGGTGGCTACTGTTTACATACAAGTTTAAAATGCTCCCACATCTTGATACAGATTATCTGTAAAGTGCCCACGGTTATTACAGGGAAAAAAGTTAATGCAGAGACTTTTGGTATTTTAGTTACTAATGCTTTGAAGTGGATAAACGCTGTGGGATTCCCGTATCTCCCGGAAGAAAAAAAAAAAGAGCAGGACATGCACCTTGAATCACTGCGATGTAAGACATTATTGGATTTTATAAACAACTGCAAAGCATGGGGCCCACTCATGGAAGAACAAGCATGATGTATGAGTTGGCCAATTATGAACATACAGTTGATTTGTGGAACATCACTCTCTCCCATTGATTTGTGCTTTTTTATCTGTTTGTTGTTTTAGTTACAAATCCTCCAGATTAGCTGGTAATGAAAAAAAGCTGACAATCCCGCTCAGAAACGGGGACAAAAGGAAATGCGGATGGGAAATGTGAGGTGGGCCCACGCCCTTGAGTATAATGCCTCAGACATGGACTTTATGGCCATTACCAGTCCCTAATTTGATTCCGCCGTACGATCCGGAACAATCAGGACCAGGCTTGTCTTTAAGGATGACTGGTAAAACCCAGCCAATGGAAAAGTCAGTCTGCATAGCAACATCTAGACGATGCAAAAACAAGCTCACTCAGACCCCTCATAGGTCAGTTAAAACATCAGGAGGAAACAGACCTGACAATGCGCACACCTGTAGCCACTACAATGGAAAAAGGCAGAAAAAAAAGCAGACAAACTCTCCAACTGCCAACAAAAACCCACTACATCACAATTACTAGAACTATCTTACAGTAGAGACTTCTATATGGCAGTGCAATATGTGAATCTCTTTGTAGCTAGTTAGAACATGATGGAAACTTGTTCCTCATCCTCACTACCGTGGCCAGTTTAACAGCTTTTCCATGGGAACGCTCCCCAGTATACCCCAGCTGCCGGAAGGGAGCCAAGAGATGCTGGGTTTGAATGTGGGCGAGGGCGAGCCTCCATTAAACTGGTGATCCCAGCATGGCGGTAAACCTCGGTGTGCTTCACTCCTTCCTACTGTAAAAGCCTGGTTAAGGCGTCAGGCCTGGCTAGGCAGAGACAGCCCTCGGCCCCTCCCTGGCCAAATATTGTACCTCCAACCTGATGCTAAAGCTGGAGTAAATGCTTTGCTTTCAATCCAACGCTAATGCTAGAACCCTAATGGATCTCCAAGGAATGCTAATGTCTCAGTAGTACTTCCTACTGTTTGTTCAGCTTTCTGAATAAGAATAAAAATGGATGAACTTGCAGTATACAGTATGTATAGACAATTTATTCTGACAGAAAAGTAAGAAAGCGGTTTATTGTGCTTACCTTTCACTCGCTGACATTAGCTTGTTTACAGTGCTGCTGATTCATGTGGGTAACTGCTAGTCCAATCTTCAACAGTTCGAACATCAATCCATGTTTCAGTCGTATAGAGTTGTCAGTGCCAACCTTAGAGAAAATATTACAAGGACTTTTTTTTTTACCCATTTTCCAGTTGCGAGGTGCATCTTTAAAGGTATTTGTGATGTTCACAGTCTATCCAAAATTATGAAATCTTTGCCTGTGGTGAAACCGACCTTAAATACAATATTTCCACAGCTGAGTTTTCAACATTACTAAACATGGCTCTGTTTTTCCCTTCTTCACAGCTTGTATAGTGAAGAAAATCAAAGGTAGGGCTGGGTAAATGGCTAAACACTATCACATTTGTTGTCCTCCCCTGAGAGACACATCAATTGTCTTAAAGTCAAACTGAACTTTACAGATTAAACATTTGGGAGGACCCATTGTACTATTAACTTCCAATTCCATTTGGAAAGTGGAACCTACCAAGCAGCTAGCTTCCACCAAAAGAAATAGCCAAATAGCCTTCTGGTAACTCCAAAGTTGTCTTATTTACATGTCTGCTTAGCTAGCATGCTAGTCAACGGTATGTCTGGGACTCACCTAGGTTTTATTCACTTAGCAGCTTTTGTGGAGTCTGTGTCTTCACTTTGAGACTGCATGCAGTCACATGTGCTTGCTATTGATGGAGTGCACAATGTTAGCTCTAATATGAGCATACCAACAAAATCAGCGGAAAACCGGCTCTGTCTCTGAACTGAAATTAAATTCTTTCATTTTCTGCTGCAGCATACATACAAATTAGAAACCAAACGAGAGAAAAATATATTTTATATTTTTTGGTCTCACACACAGCCAATGAAATCGCTTCATTTTAAACCCTATTTGCATAAATCAGTAACACCACTGTTTTGTCATTGGCAGACGGTTACACTGACTATCTGATATTTCAAACTATTGACTATAAATTTAAAAAGAAATACTGATATGATTTTTGATTGCAAAAACTGATGACTAAATGTGATTTCACTGGGACTTTAAGAAAGCTTGAAATCCCAGCAGCCATTAAACTAACACAGATCAGCAACACTTGCCAGCTCACGCTCATATTCATTGTCATTTTGTGCAAGTATATGCAAAGTATATAGCAAAAATATGACTGATTTAAGCTCTGTCTTGCTACTTCATCATATATTAGGCTGTTTTGTTCTTACACATAAACCTTTGCCACATTGCTTTGAGAATGCTATGCATTTTTAGCACATACTGTGTAATACAACAGCTGGGAGAGCAAGGTGTATATCTGTATTCCTGGTTATGGCCAGGAGAGTGGTACCTCCCACACTTTATCTGTTTAAACCTTGATTATACCCATCCACAGCTGTGAGTGTGACTTTATGATGAGTTATTAATATTTACTGCCTAGTTGTTCATTGAGCCATTCATAGTCACAACCCCACCCCAGTTGACCATGCTGGCCATGGTCCTTAACTGTAATCCTAGATGACCTCACTTGCTGGTTGATAGCATGTTTGTGGTTATTAGTCTACATAATGGTTACAATTAATTTGGGTGGGGAAAATCTGTGATTCAGTAAGTGCCAGTCAGATAAAATAACATAATGTCTGTGGAAGAACACTGACCACTCTGTCTGGAACTGTCTTTGACCTCTGAATTATAAGTACAAAGAAAGAGGTCAGCCAGAGGTTATGGTGCAGCTCATTCACAACCAGCATATAGTATTTGACAGGAGTTTATGAGAGCGGTGCTTAACGCTGTTTGACAGCGGCCTGAGTTTTCCTTTAATGTGGCAAGTCAGACGCCCTTCCATAGCGCTTGGGTTACTGTCTTCTATCCTCTCTCATTTTAGGCTCAGCTGTAGAGGCGTACTGGGTGAAAAAAGATCTTTATTGAATTAGCTCCTGACTGTAAAGTTAACTGCCATCAAGCTACGGACTTTTTCTCAGGTCTTAGGCCAACAGGTTTCTTTTGATGCGTAAGGATCCCAGACCTCTGCCTTGTCATTGGGCAGAGCCTTTGTGTGCAGTCATACAAAGGTAAATGAGGCATTCATTCTGGTAAATCATTCAATTAAATACAGTAAACAAGATTAAACAATATTGCATCTGCAAGGTCATACAAGATTAAATCCATGCATATTAAATGAAACCTTAGGCAAAATGAGTTTATGAGCCAAAACCAGACTCCAAAACAATTTCAATGTGTTGTATTCACCAACACAAACACTCGCTCCACCAAAGAACACAAAAATTACAGAATATGCAAATCGCACACATACTATAAATATAAAGAGTCTGTATTTTGCTCTGCGCTAACTTGCTCATTATAGACCTGTGTGGCCTTTGCGCAGGTCTACCTCTGACTTGACGTCAGAAATCACCCACTAAATAGGAGGCACATGGGAGTTTGGAGTGAAGGTTATTTTGAAAACCCCATCGCCAGACTTGCTTGGTTTGTCTGATTTGGGTTGGACCTCACATGGTCACCACGCCACTTGTCAAATGTTTCATCTGGTTTGAAATTGCTCTGGTGTGAAAGTGGCTATCACAGCTCCAAGTGGCAGCTAGACTCCTAAATGCAGGTTTCAGTGAAAGGCAAAGCCATAATGGCACCTCATTTCCAGTCAGCCAGAACATTCTCTTACTTTTCCAACAGAGAGAATCAGGCCATCTGGCATCTGGCAATGTAGGTTATGGTGACATGCATAAAAATCTTTCAGTGGCATTACAAATGAAAAAATCCACTACTCTCCCTGACTGATTATAATAGGTGTCTTTTAACATGACTTTTTAACAGTGAACATATTCTCAGAAATTGAGGTCACAAGGGGAACATTTTATGCCCGGTGGCATTCGTTTTTTTTTTCTTAGGATGCCCTGTTTCACCGCATTTAACAAGAAAAGTTTGATCATTCTCATCTTTAGCAGAGGCACGGTATTGCCTAAAACCGCACATCTACTCTAGGCCACTCGGGAAATACAGCTGCTTACTTTTTTGTAAAATTAAGATAAACTTTGCTCATGAGCTCCTTATCTGCCAGCCTTGAGGAAGGAAAGTGTCCTTCAATCACTTTTCGGACACTGATTTTTTTTCTGCCCGTTAGGGGTATAAATCACCTTGCAATACGGTACACAAAAATGTGAGTAGAAGGAACGAATGAAGACTGAATCAGGAACGAGTATGATGTATCACCTTACTTGGGAGTGCACAAAAATAGTAACTAATTATGAAGTAATTGGTAATGAATGAAGGGTTACTAGTTTGTGCCGCTCAGTGGCTAATTCATGGTTAATCAGGAATGACTTGCGATTGATGATTCATTAACACCGTATCTCACACTCTGTTCTCTAGTAACTCATCATTATCTACTAAATAATTCCTCGAATCAGAGTTATTCAGGAACTACTCATTAACGATTCATTAATTATCAAGTTGTTCCTGATTCGGTCCTCACTCGTTCTTTTGTAACTGCTCACTATTTTGTGTACCATGTTTTAAAGTGTTACCATCCACATTCACAAGCCGACACTGACTGCACTGCAGCCTTTTTTTTTCTGACTCAAACATACAGCATGAATGCATATTAGCTGAAAGGTCAAAGCACAGGTATCTGGATTCGTAGCTTCCCAAGTGCAGGTACAAAGCCTGTTCGCGTTAGCCGGCTGCAGTGGCTGCAATGTAATCCTTGCGGGCACTTGCGCCCGTGAAAAGTACATCCACTAAAAGTGCTTGTTTTTGCCACTGACAGGCTCAGACTGTTATTTGAATTGTCTGACAACATTATGGAATGGATTCCTACAGACACAAACCGTTTGTTAAAGACTAAGATCCTTTTGTCTTCCTGCAACAACTCAACCTCTCGCAAGATTTCAGAGCGAGACTTTTCCTTGAGCGAGACTTTCTGTTTCTGGTTAAACTAAAAACTTTTTATACCTGGTTTTTCATTATTCTATAAAAAACACTGGTAAATTGTCCTGTGCCAAACAGTCCTTGCTTGTTGACTCATTTTAAGCGTCTCCTGGGTAGAAACGTCAGCTAGTTGCCCTTAAACCCTTTACCAAGCCTTTGAATTTCCTTTGTGGTTGTCCTGACACACATTCCTTGTTGTTTTTCAAGTGGAGTAAAGTAGTGACCTCACGTGAAGCGTCTGCAGCTCTGGATTTGTAGTGCAGCTGATGTTGGGTTACATCACTCCCTGAATGCAGTTTGTCCTCAGACATTACGACAAGAGTGACTTAAAATATTTTGTCTCACAGAAGATTGTTTTTTAGTCGTAGGTCAAGTAATTATATCACACCTCTGTGTCTTGGCTGGCTCCATTTTTTTCTCCTTTAATGACATTGTGTTGTGTGGAAATATGTATCAATGGTGCTTGAGAAGTGAATAAACTCAGTGGGGGAGCCCAGATTTTGTGGTCCCCCTTCAAGGGTGTGGCCTTCCCCAAACAACAACTGTCTTTATTTTAGACCTCTCTGTCAGTTCAACAAGGGTTAAAATGAACACTAATTAAATAATGTTGATCACAAACTATTTAATGGAGTAGTCTAACCTATACTACATAATAGGCTATGAGTAAACTTGCTGCTCTACTCCACTGATTATAGGATTATGTTTCATTGGGATGGTGTGCAATTGAGAACAGCACATGTCGTTCTGCACAGATAAAAAGTCTGTTAATACTTGCAAAACCATGAATGACATATTTCACATCCTCATGACTCACTGTGAGTTTTAAAAGCAATTACTCATAAATTAGATATTGGGGAAAATACTGTTCTCAAATAAAAAAATAATTAGGGAAACAGTGTGTTACAGTGTTTTTTTGCGCAGTGGCATTTGTCTAGCAATAGGACACTTTAAAATTTACAGTCAAGCAAATTATTTGGAACCTTGATCCAAGATTATATATCTGCGATAAAATGTCCTGTTTCCGTGTGGTTTTGTCACAGCTTGTGCCACCCAAACCCCAAACACGCGTTTTTCCACATGGTTTGAAAAACACAAGTGACACACCAGTGTTAGAGTGGCTTAGCATAACATTTCTGCCACCAAGTATGTGTGGCAATGCTGTGAACACACGAATAAAGTCTGGATATTATTCACTTTTACAATTCTAATACTTAATGGTAACACTGGCAGTGACATCAATAATAAAGGGGGCAATTTTAAAAACTGAAAAATTATTATGATGATTGTAGCTATTTTTTTAAATGATGCCATGAGGAGAAACATGCTGTCACACTAATATCATTGGCCCAGTATTTGCGGATGTTAGCAATTTGTGCATGTGCAGTAGTTACAGGCATTTCAACTGCTAAACACAAACCCAGTAAAAATAAAAGCCAGACAGCATCTCTTGTGGTCCAGAAAACAAAATATCTGTGCAAGAATAGCTTTTGACCTAAGAGCGTCTTTCATATGTTCTTTCCTCGTGCCTCCAGATTGGAATGTTTTTCCAACTCAGGCAATATACCATGAGAGCAAAAAATGACACACGGGAAACAATTTGTGGAGTATTTTTGGCACAAGAGTTAAATATATGAAGAGTAGGCTAAATAGTCAGCAGTGCCATGCCATTAAAAGTAGTACAGCATTTTCTAAATAAAATCTTCACAGGGAGCAGGCATTGTTGTTCACGTCACCTTTTTAGATGTTTTTCAGCATGCTTGGCATTTGTCCGTGGTTTTAAAGTGCAATGCCATGGCTGTGCGGTGATATCATGAGATATTAAATCCTTACAGACATTTTGAATTGTTTGTAGATGACTGAATTTTTTCCGCTTTTTAGTCATCTCAATGTCTGCTCAAAAATCATGAGTATATTTTGGTTATGGAATTACAATAAAGTAAAAACACAAGCGCATGTTTTGGAACAGGCAGTAAAACTCTATTGTTCATATGACTATATTCCACTTGTGGCTTCTTCTTCCTTTGTATTTGGCTTCATGCATGACCAACGCTGAACAATATTTTGGAGGGGTTCCACCTTTCTGAGGAAAATTCATCTGTCAAGCTGTTACACCTGCATTACTGGGTCTGTGACATATAACTGACTGGGATTCTTGAGATCCAGCTAAACACATATGTGGTATTGTGGTTTTATAACAGAGATTCCTCTGTTATACAAAGTGCAGTAAGTTCCCGAAGTAGGGTCTGAAGATCTCCAGGCATCCTTCTTTGTTTGTTGGGGGTCCTTAATCACATTTGTGCAGTTATAGTGACTTTAATTATAGCTTCCTCCAGTTTATTATCCTGTTCGAGAAAAAAATGAGTAAATGAACATGTTATAGCAACAAAAAATGTTGGCACCATACAGTCAGCTGTTAAAAAGACTTACCCCACACAAACCACCGGCTTAGCAAAAAATAATACAACCACTAATAAAGGCTCAGTAGTTGAGGGGGAGATTGACTGGTTCGCTGCAGGGAGAGGACAATGGCATCAGACTTTAAGGCCTGCTTTCCACCAGCTGGAGACAAGGGTGTGTTGGGATGTGTGGTGTATCATAACTTATATCAAACACTGGATACTAAAACTTAAAGAGAAAACTGAAAGAAATGTGTTAATATGTAATATCTGTATCTAAATATTTGAGCACAATAAATTAAATTCATATTTGTACATTTCGGAGCATAAATTCACCCTGTTGGATCTTTGGAGGTTATATGTCACTGCTCTCTGATTGGCTCTCTGATCGTAACAGCGATGTGACAGATGGATGTCACAGGTGTGGATCTTTTCGCCCCTTGCCACAGAAAAACAGCGCAAAAAAGATGTATGTGTGTGAAACACAGCAATGTGCATTTGAGAATAGATTTTTACGCAAGTGAATCTTTCACCACTTTATAAAAAATAAATAAAATAGTGCAAAAAATATCTCTGTGTGGGTTTGAATCTACAGGATGATACTGACAAATCATGATTATCAAATGACGATCTGTACTCACAACACCAGATTTGTACTTGAGAGATTCAGACCAATTTTTTTTTCACTTCACAAAACCTCATTTACATTTGTAAAATCTTAAAACACTTGTAAATAATATATGCAGATGTTTTACTCCATGGTGTAAGATTTTCTTACTTTACAGCTACAAATAATGCCACAAAACATCAGATCAAAAAGGCAAAACCGACCTCCTAAAAACAAGGTAACTCATGACCCTGGTATGTGTGTATACATGAGTCTTAAGTATCTGTCCCTTGCCATTGAAGGCAAGCCTGTTGTTGGCACATGCAAAAGCCTTCAGAGCACTTGTGTAAAAAGCATTAAAATTCTCCATGCAATAAAACCGTTATTTATAGGACCGTAACAGCCTTGTAGTTTGTCTTACACAAACCCCAGAGGAGGAACCAAGACACTCAATCCTCCCATAGACACTCACTGTTAAGGCTACTGCAACACATGGCCCCTCCGCTGGTTTGTATAGCTTCCTGATGCAAGCCAGTCAAGTTGCTTCTCTTTTTTTTCAGCAACATGAAAGCTAAAAGATTTATTGAAAATTAAGCGGATAAGAATTTGTGGCAAAGGCAGAGCGAGAACAAGGGGGGAACAAAAGGACAGAGCAAAATAGGTGCTCTCAGTAACACGTGTGATGTCATCTGGAAAAGTGTGTAACATTGTTAAACTGTACAAAAAAAGACAAACTTGTGACACAACACTTGCGGCATTAAGGAAGAATGTGTCACTCACTTGTTAAAATTCAAAATAAAGGAATTAGCAATCAGAGAAAAATGTTCTGAAAAAAACAGAGAAGTCGTCATGGACTCGAGGTCAGCAGAGTTCAACAGCTCCACAATGTTGTGAGAGTGAAGTTGAGTGCAGATTGGTTAAGATATGAAGCGGCTCTTCCGTGAGACCCAGCATCCTCTACTCCCTCTCACTACAGGTACCTCGGAGTGTGAGTGGGATTTTCCAGTTGCAGTTGCCGAAAGGGGCAAACCCTCAATTTGTTCATAGAAGGAGCTCAATGAGACTTCCTTTCGTCTTAAGTATGGGAAACAAAAGCATCTCTCCTGATCATAGCTGGCATTGCGGCACCCCACTGCCACAAAAAGCTGCAATAGAGCATGGAGTCTGTCGTTTTTGGACAGAATCTTGATGACAGGGCAAGCCCAGGTCTGGAAACTTGCACTTGAACATATCAGAATTTTTCATGGGCCTTTGCATCCAGCTTTCCCAGCTCACCATGAACATACATACGGGCATCGGTACAGTAAATATACAGGGATATAATGTGGTGACTGACATACTGTCCATTTTTGCTGCATATTCTTGCACAAAAGAGCAACAGGCTTCCATTATGCAGGTTCTGTGCATTGCAAGCGACTGAGGTAACAAAAATGTCAGAAGTTCAGTTCCCGCAACAGCTGTGGGATTGGTTGAAATTGCTCTCGAGGAAGATACTAAACTTCAATTTACTCCAATGTACAGTAATTATGTGAGTCAGTGAAAGTAGTGCCATTGCGGTGTTACACCAAAGTGTGCCACGGAAGTAAGGATATATGACTCATGTCAGAGAACTACATGTCGTCGGTGATTGAGGAAACAGTTGTCTTTTAATAACCTTTTATGTGTTTTTTTTTTCTTTCATAAAGCACAGTACTATCTGTGGGTAGAACATGTTGATTTTCGTTTAATTTAGATTACTTGAGTGTCCGTCAATGACCACAAATGGTGTGATGAGAGAGTTTCATCAAATGATCACATTCCTTGTTTCACTGCATCACACCATCTTCAACTTGGCCTAGCTGACCATTAATAAGAGATCATTAACACATTTCAAACTGCCCACTCTCATTTCACTTTCATTTGATTGCAGTCTGTTTTGGCAGAAAATAATAGCCGTGAAAATCTTTATGGCAACTGCTGAGTCAAAATCAGGATCACTTGGATCATTAAGTACAATAGCCTCTAGTTAAAATCCCAGATCAGTGGGAAAATGTTCATCAGTGCCCTTGAGCAAGGCACATTACCCTGAAACTTCCCCAGTGGAGCTGCTTAAAGATAGAGGACTGCTTGCACGGAGCAGGGTAACGTGTGAAACTGTGCTGTGTTAAAGAGGGCAAAGCGCAGGGGAAAAAAGAGTATGCATGCTCAGTAAACATTCTCTGAATTAATAAATTCACCTCTAATCTGCTGTTTGACGTGAACCCTTTTGTCCGTACAGATCCAGTTCGTGAACAAACACATAAATGCAGTTTTGGAAGTTTAATTTTCCTTACACAATCATGTATAGTAAAACTCTGCTTCTCTGGTTTGCTACATACTGTTGCTGATTGATATAACACAATAGTGTTTCCCAGTTCACGAGAGGTTTTCAGTCTGTTGTTGTAGTGTCTGGTTGCTCTTTCCTGGGAAAAGTCTGCCCAGCAATTCTTCTATTTATTCCTGGGCATACAGGAATGAATAAAAGAAGAACTGGGTAGCTGGTATGAGCAATGATAATCACCATGGCTGAGCAGAAGAAGCAGAAGAAAAGAGTGCCAGTCGCTAAAACTCAAACTTGTAATTCTTTGATTAAGAATTACAAGGAAGACGCCACACTGTTTTATTCAGAAATTATCTCTTAGAAGTGCATTGCAGAAACACCAACTGCTAAAAACTAATGATGTTAAGGAAAATATTAAATATGGTTGTGTGAGTGATAAAAAAAAACATGATTTGATCCATACTAAGAAAATGTACTTTTGCAGATAGATGGTTTTTCCCCAGTAATAGAGACTGTTTTAGGCCCTTCTGCATATAATTGGGAACAGCTCTTACTATAAAGGTGGCTAAAGGACCAGATGCATTCTTTAGGTTGAGTGTGTGTTTGTGTGTGTCGGAATGAGAGAAATACATTTGCCCGGTGAGCCTGCTGTTACAGTACATATCAGGTATTGGCCGGTCACGTTGTTCATCTTTGAAATGATAGACGTTCCTTCCTGAGAATCGCTGCAGAAAAAAACACTAAAACTTGCAGTACATTGTTTTCACACACTTTATTTACTAAATTCTGAAACTAATTTTGGGTTTCATTACCAAGTTTGAGATACTTTCATCAGAGTAAGGTTGTGGGATGATACACTGAATATTTGAAGGTTTTTGCTTTAAAGTATCACAAAGCTCACAGTTAGTTATCGTAAGCTTGAACACATACAGTAAGTGACTATTGTCTGTAACAGTCAAGCCCTGCTGTGCAACCAAAGAGAGAGAGCAGTGAGTTGATGAATGTATATTGTGAAGGATGACATATACATGATGGCCGACACTGCTGCTGTCTACCATGCATCTATCACCTCTACTACACAGTTCAGTACAGATCCAACACACTTTCTAGATGCAAGTTTTAAAGCTGGTAGAACTCTAATAGTAAGATAAATATGATACATCACACAGAAAATCAGGGGATTTATTGATTTCCTTTCATCACATTGCATATAATCTATTCTACTCAGCCTTATTAGGATTTCCATATACTCATGATCTGCTGCAAGTAATTACTTATTTTTACAGGATGGTATTGATCCAGTAAACATGTGACTATGAGGGGTATTCACTTTTCGGCACAGCAAATACTGCCACTCTGTGTTCCAAAACAGACGGTGCTGCCTGAGATTGCAGCTCCGCTCTGCAGGACCCAGACTGCTCCCGAATCCTTCCACACTGCAAAGAATATCACTTTTTACTGACTTTTTATTTCACCTTAAACACACATTTTTTTCCTAAACCGAGTGAAACTGCCTGCGGGCGAAATGATTTCGGTTGAGGTTATTTCAATATTATGTCATTCTCTTGACACACGATTAAGTAAGGTGCCAACTGTAAAGCATTTTAACATGTTTCTAGAAGATTCCAGCATTCGTGAGTCAAGCTTTGAACACTGCAAATAAGTGGAATTATAACATTCAATCTCAGGATAAAAGATAAATCAATAGACAGTTACATCTCATCAGATAAGATTAGATTATCATATTAAATGCTATTAAATATCATCAGGTAATTAAGCATCAATGTCAGACTCAACACTATATTAGACGGTGGTTCTTTAAGGATGTATCTTCTTTGTTTTATAGTGGTAAAACCATATGCTCTGAGTTATATTGTTCCTTTACTGTACCTCTTTGGTTTTTTCTGAAAAGGTTCCTTATAGTCCTAAAATGAAGGGCTAGTTCCAAGAAACTCTTTCTGATGCCATAAAAAAAGTTGTTAAGATCTTTAAAACACTAAGGGGGTCTTATCCTTTTACAATATCTTATCCTTAGCACTAAAATAATTCAAGAAAGATTTTTATACCACCAGGCTTTAAAAGGTTCTGTTGTGGACCTTTATTGTGCAGTAGAGACAGTTGAAACAGATCAAAATCAGTTTTAAGAACAATACAGCAATATATAATCTGGACTGACATTGTAGTGGGAATTAGTATTAATATAGGGTTCAAGTGTCTATGTTTCTGTATAGAGCTATAACACTATAACCTAATAACTAACCAGAGGAGTCTCAATCAACCTCCTTTTTTGAGTGTGGGCAGGTGGCTGTCTGGACAGAGGCACACACACATCCAGCTCAGTCTAAACACTCATCATGTCAGGCTGTGCCTCAGAGTAGCCTCGTGTGTCTGTTTTGCTCTGCGGTTCCACTGTCAGTACCTGGTGCGACGTGACAGGTCTGAATGAAACCCACACTACATGAATATCTCCAAGATCCACAGAACAAATCCACAAATCACATATGAACTAATGATGTATGGGATTTTGCGCACAATGTCACTCCCATCAAGACACAATAATAATTCCTTTATAATGAGGCTCCGTGCTTAATGTTAATCATTTCTGTCGTGTGAACCATCAGATTCATTTAACTTTGAACGCACCATGGTGGCAGACGTCATCGTTCCGCCTAAAGTCAATTTTCCAGTAACCTCTTTGCGCACAGATGCTTAATGTGTTGCAACACGCATTTCATCCCTGTTTCTTTGTATCACACCGCAAAAAGATCGAATTAATTCACCAGACATCCAGTTTCAGGCTGAGAGCTCAAATCGAACTATTCTTCAAACTAAATGAATGATGTGGCTGCAGTGAGACAAAGACATTTCTGGTGCAATTTCACCTGTTAAAGATGTGTTCAGGTGTTATTATGAAAATGACACTTGATCATAGAGAATTCCTGGAGTTACATTCTTTAATTCCAGTGGCATCATTTAAATTTTCACTTCTCCCGTAAAGAAAACATGTCATTCACACTCTCAGAGTAGAATATAAGACTTGTTAAGATGTTTCGCAGGGCAGGCGGCTGGCATCTTTGAGGTGATTTCTCTGCCAAAGTCGCTCTTCAGCTCTTAAGGCGCAGCCTTTGAAACCACCTTCGATTTCAGCTGCTGCACCTCAGCCAGAGGTCTAAAAGTTAAAAAACTGAGCATTTTGATAGCTCATATCCTATCTCATTTCCTCTAAAGCCCCGATGACCGGAGCTTGTATCATTTAATTAATCCCTGGCATGACGTGCTCAAAGGCAGGTAGAGAAAACAGGGAGTTGGCGAGGAAGGAGGACCATTACGCAGGTTGTCATGACATCACCATGGGCTGGCTATAAAGCGGTGAGGACTAATACACAGAGTTAGAGGAGCACTTGAAGAGCTTTGGAGTAAAGGACGGACTGAAGCCTCTTATGTTTAACAGCTGATTGGCTGCTGCTTCTGTCCCTCTTTCTGAACTTCAGCGCAGAGGAATCCCTTAAAGAATACAAGACTTGTCAAAATGAACTTGTCATACTTGGTAGCGTGTGGACTTATGGTCACCCTGCTTTCAGTAAGGATGGGGGCAAAACCTTTATCTCAGGCGCAGCAAAAGGTAAGAAGAAGTCACTTATACTATATCCTTATTACTGAGAACTAAAGCAGTTTATTTGCTTCGCACTATTAACTAACCGTTGGAAGCTGAATGCTGCTTCAGGAGTGAACAGCTGTTCTGTGGTCCAGGCGCTCAAGACTGTTGTTTTACGCATCATATTTCATAATTTCAGTCATGCTTAGCGATTCAGCGAGGGCATTTTTCCACAATGTGAAGCTAAAACATCCCAGCAGATGTTTTTTCTATCACTTTATTTTATAAAGAGACAGCATGTTTTATATTCAGTGATGTCTAACCCCTATAGAAATCATAACAACCGTCTTTTGCTCCTCAGCATTTGTCAGTTTTAGCATTTAAGCGCCCAGTGAAGCCATTCGAGCGCTCCAAAGAAAAAAGAAACCAAAGCCTTTGTGCGAAAACCATTCAAATTAAAAAAACATTTTTTCAGCAGAACACGACTTTACACGATGAAGATATTCAGGTTCAACTTGGAATTAATCTTGAAAACTGAAAATTGTTTGCCGAATTTAAACTACAACAAACTAACCCGTTTTGTGCGTAAAATGACCATTACGCATAGAATTCGCCTGTAGAATCAACTGACTTACACCGAGACTTCAGAAATAATTATTTGAAAAGGAGTTTTAGTTATTAGCTTAGATGGCTAGAATTTAGGATGGCTGCAAGTTGATGCCACAGTCTGCGTTCAGACCAGAGGAGCGGGCTACAGGCACCTGTCTTATATGACTCTTCACTAAAGGTGAAAGCGAGGTCTGAAGTGGCAAAGCTGAACTGTCACATAGTAAAAGTGAAAGCACAGAACCCTCACGGGAAATTAACTACATTAAGTGTATCCTTTGAGGTTTGAATCGCCTAACTGATGCATGGTGTGGATCTATGTGTGGATAAGTTGCTTTTGGTCAGACAGGACCACTTTCCTCTCAGTTAATCCTACAACGCCGTGCGTAAAAAATGGCAAAACATATTACATTTTCCCCTCTTGGCCAATGCACATGGTGTTTGAAAGTACTTAAATGTGCACCACGTTGAGATTTCCCCCAATTTTAAATCAAGTATTATGCAAACGGCTGCTCTGCTCAGAGAGGAACCAAGCATGTATTTCAATGTGATCGAAAGCATATCTCTTTGCACAACGTATTTGCCTAAGGTAGACATCGTTTATTTATTTTCCCAATCTGTGTTCCAGTCTCTTAGAAGTTTGCTGGGCGAGGAGCTGGCGGAGTTTCTGGAGTCGGAGGAGGGGGAGAGGCGGCTAGACGCTGTGCGCTCTCGGATACGGTTACTGCGAGATTTACGCATGGACACCCGGGCCAGAGGGATGTGGGCTCGTCTCCTTAACGACCAACCCGCACCCAGGAGACACAAATCCGGAAACAAGAAAGGGGGTTCCACGTCGCGGAGTGGCTGCTTCGGACACAAGATGGACAGAATAGGAACCATCAGCGGCATGGGTTGCTAGGGTTGGAGTAGCCTGTGATGGTGAGTTTTCTTCAAAGTCACAGTCCCACTTCACACTTAGATAGATTCACTGTAACCTGACATACAGACATCCACACAACCAGGAGGACAAAGAGAAGAAAGAATGTTCAGAAAAGGAAGAATGAATGATGGTGAGGAGGGAAAGACACAAGAAGGAGGAGAAAAAACAATCAAGAGAGCACAGAGAAGGGTCTAGTTTATGGAAGGATGAAGTAAAAGGATGGAAGGACTGGAGGAAAGAATGGATAATATGAGGAAAGAAGAAAGGAAAAGGGGGAGAAGGAAGAGGAACGCATCAAATTTAGATTTTCTCTTTTGTTAGTGGTCTGACGGACTCCATGTAGGTGACAAATGGAAGGAAATAAAGAAGAGGATGAAAGCAGGCGAAAAAAAGGTTTTCTGTTTTCTGACCCTTAACAGGTCATGTGTATAGCTGCAGAAAGAACAGAGTTAAGGAAGGAAGGAAGGAAGGGAGGGATGGCGGGAGGGAGAGAAAGCAAGCAAGAAAGACCGAATAAACAAAGAAAAGATGTTCAAGTCAGATTATCATTGTTCGTGATGGTCGTCTCAGGACAGTGTGTGCTTTGCATCCACAGTTAGGCCAATTTAGATTAAAAATCAAGTCTTAGTGGCAGCAATATACAGTAGAGCAAGTAGAGCATGGTTGTATTCTGTCAGGTGATGAATTCACCTGGTCAGTCTGGGTCAAAGGTCAGCTCAATGTAAGAAATCACATGAAGCACAACACATTCAACTATATGGCATTAACCTCAGCTGACTCTTCACTGTGAGAAAAGTTGATACTTTAGATGATATTAAGCTGTGGGAGGGGTTGATGATATAACTTGTGATATCATCAATCCTTGACCTATAGTCTAGCAGTGTTCCCTCCTTGGACAGGAACCCCCTTAAGGCAGCAGGAAAGCCCACTTAAACTGATGGAAACTGTATGGGAAACAACCCAGTGGGTATTTAGGATGTCCACTTTTGTTTTCATGCACATCTTTGTGAATGATCCCATCTGCTTCATCTATAAACAAGTAGCATATATCAAGTTTAAGAAGAAAAAAAAGAGGACAGGGAGAGATGGAGGAGGGAAGAGGGGATGCTGACAGGCTAACACACACACACTGTAAACACACAGCACCCTGTGGTGGCCAGGATCCTTCTGGGAAACCCATGCTCTTTACCCAAGTGATCTTAACAAAAACAACAAAGGGGCTGTGGCGGTGAATGAAGTAATGAGGAAGCTAGGTGACGCACAATTAGTCCTGAGGCTTGAGGCCTTTTGTGGTTGCGGCAAACTGTGAAGTCCTGATGGGGGAGTGTGATTTTGTGACTAACTTGAGTGTGTGTGTGTTTTTCATCAGCTGACACCCGTCTTTCCTCCTATGGGCTGCAGTGTATCGTAAATGTGGAAGTCTGTGTAAGACATTGTGTTATTCGAGGTGAAACGGTTAAGTGAAGAGTCAGGGCAACGCTTTAACCAAGCATGAAAGTGAAAAGTTAATTTGGGGATTCACAGAATGATGAGAGGATGGAGGGCTACGCTGATGAACACACATTAGATAATAACTGCTAAATTACTGAATAAATGACATTGTGTAAATTGAGTTGTTTCTGAATGCTCAGTCTAACCTTACTTCTCCTGTTTCCTTTCTTCCTCTCTAGATCTCTGGACGATGGGTTTGGATAACAAAGGTTCAGTTTGTTCTCACCTGAGGGAAAAAAAAAAAGAAAAACTCACCAAGTGACAGATTTTCGGTACGAAAGTCACCATGACCAGCATAAACAAAGACTGAGAAGACAATGCTACAAAACCTTCATATAAATATATATATATATAATAAATATGCAGGCATATATACATATAGACATATGTGTATACCATACAAAAGGTCAACAGGACAATGGTGTAAAAACTACAAACCGCAAAGCTGTATATTGTTGCTGCTGCTGCTGTACATTCATGTACTTCATTTTCCTCTGCATAAATGTATTTATGTTTAAAAAACTATTTATATGTTTATAAAAAGAGATATTTATAAATATGAGTTTTATTTATGTAACATTTTTGAAAATGGATGCAAACTGCAGGTCAATTCTGTTTGTAACTTTTTTCTTTTGTCTCAAATAGTTGTAAATGTTTTCGAAAATGATAAAAAGAACATTCCATGTGCACTTACATGTATCCTCTCAGGGTTTTATGTTTCAGTGAAGTTGGTAAATTCTACTTACTGAACATTTTCTGCATGGCTTGCAGGTGAAAAAGTGGCATCATGGCTACATCAGCTTGTCAGGAGCTAAGGAAAAAGCTGCATTGTTGTCAGCTTGACCACCATTCATTTCTATGCAGCAAGTTTTCATTTGCAGGGAACAAAACTTTCAACACCAATAGGGGAATATGTAACAGTAAAATCACCAACCTGAGGAATGGCATCTACTCTATGTAATGGGACAATTCATATGCCATACTCAGACTTAATTATTCTGGATAAGGCTAAGTTGGATAGTTCATTTACTTTTCCTTGAGATGTTTTAATGGCATCATACCCTTATTGGGTGGCATTTTTACAGTTGGCGCAGAGCAACTGTCTAAGCTTCTTTAATCAACATAAGATATCCTACGGACAAAGTTTAAGCCAAGTTGAAAATTAATTGCTTACTGAGGTTAATACAGACACATTTTATAAAGAAAATGGACATATGACATTATACCATTACATTTTATATTCACACTGTGACCTAGAGTGACTTAGAGTGAGAGCAACAGTAGAATAAGGTTTAATTCCCAAATCACCTACCATGTTAATCACTAATTAAAGGGAAGTTAGTGGGCCAAATCCTCAAAAGCAGACATGTTCATGATGTTCCTGTAATCCAGAGTATTAGCATCAAATGCAGTATGAAGGGTAAATATGGTGTTGGTAGATTTAGGGGGCAGAGGAGATGAAGAGATTCTTAAAGCAACACGTTCTCAGGCTTTGTTGCAGTAACTCTTGGAACCTGGAACCAAGTCAAACCTTTGCTTCCACAGCTTTAAGTGTTATGATGGTGGTAATAATAATACCTATCTTTATTTATATGGTATGTATGTAAAAGCAGTTTCCAAAGTGAAAAAGCATAAAAAGAAAACAGAAAAAAAAGGACATAAATATGTGAGCTATTCAAAGAAACAAACAAGCAACCCAAGAACATAAGATGGAAACATATAAAGGCAAGTCTATAAAAGTGTGTTTATGAGGAAAACGTGATAATGAATTAGTTTGTTTCTGAGACAGGTTGTTCCACAGTCTTGTGGTATAATCGCTCACAACAGGGTTGAGAGTCAGAAAGATAGTGGAGGAAGATCTGTAGGCTCTGCTACCCAGAGAAAGGGGTCAAACCTTAGTATTGAGTGTGTTTTACAGAGTAGTTGTAGACCAAGTATAAGTTACTGTGGTCTCCATACTTGTACTTATATAAGTTTACCATACTTAGAGAAGAGAAGTCCATAGAGAAGTCCAAATAAGTTTAAGGAAAGGCTCAAACAAACAAGTGGTTTAACGTTGATAACTTGCATTAATATACTCCCACACTAGAGGGCAGCATAGAGCTGAGGGAAACAAAGACGTAACGAGTAGACACCTGTTGCACACACACAATGGACCCCATCATTTACCAATCTATGAAAACTATTACATTTGTAAAGGTAGAGTGACTCAATTGATGATTTTTTTCTCAAAATCTACGGAGAGTAATTTTGTCCCTTGTGTTATATTATTACAGCAGTGAGATTTTATTCTCAAGATTTCACTCGTGAAAACGCACTTTATTATGAATGACATGTCTCTCTCTTATCAAGGGGTCACTGACAGAATAGCAAACTCTTTTTAATGAATGTCAGAGGCTCAAATAAGCATACAAACATAAGCACACATAGAAACACAGATGAGGTAATTGAAAAGAACAAAAATAATACTGCACTTGTTCAGTACAGACTGGCCACAAACTGCGATACTAGAGGGTAAGTGCTATGTTTACACTGAAAAACACAAAGGCAACACGCACACCTCACACAGTTGGCGTCCAAATCGCAAGAACACTCTTCACAAAAAGAAAGGAAAGGAAGCAGTGTGCAAAACATGATAACACCTGTCAAACATGGATAAAAGCTTCTCAGAAGCTGAAGCCAACCAAGATGGGAGGACTGCACTGAACAGGATAGCTGCTAAAAGTACCAAACAGAACTTAATCAACACTACTGTGCCCAACTCGATGCTCCATGTTGCAGCTTTGTTAAACTGATATTTGTGGCAGGACTGCCATTGGCATCAAAGGCCAGTGTGCAAAGATAAATAACCTTGTGTGAGAGCACAAATCCAGTCTGATAGAAGCTATAAAGTCTGACAACTGCATAACAGTCAAGATATATGGGGAATATTTTATAGGATTTTTTTCTCCCTGTGGCTCAAACACGGTTCCCTCATATTCCAAGATGACAATTAAAAAACCAAACATTAAAAGAATTAAACTAAATGCCTCAGCCACTGACATCCCAATGGAACCTCTTTGCTGAGGTTTTTATGATAAAACATACCAGTAAGCCCTTTCTGGCAATCTTTGAGCCTTTTTAGCTATATTTATGATTTTAATATCAGAAATTGCTTTTTAATCAAACATACTCCCCTTTCCATTTTTATAACCTTCATTATCTTTCTGTTATTGCCTTTTTCAATGCTCTAGATTATTCTGAACCATGTTTCTGAAGCATTTGGGGGCTTAATTTCTGTATAAAATGCCTTATACAGATTTGATGTTATTTTTGATGTCTGAACACTCATAGTAAGGTCACAAGTAGAGTGTGTGTGAAGATATTAATTTCCTTTATAACTACAGATATTCCTTCTTGAAAAAGTGATGACACGTTGGCCCTGTTGAGAATTTGTAGAATTACTGCAGTAAATAACTCATAATAGTAGACAAGAGTTTTTTTTTTTGTATTTAACTCCATTAGCAATGATGCAAACACTGGCAAAAAACATTGACATTTTAAGAAACATTACCAAAGATTTACCACTGTATGCTTTTACCAACAATTTACAGCCAAGCTTAAATCTTACACTGGTCCGTTTTGGGTGGTTGCCCAGAAATACATCCGCAATTCCCTGTGATAAAGGAAATCCTTTCTGGCCTAAAATCCCAGGATGCATCTTTTTCCCTCCCTGCACTTTCTATTTGTTGGATTCACTCAGTTTAATCCATCCCTGCAAAACAGCAGTGAATAACAGGTGCAGACAGGGTGGGAAAAAAACGGAGGAGAATAGCTTTGTTCATTTTGTGAATTCGGCATAGTTTGTTTGAAAGACAGCAAGAAGACAGTAATTAAACATGTGAAGGTGACAGGACTCAGAAACCAGATGTTGTGTTAAATTGCCAGGTGGAATACAATTGAAAGACCTAAAACAGGCATCGATTCTTATACCGAATGAACACTGAAACATGAGGGAATTGAAATGCTAAAACACACGACTGATGTTGACTACATAGCTCCAAATGGCACTTGCTGTAAAACCTGAATTATTTTATTTATACACCTCACACATTTCACTATTGTCTGCTACAGATCAAATTTCCCCCCTGGGGATCACCTTTAACCTTAACACCTACTATATTAAATATGACATATGTGCTTGTAAAGAAACACTGTATCTTATTGCAAGTTGTAACATACATACATATTGCATGGTACAATGCATGCATGCAGTGCTGAGAAGAATCACATAGTGTACTCAACCAAACCCTGTCAAACAATATTTAGATTTGGAAAATAAGTGTCACGTTACAAGCAGGACTGTCGAACAAGTTGACCATGTAGCTGTGTGGATGTACTGTTACTGCCACAGTATGAGAGATGACAGAAAATAGGGGGAGATGGAGATGGGGAATGACATGCAACAAAAGGTCCCTAGCTGGACACAAGCCGGGGATGCTGCGATTCATGGTCAGCACCTTTTTTTTCTTTTTTAACAATTAAATAAGATGTGCATATGTGATCATTCTTACCCTAATACCATCTGTTTGTTGAAAAAAAACAACTGTTTTTTAAGTATTTGAGGATGGTTTGAAACTCGTCTTGTCTATTGGTACGTTGTAAGCATGGCCAGGAGTGAGTTGATTATAATTACCAGAGCAGAGAACTTGCAGCAAACACAGAAAGAAGAACGAAACAAAAGCTTTTCAGGCACAAAGATTAGTGCACGTTTTTCTTAACCTGGACAAATTGAGATAAAGGGGCTGAAAAGTGATGGAGGGCTTCGATGTATATTGCTATAGACAGGTAAGGTGACAGCCAGTTTTTAAGGTTTTCTACATAGAAGCTTCTGATGCTGTTCACCAGAGTTCAGACATCATCAGGATCAGTGACAAGTGATCTATGTTAAGTTGTTAAGACTTAACAAAGTCTACAATACATATAATCTGCTATAAGAAGACAATGTTACAGGCGATTTTCCCCCAAAAAATAATTCAAAAAAAGAACAAAGAGTTCAAATGAACTAAAATAGAAATATGGGTAGCCTTATTTCACTGTGAGACTCCTGTAACAACGAAAGAGACATTAAGCTGGCTGGAACGGAACGGTTTCCTCTAGCGCTCTGTGAAATAAGTGAGGGATGTAAAATGCAATGCTGCCTCTTTGTGGTGTTGAGGGTTAATTACTCAAATGTGCTGTTGGTGTCCCCTGGGAATCTACTGAGTCTTGGGTGAAATACTGTATACCGGTACCTTGCACACACACACACACCTACTTTATAGTGTTTTGTAGTTTAGGCTAACCTAATATGTATTTTATATATTATGATTATATGTAAACTCTCAATCTGCAAAGTAAACCTTTGGGCAAATAAATGTAGTAAAGAGTTCATTTCCTCTTAAATGTAGTGGAGAAGAAGTATACAACAGCATAAAATGGAAGTAGTGAACTGAAGTAGTGAACTGAAGTAGTATCTCAAATTTGTAAAGTACTTGAGTAAATGCAGTTACGTTCATACTGCTCTACACAGCTGGTGGCGCAGTGTTGCGCATGGTAGACTACATGTGGTGGATGGGTGATGGCAACTGGCCCAAACCACGTGGTTCATATAAACAGCTGCATGGGACATAAAGACGCGTTGTACCGAGTGGGCATACAACATTGGCAGTGTAGCATTTATGAAATTGTCGATAGTTTATATTTCTCTAGTTAAAGTAAAATGACTACCGTGTGGAAATAACTTTCAGAATGCCTCTTGTTAGATACAGCATGTCATACCACTGTCTTCAGAAACAAGACATTATTTCATAGCATTAGTTCAAGCCTTGACAATAACACTTTACCACGTGATTATTTATTTATTTCATGTATTTATAAGTAGGGCTACCGTTAACAAAAAATCGTTTGTTTCTGTGGTGTAATACGTTTCACATCGTCTGTCTATGTGGGCGAAGCACAGGCACGATGCAAATGCTCCAACTTGTGATTGGTGGAAACAGTCATGTGGGTGGGTCAGCGTGAACGCGCAGAGCAGGAGAGTAACGAGAGCTTCTTCGATTTATCCGTCTTTCCTGTCCAATGTTCCACCGAGTAGGCTGAGCCACGTGTATGCATTTGCTATTTCGTTACTTGTCTCCAAACGTCCAGTTCCTTGTGTTTCATTGAAACACACAGCAGCACCATGGTGAAACTAGCAAAGGTAAGACCAAATGGCGTCCATTTTACGTTACTGTTGAAGTGTATGCGTTTGTAATATAATGGTGTGTTTACGCATGAGGCCTTAACGAACGTAGAAGTTGCTGCGTTTGTGACAAAAACGCAACTGACACCGGGGGGAAATGTCTGCTCATGTCCCACAGCTAATGCTTTCGGCTCATTAATTACAACATTTCTATAAGAGTCTGTGTGGTCGGAAAAAGCATGGCGGAATTTCATTTGTACTAAACGTTTCTTCTCGGTTGAGATCGGCCATGTTTGTTCCTCGCTGTTGGTTTTCTGGCTTGGCCTGCTAACGCTAACAGACTACTTAAAATGGCATACATGCGCGTTCTCGACAGAAGCATGGGGTTTAGAAATACAAAGAATGGGAGGTGGATTAAATGGCGTGTCTCGCAAGCTTGCCAACTGATAGCAATATTTAATATAATTTTTGGAATACCTGAAATGTATGTTAGCTAACGTGTAGTTTGTTAACTGTTAGCATTAGCACGGTGTTGAACCGTCCAATTGCAGAGCGGGTGCTTATTTCCTTTTGAGTTGTTGGCATATTAATTATGCTTAATCGAGATTCCTTTTTAACAGTCGTTAACAGTTTGAATCGGAGCTTAATGCTCTTCTTTCCGCGCCCGTATTTCTTGATAGTTGCTCAGCATGCGTCTAAAAGCCTGTCTGCAGACGGTAAAATTAGCCAACATGCTAGCAGCCCGACCTCCTGAGCTCCACGTGGGTTGTGCGCCTGCTCTGATTGACACACGAGGTGAAAAACCAACACCGAGAATCCAGATTACCGCCATCACTAAACGTGACTTATGTTTAACACACACAAATAATCGGTACAATGATTGAATCATCAGTTTTGGTAGAGGTGGGGTGTTCTGGTTTTGTAAACTTTAAAGTACCTAATGGTGTAAACCCTACTGTCCGAAAGCATGCTGAAGCAGCTGGTACCATACCCCTGGATTTTATTCTGTAGCTATATATGTGCTTTTAGCTAGTGTGAGCAAAGTTAATTTAATTAAATATTTTTTTAATTGCATTTTATCCCTCTTCTCACAGGCAGCAAACAAGCAAGCAGCTCAGAAGAAAAAAGCCCCTCCACCCCCTAAAGAAGTGGAGGAGGAATCTAGTGAAGAGGACAGCAGTGAGGAGGAAGAAGAGGTAAAGGTATATTTGATTTTGTCATAGTCTTGAAGTATTACTGGGTGTTTCTGGACATTTTAAAGGTAATTAAAAGGGTAGGTTTTAAAAGTGTTTATTTTTTTTTTTATTGCAGACTCCTCCACCTAAAGCATTGAAGAAAGCCACACCAGCCAAAGCCACCCCAGTCGTTAAAAATGGCGCCGCTGCCAAAAAAGCAGAAAGTGAAGATGACGAAGATGATTCTGGTAAGCAATGAAATCCGACAAAGTTAATTGGACGTAGTCTTCCTTTTGAAGCAGTCTGTATGTCACTTGAATCAGCTGAAAATGGCATTGCATTCATGCGCTGGCTCGATACGGACAGTCTGTATACATTGAAATAAACAAAGAAATAAAACATGCAAATCAATCTTTTTGGGTGGGCCGTCTAATTGTACGAGAAATAATGATGCAGTGACCGTATCAAATGGATTGGGTTGGTTGGCCAGACATGATGGGTTAACAGGAAGTGAAAATTCTTACACATTTGTTATAACACTGTAATGCAGAAAAGTATTGAAAATGTTGGTGCATGTCCAACTCACCTTATTAAGAATGAGGTGTAGTTACAACCTCATGTGACAATACAGATGAAAGAATCTTATTTCCACACAGCGAGGTGCTGAGATTTTAACTTGCAAGAAAAAGAGCAATGGCATTGTGTCTGTATACAGTATTGTCAACACCATGTGTTTGATCTAATACTCCAGCTTATTTTTTATTTGCTAAATAGTTAATACTATAAAGGTGCATCCCCATCCTTTCATGTTCAAGCTGAGACCTATATTCAATCAAAGTACAGACTAGGGATGCAAAGTCAGGTCGGATAACACATTGACACATTCACGCTCATCCCAAATGTAGATTTATCCCAGTCATCTTCAAATTGAGTATACTATTGTGTGATGAGGTCTTGTGCTTTATCAATCAACCCATAGATGAGGAGTCTGAAGAGGAGGCCCCCCCACCAAAAAAGACCCCTGCAAAAGCAGCACCGGCTAAACCCACACCAGCCAAGGCAGCCCCTGCAAAGGCTGAGGAGTCAGATGATGACGATGAAGACGATGACGATGGTAAGACCCACAGAATTGCTGACTGCAGAACAAATACACTTAGTCTTAGTGTTTTTTTTGTAAAACTAGTTCTGTATATTTAATTTATTTGTAACGTCATGTAAGATTTTTCTCTGAACGTAGCATTTGTGCTATGACAACTTAACAATTGGTCATAGAATTAGAGGAAATAATTCCAACTCGCATACAGTCTTGCAATTTCCATGCACCCTCCATTTCTTGGCATACATGTTGTTGTTCAGTACTCATGTGTGGTATGTACGGAGGAAAAGTAAATGCAGCGCTATGTCTTCGGTGCCGGTGTGTATTTATCGTCTGCCGGTTCTATCCTCAATCGCTGTTACATTCTTGCCTTTTATGGATTTAGTGGAGTCTAAAGAGGTTTAGCCTCTGCAGATTTTCTCAATGAATTGCAGAGCACTATTTTTGTTTGAAATTCATGTTTCTCATGTGTGAATTGTGTCTAGATGAGTCCGAAGAAGAGGCCCCACCACCCAAGAAGGCAGCCAAACCTGCTGCCAAGCCCCCAGTGAAGGCTCAACCTGCAAAGGAGTCCTCTGACGAGGATGATGACGACGATGATGATTCAGAAGAAGAGGCCCCACCTCCCAAGAAGGCTACTCCGGCTAAACCAGCTGCCAAAAAAGCTGCAAAGGTCCAGGCTGCCAAAGAAGAGTCTGACGATGATGAAGATGGTTAGACCAAACATTTGATTACTTCTTAATTTTGAGAATGTATCTATTTATATTGGTGATACTATGTTAGTGTAGGGTTGCTGGCTTGTGAGCTACAGTCTGGAGAGTATATGATGATCAACAAGGGACTTAATACTGATTTTGTATGATGTCACCTTTTTTATGGATCTGATGTAGGTTAATAGCAGGTGGTCAGTGGTTGAATTTGGTCACGGTGACTCTAAAACTAAAACAATGTTTGTGGTTCTTCAGACTCTGATGAGGAGATGGACACCACTCCTGCTCCAGCAGCCGCAAAGGCAAAGAAAGCAGGCATGGTCAAGGCCAAGGAAGAGTCTGAGGAGGATGATGACGACGACGATGATGAGGATGACGACGATGATGAGGAAGAGGGTGAGTTTTGGTGATGGAGAAATTAAATGTGGTTTACCTGTCAAAACCAACTCAATCTGATTTATTACACATCTTTCGTGTCATGTCACTCTCCACACTGTCAATAGGTAGTTTTCCAGTCATCTGTGTAGACACATTTAAAATTTAATTTGAGAGTAAAAAAGCCTAAAATGCTGGGAAAACGTGGCTGAGGTGGAAAACTTGTGGTAATGATGATGAAGGCGCACGGAAACGGATAGATATAGACTAGAATAGACAAAGACCAAACACGTTTCTGCTTCTTCTGCATTGGTTCTGCATTCACAGCCCCACACTGTTGCATGACTTGCTTCACCAGAACACTCCAAAAATAAACAATATGAAGAGTAAATGACAACTTCTGAATGATGTGTGGACAGGAGACAAATTCCAAAAAATAACCAATGAACATATTTAAGACTCTTGATACGGTGTCTTCCTAAATGAAATCGACTGTGATAACTGAAACCTGTATCATATTTATTATAAGCCTTAAGTACAGTTTAACGCCATTTGGCTGTTCCAGACTTTCTTTCTGTCTTGGCTAAATCGATGTCTGTGAATTTAAGATTATGCAACACGCCTGTCTCTACAGAAGCCCCAGTGACTCCTGCAAAGAGGAAGGCAGAGAGCAAGAAGGACACACCTCCTGCCAAGAAGGCAAAGTCAGAAGGCGAAGGTAGGAATACATGCACTGACCCATCAATCAAATTTCAACATTTTATCATGATGATCAACAAGGGACTTAATACTGATGTGTGATGTCACCTTTATTGTTCTGAATCTGTTTGGCATACTTGATACAATTAATAAATGTTTGCACAAAAAAATGAAACTCAATGGAAATTTACACTCACATTTTCCAGGGTTCTGTCTATTTGTTGGAAACTTGAACTCCAACAAAGACTTTGATGAAATCAAAGAATCCCTGAGGAAATTCTTCTCCAAGAACAGCCTTGAGGTCGCAGATGTCCGGTTAGGTGGATCCAAGTAAGCAATCAATTTAATAATGAAAAATATTTTAGTAGTTAGTTGCTCAGTACTTGTTTGTAATGTACAGAGTTGGGTGTGTGTGTGTGTGTGTGTGTGTGTGTGTGTAAATGGCATCAGGATGGTAACAAGTGAGTAACAGGTTAGATCCAGAGATAGTTGATTTATCTGTTACAATTTTAATGCTCTGGGTTAATTTATTTTGAAGTCATTCAAAATAAACAAGTAGGCTGGTTACAGATTCTCAAGTTTTATGTCATCGTAAATTAAATATTGCAGACTTAAAAATGACTCCCCCCAAAAAAACAAACAGCAGGAGTGTCTAATGGTTCTTGCATAACTTGTCTCAACAGGAAATTTGGCTATGTGGACTTTGCATCCGAAGAGGACATGCAGAAGGCGCTGGAACTCAACGGCAAGAAGGTCATGGGTCAGGAGTTAAAGTTGGACAGGGCCCGAAGCAAAGACAGCTCACAGGAGGGCAAGAAAGGTAAAAGACGCTTCCATCAGGTGCCTGTGCATGTCTAGGAAAGAACATTTCAGGTAGTCAACTTTGACAGTTTTAAAAAAAATTCTCAGAAGATTTAAAAGAAGGTAGTCCAACGACCCACATTGACATTTGTCCCACAGAGAGATGCACAGACAGTTCTTTTACATCCTATGTGAAAATTTCCACCCACCCTCCATTTCTTGGCATACATGTTGTTGTTAAGTACTCATGTGTGGTATGTACGGAGGAAAAGTAAATGCAGCGCTATGTCTTCGGTGCCGGTGTGTATTTATCGTCTGCCGGTTCTATCCTCAATCGCTGTTACATTCTTGCCTTTTATGGCTTTTGGTGGAGTTTAAAGATGTGTAGCCTATGCAGATTATCTCAAAATATGAATGTCTAGGCAAGTAAAAATTTAAAAAAATGTAACTGGGACATTTCCAGCAGTCAACTTTGGCAGTTAGTCTCAATATCCATACTGACATTGACATTTGTTTGACAGAGAGGGATGCACGGACACTGTTTGTAAAAAACCTTCCCTTTTCTGCGACGGCTGATGACCTGAAGGAAGTCTTTGAAGATGCAGTTGATGTCAGGTTACCTCCAGGCCAGAACGGTTCAAACAGAGGGTAAGAACAAGCCAGCGCTTAATAGAGATCTAATTGTTATCTTATTCTTAGTCCAGACGACGCTGCTGCTAGGGAGAATATACAAGGAACACAAAGCTCCATGAGAGTCCAACAAGCTATCCTTGGATGAGATTTCTGGACAGTGTAGGAAACTGACATAACCATAGACTATGGTTGAAGGAAATCAATTGTCCACCAGTTTTCGTCAGGGCTTTATAAGTGCCATTGTAGCATACAAGTGTATCTAGCGCGTGTTTCCTAGTTATACAGGCCATTCATATACAGCTGACTAGCATTTTGGTTGGTAAATATACTCGTCTTGTTCCAGACAAGTAATCTCTTTTGTCCTTTTGACAGCATTGCCTACGTCGAGTTCAAAACTGAGGCTGAAGCAGAGAAGATGCTGGAGGAGGCCCAGGGAGCTGATGTACAGGGGAGGTCCATCATCGTTGACTATGTTGGAGATAAGAGCCAGAAAGGGGCCAAGATGGGAGGTAAATGCTTTGGACATTTTGTAAAGCTATGAAGCCAGCATTGATATTTAAACTGTATGAGACTTAAGTGGTTACATGCATGTTTGTGTGAAATAGTTAGTACTGTTTTAGCTACTACATTTTCAGCAGGGAGTTAGAAGCAGGACATGACTGAAATGTGGGTTTTTTTTTTGGTTTGTTTTTAAGGTGTTGCTCCATATACAAGTTTGTAATTGTGTGCTGCTCAACACCACTTATCGCAATGGTGACAATGCAGCTTGATTATTCACTGTTATTTATAGAAACATGTTATTAGTCTTGATTAGAGGCAAATTAACATCTGATATAGGGATTATTTTAATTATAATGATAAAGCTCTATACCATGTTGTACATGTACTGGGGCTATGTATTTTAATTAAAAGGGGAAGCTGCATTTGTATGTTGTCAGTTCAGATGCAAATATTACTTCCTGAATCTTTGTAAAGTTCTTCAAGATAGTTAAGTACTGATCTGGTCCAGGGGATCATATAAAACGCTTCTTTGTATTCGTCTTACCAGTTTCCTTTCTTCCTTCTCTCCCTGTAGGGGCTGGATCAGCTAGTAAAACACTGGTAGTGAATAATCTGGCCTTCAGTGCCACAGAGGAAGTCCTTCAGTCCACGTTTGAGAAGGCTGTCTCTATAAGGATTCCACAGAGAGATGGCAGACCTAAAGGGTAAGTATCAGTGTGGCATAAGTCAACTGTATTGATGGGTTTGAGAGGATTTTCTATCTTTTCTATGGATAGTAATTTTTCATCATTAAAACTCCAGCATTAAATCTCAAAACTGTTGCACCTTCTCATGAGCTCCTCTTAATCTTACCCATGATTCTGCACGGATTCGCACGAGAAGCAGAGCCAATGCAGAGTTAGAACAGGCTCACCCTACACTCATATGGGTGTTGCCTATGTCTGCTGTGCAACAAGTAGAAATGTCTAGTTGAGGAATCATTTGACAAAATAGTAAGGGATATTGCGCTGGCATGTCTTGGAACTATTTTCCCCAGCGATTAAGATTTCTTTCAGTGAATAAGTGTTTACCCTTTCCTAATATTATGCTTCTTTCCTTAGTTTTGCTTTTGTGGAGTTTGAGAGCACAGATGATGCTAAGGATGCCCTGGAAAACCTCAACAACACAGACATTGAAGGCCGGTCAATCCGACTGGAGTACAGCCAGAACAGCGGTGGCAGGGGAGAAGGGGGCAGAGGAAACTCAGGTAGGTCTTCAAACTTTACCAATGTGAAACTCAACAGTGGGCTGTGTTCAGTTTATCAGCACAACCAGATGTGATGAAAACTTTACCTCCTGAAACTCTGTGATGATTGTAAGATAGTCAAGTCCTGATCTGGTCTGTGCATGAGTCTTTGGCTTGATGAAGCATTTGTATTAGTCCAGATGATAAAAGCGAGAGTTCTCATGATGGCTTCTCTTTGCCAACAGGTCCAACAAAAACCCTCTTTGTCAAGGGTCTCTCTGAGGACACGACAGATCAGACCCTTAGGGATGCATTTGAGGGCGCCGCAGCAGCCAGGATAGTGACAGACAGAGACACGGGGTCATCAAAAGGGTAAGTTTGTGGAGGTGTAAATATTCCCTCTGGCTGTTCACTCTTCTCATGAGCACCGCTCTGTCCAGCAGTGACAGTGTACGGATTCGCATGAGAAGTAGAGCAAACTCGCAGTTTAACAGGCAGCTACCTCAGTGGTAGTTGCCCATGTCTGATGTGAAACAATCAACACAATTAAATGGGTGATTGGAACTTAGCCTAAGAAAGTATGTTTGCATTTCAGAGCACTTTAAGTATTAAATCAGTTTTCTGATTATTTAAGCCAATGACTTTTATTTAATGTTAACATTTTAGCTGCATGACACAGCACTATATTGGTAGGAATTCCTATTTTTGGTGACTAAAATCAATAGTTTCCACGCTACTTTTAGTGAGGTAAAACTAAGCCTTGTCCTTCCCCCGCAGCTTTGGCTTTGTGGACTTCGACAATGAGGAGGACTGCAAGGCAGCCAAGGAGGCCATGGATGACGGCGAGATTGATGGCAGCAAGGTGACCCTGGACTACGCCAAGCCCAAGGGTGAAGGCGGCTTCCGTGGAGGTCGAGGTGGTGGTGGTGGATTTGGCGGCCGTGGTGGTGGCGGCAGAGGAGGTCGTGGTGGTTTTGGCGGTTTCGGAGGCTTCGGCGGTCGTGGTGGTGGCGGCGGCAGAGGAGGAGGAAGGGGAGGCCCTCGCGGAGGTGGACGCGGACGTGGTGGCTTTGGAGGTAAAGGAAATTGAATTTGTTGTTGGATTAGTGGGAAAAGGACACCAACTAACTTCTGGGCAGCTGCAAATGTTCAGTTGTTGAAATGGCCTGAGGTTTTCATAATTAGAAAATGGCTATCACTACCATGGCATTAGTTAAGGGGTTGACGTCAATCAACTTTACCGTATGTTCATGGCATTAGATTTTTTGCTTGGACTGGATCATACTTTTGCCCTTCAGGCTCAAAGCGGAGTATTCTGGATATTTTTAGTTGTTGAACTTGATGCTGCTGGCCAGTAAACTAAGTTGCCTTTGTTCTCATTTTAGGTGGAAGAGGTGGCGGTGGATTTGGAGCCAAACCCCAGGGGAAGAAAATCAAGTTTGATGACTAAATCCTTAGTCTGTTTTACTTTTTGAATGGACTCTGGTTTCATCACTTTTCAGAGCTTTTGGACATTCCAGAAAGCGTCATTGATATATATTTAACTGTTAACGGGCATTTTAGCCCTTTATTTAGACCCATCAAACCTTCCCCACCCTTCTGTGCCAGACTGGTAATTTTGACCTTCTCAGCTCAAGTGCTACGTGATAGTACTGAATGTCCCTAATGCAAACCTGCACCTCTCACCCTCGTTAGCTTACTTGCTTTTCCGAAGGAGTAAAATGGAATGGGTCTGGCAAACAAGTTTGCTGTGAAAAATACGCGTGTCCTCGTCAGATACATTGTGTAAATTTAAACAGTTTGTATGATTTTCATTTTACCTTTTGTAAAAAAAAAAAAATACACCTGTATCCATATGTTTTTTTTGTTTTTATTTTGTTGGTCATTTAGTTTGCTTTAGGTGCCATGTTTTACTGTAATGTGCAAAGCATATTTTGATAGAAGATTTGAGTCAGTGCTCTAGAGTTGGGTGTTAAGAATATGGCAAAGATGTTCTGTCATGTTTTATGGGGCACAGTCAGTGTCTGAGTCAGAGGATGGAAAAACCTCTTGTCTATGTAACATAAAATATTTGTAGTGCATTGACTAATTTTTTTCCCATCTGAGAATCTCAAGATTTTCACGTGATTAAATAAAATCTTCTAGGTGGTGATTTTTAAATGTCTGTCCTCATTGCACCATTGCCTATCTGAAGCATTGAATAAGTATAAGCAGGGCCCCATGGGCTTGAAATATTCTTAAATATAGATCAGTTTCAGTAATCGTTGAACACAGTTGCCAAGTATGGTACATTTACCGAGTTGTTACTTTATTTAATACAGCAACTGCATCTAATGCAATGCAATACAACATCCCTGCAATACATTCTACCTTTAAGACTGTCAATTGTTGATTCAACTGTAGTATTGTTGAATTGTATTGCATTATGTTGAAAGGTGTTTATAATAGTGTCCAAGCCAGCTGACATAAATTGGAATGAACAGATTATTATTTAGAACCTGGTGTGTGTGTGTGTGTGTATATTTTTAAATCTCGTAAGCTCTGCAATGGATGGAAGATGGTCATATTTGTAAGCCTAAGCAAATAATTGGCCCTACAAGCATTGGTGACAACTTGCATGTAACCTTATCGAGCCTTTGTTGCATTCATAAAAATGCTGCATCACTGTTGGGTTAGCTGAAAATAGCTGATGACAAACTCCTTCTCTCCACTAGGTGGCAGTCTCCATCAGGTAGCCTGTTGGCGTAATAGCACCTCGGACAATGGCCAATGGTCTTTAAATGTCGAACTGTGCAAGTGATGCTAAATTGGGCATTGACCGACATTAGCTTAACATAGAGGGCCCTGAGTCTTGCATTACAAAGCAAAAACTGCACATCTCCAAAGTCTGATTCAGACTCTTCACAAAACCGGTATTGAATTGATGGGCTTTGAAATGCTGATTTGTTAGTGCAGCTTTGCCTATTCAAATCCCACAACTATCAGGGTAACTGGGTGATGGCAATGGTCTCAACCTAAACTGCTCTCTTTTGGCACTCCAAAATCAAGCCTGCAGGGGGCGCTCTCACGGGCCTTTTGAGCACTTTATCCACTTACTGCAAACTCTGCTGATTAGTACCTTTTAGGTGCAAACTGCAAAAGTAAAGAGGATGACATTGTATAGATTTGAACCTCCTACTAAATGTATATTGATAGCCTTTAGAAACTCGACTATATCATTTGTACGCCATTGTCTTTGATGAAGCCAGTGCTTTAGTGATGTCTCCAAGACTTTCCTGAAAATGCATAGCTGGGAGAGGGCTATAAAACTGCAGTAATGAAGTGAGTTCTTGTCTTTAAAACAGTAAAGGCTTGAGAAGCAAATCTCACAACATGCTGAAAATGATTAAGCTTGTGGGTACTGGCCAACAATCTTATTAGCGCCTAAGAAATCAGACTCAGAATCGGCTTAATTGGTCAAGTATGCCTAGGCATAGGAGGAATTTATCTGCAGTTTCCATTAGCTGTCAGTATACTATATATAACATACAGTGGGAAGAACAAATGGGCAAGAAAATACACAAAGACTAACAGCTAAAATAAGGACAACAAAGCTAAACAAACATAGCAATTATGTACAGGCAGGTACGTGAAACAAATACATATATACACGATGTATGATGTCTATATACAGGTCAAACTGTTGCTGTAAAATGTGAGACACCCCTGCACCTAAACTGTTATGCTTTCTGTTTTCTCACTGGCAACAGGACTTAGTGTGACTTGATTAACAGTGACCCTGAGCTGCTGGGCAGGTCTCTCTTGTCTGTGACACTAGCAGACAGGGGACAGCAGTATGCTATCATCCTGAGGCCCTGGTAGCTGAACAGGGATCTTTGTTCCTGAAGGTGCCTGGGCGGGAGGCACTGATGATGGCACCACTGAATACCTCCATTTAGAGATTTGTTACCCCCTGCCTTGAACAGTGACAGAGGTCATGCTAGCTTTTCTCCATGGCGTTATGTCAGCCGTCTAGAATGACCTGTGTGCTTTCTGTTCTATCTCTTCGAATGCTCTATGGAAGCATAGCATCCATAAGATAGAAAGCTATGGGAGAGATTCAGGGGGGTGAGGGTGCTGAGATTTTCAAAAATGTAAAACTAGAGGCTAGTTTTAAGCATGAAACTGTTGATAAAGCGTGTAGCTGAGTCAATGGGGCATTGTGAAGAGGAGAGAGGCCAGCGACTGATACTTTAACTCATTTGTTTAGTGGCTGGTCTAAATAGGGCCCTCTTTAAATGGGAGTATACTTCTCAAGAGTCCTCACAATGGATCTTTGTCAAGTACATGGTGTCCTATAGCACAGATGTACTATGAAGTCGCATTGCCTTGGTCTCTTTTCCAGTGTGACATGGGGATCACACCGTCCTTATCTGATGACTGGGCATATGAATAAGAATTTATGTTCTTGTATTGAATTGAGGAGAACATAATGCACTTGATTGCATCTGTGCCGGAGAACAATGCTATACTATCTATGCTATCTTTATTGCTGCTCTTACACCCTTGTGCAAACACTTTGATCATTTCCAGTGTCATAAATCAGATGGGGACCAAATGCTGATTTTTAAGACCTTGTTATATAGCCTTATTTTCTACCATTAGTCTACTACATTAGTCTAGAAGTGGTGGACTAAAATACACTGATGTTTATAGTGATATCCATATTTGTGTTTGCATAAGGTCACCACCACTGAATAGTTTCAGTTTGAAGAAGTCACATGTACAAATAAATTTACATGTCTGGGCTAATACTTCATATCCTGTTTTTTTTTTTTTTTTAACTGTGCCCAGAAATAGTCAAACAACCCCCTGTAAAACTAAAACGTGTCATTTTTAGGCTTCATTTTTTTGTCGGATTAAACAAATGAGATATAACGAGTTAATTAGTGAGATTTAGATGTGCAGGTAGGTGGATTTTGTAACCTTCAGAGAGACCCGGACTAGTTGTTTCCCCACTTCCAGTCTTTTTGCTAAGCTAAGCTAACCGGCTGCTGGCTGTGGCTTTATATTTAGCGTACAGACATGAGAGTGGTATTGATCTTTTCAACCTACTCTCTGCAAGAAAGTGAACAGGTGTATTTCCCAGAATTTCAAACTATTTCTTTAACTGCAGCAGGGTGTATATTAAGTTTGTGTTCCAGCATTATACTGTATTGTACAACCATATTCATTTGTAATGAATGATCTGAGTTTCTGCTTAGCATCTTATTCCCCCATTTCTCATACACATTTCTCTATACTGATGTTTATGGTGATTATTTAGTTCCTCAATCCAGGTTTTTCCAAACAACACTAAGGGACGATGTAAGTGTTTTTGCATGCTTGTGTCCTTTTGATTTTATAGAAAAGCGTGTCCTATGCTCCAGGCAGCCATTTGTTTCTGTACAGGACAAAATGTGACTTGACTAAACTATAAACCACTAAACTATACTATACCGCATTGGATGTAAAATCACATTTGGTGATCTGGAACACGTGTGATCAGCAGTAATGTAATCTACAGTATGCATGATTTGTAGTATCTGGCACTACATGCTGTATATTTTCTGTGATGCCTGAGCTGATAGAGAGTATTTAGTCAGCAGCCTATAGGTTGAGGAATGTTCTTTTTAATTTTAGCCCAAGCAACAACACTCCCGTCTTTAGCCATGCCAATGACGGTGCACCAGAGGCCTTTGAAGAAAATAGAGGGCTAGTGTGAAAGCTTGCAGCCCCTTCCCGCCGACCCATTCACCACGCTGACATCAAAAGCTTCCTCCAATTAGGGTGAACAAATATGCAGCTTCTGGTCTGCAGGCAGGTTGGAAAGCTGGGTGTGTATTCGCGCACAGTCAAATGTCAATACTGGAGTGGAACACTAGATGATAGTCAAGTTTCACTGGTGGTTGATGAGTCAATTCTTCCAGCCACAAAGTCAGTGTTTTGTTTTCAGTCATCTTAGCTGGAAAAAAAGTTCAGAATTCACCTGTTGCTTGACAGTGGAGCAACAATGGTGTTTCCAGACCTTTAATGTAACTCTCGTTCACTGGGACATATTTTGGCTGTGGGTTGTCCAAGTAGAGAGGAGTGGGTGAGACGTCTCATCTTTTTTTTTTTTTTTTTTTTTATCATGTACAAATTAAAATTTTGTCCAATACTATTTTTTTTTAAATTTTAATTGACCCATGAATAATAAAACTACTGCTTGTGAGTCCTATCAGTCTGAATCACACCCTCATGTAGCTTGTGTTTTTTTGAACAGAGCTGCAGGAGAAGAATTCACTTCCCCCAGTAAGTTACTTGTCATTCACACCCCCATGTTGCCAGTGTCTGCACCCCCAGGACCCCAAACAACAGAGAAAATTTGATTGAAATATCTTCAAGTACACAATTGCTTACAATTGCTTCTTTCCATTGTTCTTTTTTGTCTCTAATGTTCACTAGAAACTTAATCACTGACAGTAAACGTACATTGTCAGGTCATAGATAATAAACCAGACTGATTAAAGTACAATATATGAGATTATTCAGCTTATTTTCTTTATAGGTTTGACTCCATATCACTTGTACATTGTGTTTAACAAAGAGGACAGTTGAAAGAGATAAACCTTCTTAAGCTATGCTTCTGTATTGGCAAGTGCACCCCTCATGAAACGCATTTTAGAGAAGATCCAGTTTCTGTATGGCAATTTTGTCTTTGTCCTGAAAGAGATTGTGAAGAACAACAGGAAGGTATTTGTTTTGTTCTGCAATGTACTCTTTGACTTTTTGGGCTAACTTAAAAGGTCTAAACAATATCTTCACTGTTAACTGGCAGTATCGGTCACAGCAGTTCTGCCTGGTGAAGACACAATATTTGACAGGGACACTTACGCTTACAACAAACAGTGTGAAATGTCACACCAAATCCGGAGCACGTACATTGCTTTCTGAAACCGAACCCAAAACAGACTGTGGGAATATTTCCTGTACCAAATAAAAGATTATTGGAGAAAGTTGTGTCGTATTTCTTTTGAGATTCTTTCTTGTACCAAAATGGACGTTCTGTAAACGTTACAATGCAGACGTCTTTGATATTCAAACAGTGTGAATAACACAAGTGACAGTTCTTTGACATCTTATCACAGGCTGACAGATGCCCTTGGGTCAAGTTGCCTAACACTGATAAAATGAACACTTAATATATTGTTTTTTGAGTACACCATTATTGCTTTCATGGCTGTTCGAGCACATTTTCTTTACTGTTTAGTTGTGTAACTTACCAATCTAGGAAACAACCAATCTAGGACAGATTCACAAAGACAAATGTACTGCCAAGATGTTTATTTACAAATTACATTCTATATACACATTTGGATTTTTACATATATTTACATCATAATCATCACCCACTACACCCACAACATTCAGTGTTATAATCATTGAACATTCCATTAATATCCTCATCTAATACTTTTAATTAAATAGAAGAACCCCACATTTGCCCCCTTTTAATGGGGGACAATTAAATTAACATGTCAGATACTGGTACCAGCAATAGTTTTCGTTCACAGTGTAATTGTAAACCCTCTTACCAAATTCATGTCAAGTATATCAGCACATTCAAATGCACAGAGAGCATACATGTAACAAGTTTAGACATTTTTTTTTTAAGTTTCCAGTAGTACAGGAGTAGTAAACGTCCACATCAAGTAAGTCACATTCCAAAAAGAAATGAGTGCAAGGACCTCTACCATACAAAAAGTGATTAAAGTCTTACTTTAGGAACATGTACTGCATATGAAGATAATGGTATCATGGTTACACTTACAGTAGGAAAGGTGACCAATGATGAAATTTAGAGTTTTTTGACCACTGAGGTAGAGAGAGTTGTTTCTTTCTCTTACTTGAAGCCATTTGATGCCACTGCAGTGTGGCAATGTTTAACACTTGGCCTCACACTAAATTTCACCTTAACATTTTGAAGCGTATTCACATTAATGGGTTGGCGATCATTGGTGATTTGGTGACAGCTCGCTGCCACAAGGCTCCTTGGTTCCTGGCCAATGGAAAACCTCCACCGTATCAAACCAGAAGGAAGAAGAAAAATAGGTGTTGGCCACGGGAGAGACTTGTAGAGCGAGTCACTGTCCTCCTTAGTGCGCCCATTGGTGCAGCAGCTCAGCTTTGGTCTCTAAATCTGCATGCTAACAATGTGAGTCCTTCAAAATGCCAATATAAATACACAATTCTAAGTCAACCTTTATAAACTCCGTATAATTTACTTGACCTTTGAGGAAACTCCTCCAAAAATTGCATTACTGCACAGAAACAGCAAATTCAAATACTGTCCACGGTCCCTTCCCACATAAAGAAGAGTTTCCCGGGAAGTTTGCCTCCATACTCGTATCCAACGAGGTGCAGCTCAGGTTGTTGGTGCTGTCGTTACCTGGTGTTCCCAACAAGCTATAGGATCTCTATTTTCTGCGAGCAGACCAGGTCACTGTTGACCAGATTCCACATGCGCAAGAGGTCCGATGGGAGCAGCTTGTGCACCACAATCATGCTCTTAAAGAAACAAGGTTCTCTGTTCAACTTACTGTTCTTATTTTTCACCAAGCCAAACGTCTTAAAGGCGTCGTGTTTTATAGGAGTGACCTGAAGCACCTCCAGACACATGCCCAAGAAGACGTCATCGATGGGGAAGAGCTCCAGGGTGTCTGCCACCCAGTGGAGCCTCCTCGCCAGGGTCCCATCCATCAGAAAACCCCCTCCACCTGCATATGGAGGGTAGTATGTCTTATTGTACAGAACCTGGGGGATGTAATATTTGTTTTCCTTTTTACGAATGGGCTTAGCCTTAAAAATCACATCCCCCACAAACAGGTTCTTTGGATGGTTGCTGCTTTCCAGATACTCAAAGATGTTCTTCACGCTGACAAAGACGTCGTCATCCCCCTTGAAGACGTAGCGTACACTGGGGCAGTAAGTGTGGAACCACTTGAGGAAGTGAGTCTCCTTAAGCGTGAGGTTGAAGAAGCTATCCAGGAAGTCCCACTGGAGGATATCCCTGTAGATGTAATCCTCATACTCCACTAGCTTCTGATGGTTCGCTCTCTCTGCCTCATTGGCGGGTTTACCAAGAAGGAAGATGGTCTTTATCCTCTTGTTGTTAACCACCTGCTCTTTGCCCCAGGTTTTTCGGATGACCTCTCTGCGGTCATGTTGGGTGGCCACGGTTTTTATTACCATGAGCAAATATGTGTTCCTTGTGCACTTCTCTGGGTGGTTGATGAGCATGGGAAAGTAACGGCATTGTCGATAAAGTAAGAACTGCTTGAAATTTTCCTCCAGGCCCTTGAACCAGCCCTGACTCGAGAGGTTGAGGTTGGCGCTACAGTTGGAGCTGGTTACATCCCAGGATTTGGGGCTGCTTTCCTCAGTTATTCTGGGCTCCCGTGTGGTGACCCGAGCTTTAGGCACCGGCTGGTGTTTGCTAACCTTCCAGAAACCTTTCGCTCCCAGGTTCAGGGCAGTTTTCCCTTTAAGAGCAGCTCCAGGCTCCAGTCTCTCAGAGGCATCCATGCGAGCCTGCCTCTCGAGTTCGAAGGGAGCCCCCATATTGATGCTCCCTCTTTGGACAGCAGTCAGCGCCACCACAGCCAGGAAAAACATGACACTCACCCTCTTGTACACCCTCCAGCGATCTCTGTTGTTCATCCTGGGTCAAGATAAAGATCACAGATGCCAGTCAGAGTTAGAGCAACATTATCAAACTCAAAAACCTTTTGACACATGGAAAGCTAAATACTGAATTGTATTAATATCATGTTGGAGTGTTTTGATTGAGTTGACATACGTTAAGGTATATTGAGAGGCCCTACAAGTCACTGAGAGTGTCAAGCAGTGAGCTTAAAAATTTGAAACATGGGACCAAACATTACTAAAAGAAGGTTTGAATTATTTTTGTTTGTTTTGTTTTTCTTTAAAAAGTTGGACATTATTCTTAGTCTTAAACCCTGAACGCATTTAAGGAATATAATATATATATAATAATTAGGTCTAGGAGTAAGAATAACACACCAAATAAAACCCCAGAGTAATCATTTTTCAATGATACCATGGACATAAGTTCTCTAAGATGTGGAATTACAAACACTTAAAACAAAATAAATAAATTGGTATGAAGGCATGTGAAAATGCACACAATTTAATAAATGATCCCTTAGAGGTTAAACCACATGTTTAGGCCACATTACCAACAGAAGAATACCTGCTGTTTCATGTATAGCCAGCAAAGCAAAGCATAGCCTATGGGTAGGTTGTCGTTATACTTACATCACTGTGTGCTTTCTCTGTAGCACATTTTTGCATACATACAATGCGTCACATAAAAAGACAGATGACAATATGTTGTTTCCTTAGTTACTAACATTTTTCACCAGTGTCACTTCTGGAAGAACATGAGTTATGTACTTGGAAAGTTAAGTAATCCCTGGTACTTCAAATTCTCACATTTCCAACATGTCATGCCAGTGCTCCTGACATTCACAACACCAGAGACACTCCCATGTGGGCCCCTCTACCTTTGAAAGAGAGATTTCCCCCTAATAACCACAAACAAGGTAAATACATCTTTTTAAAGTCATCTTAATGAAATTCAGTCTTTAAATTAGAGACAGTTACACTTGTTTGATAATGAAAATTCCTCACACACTTGTGAGTTTTCTGGAGTCCCATCTTGAAACAAATGCAGATGTACATTGCCACATCATGCCCACATTTTTGTTTAACCTCCTATTATTAAAATACCTAGGCCCACACAAGGTCCACAGCATCACCTTGACATTTTGGCTGAAAATCAGAATTCTCCCACATGCTTAATCTTTACTCCTTCTTGTTCTTCCTACAACAAGCTCTTCAAGTGGGGTAAGATGTTGTTCACTTAATTTCAAGAAGCTTTACAAGCATTTCCTCAAGTTAAAATCTTGAGCGACTTCAGGAGTTTCAAGATTTTGACCATGACAAGTCAAACGACAAGTCAGATAAGCATCGTGTAAAATTGTTAATCTATCCTATAATATAGTGTATCCTGTATATAGTGTTGAAGGAAGATGCCACTTACATGTTCTCTTTCTTATCCTTTAGACGTTCTTGTGATTGTTGCTTGGAGATAACTGAACCAATAAAACGCCGATAATTGAGCCCAGAAAAGTGGAATGGCTTGAGTTTATGTATCTTCGGCTTTTGGATCCTTTCCACCGAAGCAGTCTTGTGGCAAAATAGTGTTGTGAGAAACAAGCGTTTGAATGTTTATTTGCTTGAAGGTGCAGCTGTGTGGTCTGCGCTGATGAGGACTGCCTTCGCTCCCTCTCTGAGATCCGCTTTTAAAGGGGCGGCTGCAGTTACGTAGACCACATGCACACAGGACGTGCGTGATGAATGAACAGGGAGGAGAGAGTCCGCCCGTCGTGTACACACAAGATCTATACTCCACAAGCATAATACTCCATCATAGGTTATTAACAGTAACCCCTTAGACAAGGTAAACATGGGATTTCTTTTGTTTCTTCTTCGTCACTGAAGTCTGTGG
The DNA here is from genome assembly GCA_008360985.2 of Macquaria ambigua. Lineage (NCBI taxonomy): Eukaryota > Metazoa > Chordata > Actinopteri > Centrarchiformes > Percichthyidae > Macquaria > Macquaria ambigua. The sequence continues at coordinate 462,631 of VMKM01000154.1, forward strand.
GTTGAGTTTTTCAACTTCCAAAAAGCTCTGAAGACATTAAGTCAGCCCCCCACCCACACGATTGTGCTGCTTCAAAGCCTTCCCCACAATGCCAGGAATGTACAGGTAATTATGGTGAATAAATATTATTCAATTCATGTTTTTGGTCTATGTATTTTTTTTCTCAAACAATACTGAAGACATTACTTCAGTGTCCTCAGTCATAGTTTTAACTCTGCATTTAGTAAGCTAGTCTAATTGCAGATCCTATTTTCCATAGTCTCCTTTAGTGTGTTGATTTTTCCTGCCTCAGTCAGCTGTTTCCTGTTGTCTGTAAAACAGGTGAAATGAAATATAACCATAATCATATTTTATAAGCTGATCATGTGTTTTGTAGGTAAAATCTTCTGTAAAGTAACTGATAACTACAGCTGTCAGATAAATGAAAGTGTACAGTACCTGAGTAAATGTACTTCTTTCCGCCACTGTTAAAAAACACACCTTACTGCTCCAGAGATTTTCACATTATGAGAAACAATCAACAACTTTACACAAATCTGATACATAAGAGGAGACTTTCTTCTTTTCATACAATGTGCCAGAGCTGAAGAAAGACCTTTTGAAGAACCAGAAAAACAAATTCTTTTTAATATCCAATCCCCACATAAGTCACGCCATTGAAAAACCCAAGATATCATCTATTAGACTCACAACACAAAGACAATAAAACTGCAGTACTTCTCCTACAGGCAGCATTGTGCTGCTACTATTATTATTACATTGTATTATAATTTACCCCACCTCTACTGCCACTATCACCTCTGTTTCTACTCTTATTGTCACTTGTTGCCATGACTATACTGTATAACCACTACACAAAAAACAGGTAACAAAAAGCTTCTTTGTTTGATAAATAACAATACACTGTTGCCATTGTAACTTTGTATTGTTTCAGGCCACACAGCAAAGCATCGTGCTTAACTCTTCATCCCTAATTAGTTACACTAAACTGCATTACTGGAAATCAATATTTTTGATATTCACAGACAATTACGTTAACACTCACTTCTGCTGCTCTATGTGCGTTAGCTTTTTAGCCTGTTTTAGCTCCTTTCTTTTGTGGCACATTTGCTGTATGGTTAAGTCTGACATGCTCTCCAAACCCCTCACCCATTTCCAATAAAATAATCTCTGAACCCACTGCACTGTACACATCAGACAGACAGAGGTGGAGACCAAAACAGAGCAAAAACAAGAGTAAATACTTGATGACTGACATTCATCACAAAGTCAAAAACGTGAATCCAAATGAATGCTAATGTTGTTCTGTGTCTCTGTGTAAGTAGGCAATTGTTTGCTAACACGTTTGCCATTAAAACTAAAAACTATAAGCAGGAATATGGTGATGGCTACGCATTTTTCAGCTCATTTTTCTGCCCTCTAGTGGCCACAACTTGAAAAATAGAGCTTTAAGTAAAGGTAAATATATGAAGTAACCAAACCACCTCAAATCAAAAGGTCTGTCATGAAGTGTTTTACAAATTAAAGGGACCAAACAGGAACATAACATTAAAACAAATAATAAAAAAGGAATTATAAAAGTTGTGTCTAAATTCTTCTTTATATTTGCACAATGGAAACTTAAGGAAGTGGAATAAAAAATGTCTTAGGTTAAAACTTTAGCTCACAATGTTGGCCTCCAGGAACAATAACTAACAGAGCCATAATGATTCTATTAGTAATATTATTCATCCCATACAGTGGACTTCCTGGTATGCTACTGACGTCAGAAAAAGGTCCTGGTGTTAATGAGCTTTCACAGAGCAAACTCCATGGGTTTTTTATCAGCTCCCCTTTCATAGCCATTGTGTGACTAATGATTTCATATTTAACAGCCTATAAAAGTGATTGATATGTCACTTTACAGTTTAGTGCTTTTGATGAATGCATTCCTGCAACATGACTCACAAATCTTGCGTACACTGGATATCAAGAGAAAGTCAAAGTTTGGTTTTCTCTTAAGTGAAATGATCTGAGACATCACAATGAAAGGTATCACGAAGAAGTTATGGACATTAAACAAATGTTATTGACAGGAAAGATTTTCACTCTTAAGGTCTCATGAAAACAAAATGAGGACTGGTGATAGCTGAAATGCTGATTGCACAGCTGTCACCACCACAACCGCACTTAACCCTTGCTGTGGCAAACTGTGCTCTTCCGCCTCTTTATGGTCTGGGGAAAGAACAACAAAATGTCACTTTGTGCTTCAAAACAGGCATTTTTCAATCCGAACACAGCTGTGATCCAAAATCTCTCCTTCCTCTCCTTCTCTCTCCATTTCCTGGATCCAGCCAGCCATCCTTCTCGGGGCCATGTGCATCCTGTTGCCTGCTGGCGGTGTTTTTTCCCGTTTTGATTTTTTTTTTCCTCTCTGTGGATTCAGGCTCTGCAAGGGCTGTGGAGGAGTAAAGTGGTGATGGACGCCACAGTCCCTCATCTTTCCCTTGGCTGGAAAGGCAGCCTTTGTCACTGATGTCTAACAGAGGCATCTGCCAATAAGGAAAACTGAGTCCTATGAGCACAGTGACTCATTGTATCATGCGGTTGGTGTCAGGATATGACCTTGTAAGTGCAAGTTTCATGTTAATTTAAAATGAACCTTCTATAAACCAGCTTCTTTAAAAATACACTTCATGAAATTACAGTTTTCAGCTGACAACAACAACATTAAAGCTGCACTAATCAATATTTCTGTAGTAACAATGGATCACATGACTACTTGTATGTGAAAGGAGTCACTTGTAATGATGAACCCACAGGAAATTATCACCCAACTCTGCAGTTTCCCTCAGTTCTATGGAGCGTCTTTCAGTTAATTGTTTTGGTTTTACGGCCCACAACTTCACTGTTTTGGTTTTGGTGAACATAGTGGAGTATTTAGTAGCTAAATCGCCAGATATTTCCCTCAGGAGTTGGTGGAACAGAGCTAAAAGAGAGAGAATATTGGACTTACATTCATCTGGTGACCAGAAATCAATGTTGTGTTAGCCCCCAAGTGACCAAAAAAAAAATAACACTGCTTTAACTTACTTGAAAGTAATATTGTGTAATCTATAGCCTTAGATGGCTTCTGCTGACTAGTAGGAATTGGAAAACAATGAAAGTCCTTACCCCGACATACACAAGTAATGTAGGCATATCTAACATCCCTTGAATAGTGTCCACATATTTGATGTAAACTTAAAATTACAATAAAGATCACTATACAATCTAAAACAGCCAAATCAAGAAAAGAGAAGTGGCAATATTATCAAGGTGTAAAAGATAATAATAAAAACGATAATGATAATAATCTGTCATGCAGAAATGTCATTTGTCATCATTGAAAAAAAAGTATTGTTCTCAAAACAAAGGTCCAAAGGCCAAGATATCAAAGGTTAATAATTAGAAAACACAATTGTTTCCCTATCTGAGGAAACGTTTCAGTCTTGTGATAAATGAACACCTGCATGCTGGGAAATGGTAAGAGAGTTGTGAAATATTTATCCTCAACACTTGGAAATGACACAATTTGACCCACCCTTGTTACACTTGTCCCTCCCACCGTCACATCATCAGTCATAATTTTCAACTCAACAGTTCTTTTTCACCTTTTGTTGTAGTTTATGCTGGAGGTTTGGGGTGGTAAGAAAAAAATGTACTGTTAATAAGAAATGGAAAACTTTGCTGCTACTTTCGCCTCACAGGAAGTCTGTGCTAATCCCTTGTTGGGTTTAACACACCTGAGGGACTTGGGAGAGGATTACCTTTCGTCTGTCCGACTCTTGTCAACTGTCTGACTGGAATGAGCGAGCCTCAGAAAATTCACGTGCCCCTCCTCCTTCGGATAAGTGAGGGGCCCTGGCTGCTAACTCCTCAGTCACCATGAAAGAATTTATTGCCGGGGAAGAAAAAGTGGCTTGAGGGGATCTTTTTCTCCCCCTCCCTCTTTTCCACTCAGCTGTCAACTGAGGATGTTCCTCTCTGAAAAGGCTGATAGAACAAAGGCTATGTGATCAGGCTGTGTTATGAAAGCCCCTGTGCTGTGGCTATAGGTAAACACCTGCTCTCTAACCACCCAGAGGCCCCTACGGGTTTAGTAAACACTCTAATAAGGTCACCAGCACAAAGGACAAGCTGAAATACTCCTTACTCCCACTCAAAAATGTATTTCTTCACGCTGTTTCTGATAAGGCTTTGGTAGTGCTTACACACCTTCCTGTTTTGGTTCAAATACATCACTGATTTAGGCCTACAAAAATGTTCCACCGGCAAAGTCACAAGAATGATATTAATGATTTACATGATGCTATTTTGGAACAACTGGTGTGTTCATTGTGTGATAAGCATATTGCAGCATCAAAACAATTTCATAACTTGACAACACAGTCTTAACTTAAGGTCCACTTAATCGCTTTTCCGGAGCTTTTGACCATATCTCGTGGTCTTCATCAGCAGAGCTTGTCTTGTTTTCAAGGTCAAGTATGAACTATCAAGCCTAGCCTTACCCCTAGTGTGGAATCTTCTTCGCCTCATTGTGATGCACTAAGCTGTAATGGGCTAATTACTGCCCCCGGAGAACACCCACTCCAACTGCAATTCTCACCAAAAGTCAAGTACCAGTACAAGTTTTTCCCCACAACGGCCACACGGGGCAACAAATGAGCCCATTCCACACTTGAAAACAAACTTTAACAAGCGACACAAAGGTGAGATTTATGCTTTATCAAAAGTGTTTTCAATCAATATTTTTTTGTTTCACAAGAGAAAAGATGGATGAAACTGGGTGTTCTGTCAAATGTACGAAGCTTCCCTGAGCTTGCTCAGAATAATAGAAAGTTTGAACATCAACAGGTTCATGACAACCGGGCAAACTCCATCTGCTGATGAAGACCATGTAATACCCCTACAGTTGCATTTCTAGTGTTGATGAAATGGCGAAAACATAAAATAAACGAGCGGGTCGAGATGACCGGCTGACTTCGCTATGAGCTGATTGGCTGTTGAAACAGGTGACGTGCCTTACGTTCTAAAACGAGCCGCTGGCGATTTGACAAGCTGAGTCGCAGGCGACGGCATCAGCCAGCTTGAGTCGAGCTGAGACGGGACAGTTCACACCGCTTCAACTTTTCCCTGCGACGTTCTAAAACAGTTTTGTCTCGTCGCAAATCTTTGGTCTGAACTGGGCTTAATAAGGTCACCAGAGCTCAGCTACAAAGGACAACCTGAAATACTCCTCACCACTTTTTCTTCACGCTCCGCTAATTTTGGCTTTGGTAGTGCTTACACACCTTCCTGTTTTGGTTCAAATACATCACTGATTTAGGCCTATGTAAGTGTCCCACCGGCAAAGTCACAAGAATGATATTAATGATTTACATGATGCTATTTTGGAACACCTGGTGTGTATTGTGTGATAAGCATATTGCAGCATCAAAACAATTTCATAACTTGACAACACAGTCTTAACTTAAGGTCCACTTAATCGCTTTTCTGGAGCTTTTGACCATATCTCGTGGTCTTCATCAGCAGAGCTTGTTTTGTTTTCAAGGTCAAGTATGAACTATCGAGCCTAGCCTTACCCCTAGTGTGGAATCTTCTTTGCCTCGTTCTGATGCACTAAGCCGTAATGGGCTAATTACTGCCCCCTGAGGGTGGAGAACACCCACTACAACTGCACTTCTCCATACCAGTACAAGTTTTTTCCCACAACGGCCTGGGTGTTTTGTCAAACAAATGCAGCTTCCCTGAGCTTTTCTATGGGACCTGGGCTATGTCAAGCCCAACTTTTAAGCCAACATAGAAGTCCTAAAAGTGCTCAGAGTTTGAACATCAACAGGTTCATGACAACGGGGAAAACTCCATCTGCTGATGAAAACCATGTGATAGGGTCAAAAGCTACAGAACAAGCTAACAAGTGGCCCTTGAGCTGAGATTATTAACTGTTGTCAGTGTAAAGAATCATCTGCCAAGCTCAATTCCAGAAATGTTTGTTTTGTCCACATATAAGTCACCCTCGGTGTGTGCAGAAAAGCCCAGAGGAAAGCAACTAGCGTGGCTTGACGTTAAACTGATGCAGCTGTCATCTGTGGCAGTGATTAATCTTTTATCCCCTTCCTGTTCAAGAATCAACAGCCTTAGACCAGCATTTACTGTGTCCAACAAAACATGCTAACCCACAGTTTGGATTTGCTCTAGTGTACACACAGAAAAAATGTAGGTGCATTCACGCTAAAGGTTAATGGATAGTTTGTGAGGACATTCCTGAGAAGGTCTAAAATGTAAAAGGTGAATTCCAAATAAGCTTTAGTCTTTAGTCTGTTTGATCAGTGGCCTCTTTAACCTTTAACAATACCATACTTGTGAAAATATCCAAAGCTCTGACAACAATGCCTTCTGTTAATATTTAATGATATTTTCTTTAATGAGTGTTTTTTTCGTTTCTTTAGTTTGGTGCACAAAACTACCAAACATGGCTTGAAAGGAAAGACACACAGCTTCAAGTGTTTACGACAAAAGGGCATTTGTGGGGGTCACTTCTATCTATCTGTTCAAAAGGACCGGTCAGGAGGAAACAGGAGGTTCAGGAGACAGAGACAGTGACACGCTGTCTCTTCGTAGTTTGGCGTCACCTTTTATCAGTAGAGCACATGGCTGTCTACTGATAAATGCATCTGAAAGGGGTGCCAGCAATCCTGATGACAGTTAGGGCTCTTCAGTAGAGGATGCTCCTGTTGTTTGAGTGTCTTCAAGAAAAAAATGGGTCTTGTTTGTTATGATAACATTTTCTTACCAGCTTAATCGTGGAGATGCAAGGATGCAGTGAATCTACTCAACACAGCTTTTAAGAAAATCCAGAGCAAGGTCATAAACTAGTCTTCAAGTTAACTATCTAAACCATTTTTTGTACAAGTAAAATCAAAGGTTGAATTATTACATAAACTTGCTGTTGCAAATGTCAAAAGCCGTTTCCTGGTTCAACTTTGTCCCATTGTGCTTACTGATAGTTGGGCGCAAATGCAAATCCAAATCCACTTTTGTTTACACTTTCAAATGTAACACGGTTGAACTGAACCGATCTGATAAGGTGTGACGCTCATTCTGATGAACGCCATTGTAAAGATGTGTTGCTTCCTCAGATCTCAACTGTGAAATACGTGAGTAAATTGTTATGATGACCCATTATGGCAAAAACTACAAAGACTCAGGTTTTTAAAAGCATAATTACCTTTAAAGAACCAAAAAAAACATGAAATTCTTCATTGTGTTCTTGGATAATTACGGCCGGATTAACCTGCAACAGGGCCCCTATTAAACCCCCATTTCTCCCACTCTGCAATTTATGCAATTCTTCCATGCTAGAATAGATTTGTTGCGTATGCATTTGCTTGAAGACATTTGTTTAGGAATATGCAACATATGGGCACAAAACTGAAATAACAAAGGTTTTAAAAAATAGATTTTGACAGGGACCCTCTTCCAAAAAAAAAAAAAAAAAACTTTACTGATAATCCAGCATTGTAGACAATACAATAGATTTACAGCTTGTCTTGATACAGCCTTTTTGGTGCTGTAAAGGCCCAGAGAGTCATGAAACTGAATCCCTTCAGTGTGATAAAGGCCACAGTAACTGTTTGATATTTTTCCATATCTGTAAGGCCCATCCCCTAGTTTTTATCCACACTTTTGTTTTGATAGAAAGCAGCAGCTTCCTCTCTGTCGCCTTTACAGCTGGACGGTACCAGCATGGCTCGAGCTCAGGGTTACACAGCCACCTGGCTGCAAGTGCGTCAGTCTGTCATGTGCGGCCTGTTTCCTCACATTGTGCTGCTGCTCACTGGCTACAATGTTAATTGCTGAACATGTTATCCCTTGGGGGACCACATGTGAGTTAGTAAGACTTGGTCAGCTAAAACTAGCTGTATCATTCCTGTAGCCTTTATCAGAGGGACGTTGACTGACCATGTGTGTTATTAAGTAATGTCCTGGCTAGGTGTTAACAAGTACTTTTACTTTAAGTAGCTCTATAGTGAGTTTCAACTCCTTGTTTAGCTGTCCGGCCCACAACTTTACTGTTTTGGTTCACTCTCTCCGCTCACATTGCGTCGCCCCCACACTGTTTCCAACAAAAACAAACATACATGCCACTTCCAAAATCACTTCATCATCATTACCTTTGTCTGGCCACAGATACAGGACTTTAAGACAGAGAAGGGCTCGCTTTGGCAAGAGCTTTGTCCCTTCTCCCATAGCAGCCCTAAGAAGAGCAATCCATCCATCCAGCCATCTATCCTTGATGAACTATGACAAATTAAACCTGGTGCAATGGTCCACTTTCTGTCAAAGCAGCCAATGGATTAAGTAACACAGTGCAGGAGTAAACATACTGTAAATATCCAGCAGTAATGGGTGACAACAGGTCTTAGAGCACATCTTGAATGCTGATGAGAATTATTCACGGGGACTTTAATGAAGACTTCAGCATGTCCCCAGAACTTTTGTAAGGGTGCAGCTGTCAGGTAAGTTGGCAAGTGTGTGACATATCTTTCCATTTAGACATGAGAGCAGAAATCTTCCCGCTGTGTGACATCTTGATGAATTGAACACAAAAGAGTCTTTTTCTTTGCACAGTGCAGCACAAAGGCGAGCACACAACACTGTGTGGGCACAATATGCAAACTGCTCGCTGACGGTAATTATGTAAGGGGAGGTGATTTATGATTCAAGCCAGCAGCCAGCAGGGATGTGGCTTGGAGCTGAGAATGCTTCAACAAGAGTCGTCAAATTGAGAAATCTGTGTAGCAGTTAATGGGGCAAGGAATATAGATTTCACAGACCAGAAAACAGGTGACATGTCACACATTTATTTAAAACCACTTAAAAAGTATCAAAATCAATTACAATCAAAATGCATTACAACATAAATGCAGTAATTAACATAAATATACTGTACATCACAACACCTGGAAAACAGTGCAAATGTACAATGCAACCAATGCTGGATTTAAGACATTCACACAAATTCAAGTTGTATGGATGGTAGTGTATATTAAAAGCAATAAGCAGTTCTAAGTAACCTGACAACTCATGTCAAGACCTGTGTCTTTCTTGTAAACATTTCCTGGAGCATAAATTAAACAAGAGCAGCTACTCTGATATGAGATCATGTTTTATGTTTGAAGGAAAGCAAATGATTTATTCATGTGGACGGATATTTTCCACCACAGTCAAAAGTCAATATATACAGTACGTAGTAAAATTCATAAGATTATTGATTTGTAGAATCAAGATGAGAACTTTGCAAATGAGCTTTTGTATCACTGTTTTAAAATATCTGTACAATCAATTTAAAGACAAAAAAACATCCTTGCCATGCCCAATAGTAAATGAATTAAACTTACATTTTATCTCTATGCCTAGTCATATCCATCATAATGGTTTCCTGAACCATTAATCCTCTGTTTACATGTAGTTAAAACCAGGTGAAACCATACTATGAACACTTCAGCTCGTATTCAAACTTAATTGCAGATATTGAGGATTTATCAACAAAAAGAGGCACCTCTGGGACTGTTTATCCCTACGCATGTGAAGAAAATGGCAAGTAATGTGCTTATGTCAGAAAACCAGTAAGCCAGTAGGCAGAAAGGTGATCAAATATTTTTTCCCACACTGCCCCAACTCAGAGCTATACTTCCGAATCAGAATACTTGTTACACATGAATTTTGTCATGACTAGAGGATGTTGCACATATTCAGGTGTGCCAACTATCACCTGGGGGTTGTGACTATTGTCTGGCCTGGTATCACGTTACAGAAGAAGTCTGTGCTGAAACAGAAGTGGGGGAAAAAAATGCAGAGCCACAATCCATCACATTGTTCAAGCCCCTCCTCCCCTCCTGCTGCTGATCCTCGACCATCTCTGTGGCCCTGACCCTGATCACAGCCTGCAAGGATGATGTTACAGGAAGCCTGATGCTCCCGGGGAGATAGTGCTACTCCCATGGTGACAGCTCCTTCTTCACCTCCTCTTTGACTGGCTGCCTGAAGGAGGAGAGAGAAGAGGGAGGCAAGGAGGGAGGGATGTGGGGTCGGTGGGGGGGATAAAGGGGGTTTGAGAAGAAGAGAAGGTAGAGTACAGTCAGATTTGAACTTATCAATAAAAAGAAAAAAATAAATAATCTCCTGACATGTCTTAAAACATATAAAAATAATCTGCTTGGAATAATAATTTGTGTCTGATGTGGATTTTCCAAAAAAATAAAAAAAGACATCTATTATTTTCCCTCATTAAAAACCCTGAATCTATGAATATGCAAAAATTGCTGACTTCAAAAGTTTAACTGCTGGACACAAGATGTCTCCTACTTCACTGAAAAGTCCATTCTCAGTGTATATGTGCTGGAGGCTTCAAGCTTCGAGTTTAGGCCTCCAAACTAGTTGTGATGTCACAAAATCATGCTCGTGCATACACGTGTTTAACTGACATTTGAAGTGAGCACAGAGAAAATTTCTCCCTTCAGCAGATGACTGTGAAAACAGCCTTCAAGTGTCTGCACATACATCACTCTGCACATTGAAGTAACAATAAGCAAAATGCATTTTTGAGTGGAGGGGGACTTTCAATTATAGCAGCCACCATTACATGCAGCATTACTGGACTGTAAAACAATACTTTTTCAGATGCTTTCAGTAGTTTCATTGTGGCAGGAAGGTTTCCCTCAAAATACTGTATGTTCCTCTCATTTTGGATGTTGGGACATTTGAACATTAGCAGAGACGTGTTTGGTAATGTGTGCTCGTTCAACTTCACCCAAGAAGAATAGAGGTTCAAATTTGTTATTATCTTGATATAAAGTTTTTGGTTCCGTTATATTCTTTCCTTCCCATTTGTGAGAGGAAAAAAAATCTGATTTCCACATCACATTTATCATTCAGGGCCAGAGTGACAGTTCTCGTCACTCTCTAGCTGCACGGCAACATAACAGGGATCTCTCATCACGTGAAGTCAGTATTGTCGAAATGACTTGGGTGGGATAATGCAGTTTTTTCCATCCTCTCAACATGGTGAGGCAGCAGCAGCAGCAGCTCCCCTCCTTGTTTGCGCTGGCTAAGTGGGTGGTCAGCTACAAAAACGCCTCCTCTATCTTTCCTCAGCCAAAGGAGTGCCTCTGTCAGTCACAACGGATGTGTTTACCAAAAGTGGGCCTAAAGGGGATCCTGTCTCAGCATGTGGCTGATGTTTCCTTCCTGCAGCCAGACTCCACCAAGCAGCAAATATTAGGCATAGCAACGCTTGACAGTCAGCAGAAACTGCAGTCAAGTGAAAATAAATTGAAAAGATAGTGGCTCAAGAAAAAAAAAGCCTACAAGCTAGCAGGGAACAGACTAGTAAAAGTGTACTTATTTTGTTTGCCATGCCATGTGCACCTGCTTATTGCCCTTTAAGTGGAGCTACGATTAAGTGACTTCCTTATGAATCGATAGATGTCTGACACTTGCCAGACCAGACCTCAAAAGTACAACACACACACAGGAGGATGTGGTGGCTTGGACTAACCATTAGGCCCTATTACAGGCTTTATGGTAAGGGCACCCGGCGTAAGAGCCGGAGGTAAATCGCTCATCAAATGCAATTAAGATGCATGAGAGCATGGAGAGATGCTATCATCTAAGAGCACCAGAGCAACTGATCAGGCCATCTTCCCTGCAGTGACTCAAGTTCTATGTTTAAGATGTGTAGTTGACAGCAAATAAATATGTGGCTGTGGTAGGGAAGGGCTGTAACAATAAGTAACTATTTGTTTTTCACGTTTTTTATGAACGACGATTTTTTTTTTTTTTGGCCACGATCTGTTATCAGAAATTGCCATATGTGTCTTGAACTAATTTTAGTAGACTAAAAAAATAATGTCCTGATTTTTTTTAAACAGCTATAAATGTACTGCCAAAAAATGTGATTTTCACACTTTGCTATGAATATTACCATCTTTTTTGGTTTCCTGAGGTCAAACATGGTTCATAGACATCCGACACAGGCCTAAATATTCATCAGACACCTGCTTGCCCAACACAAACTGCATAAACACAGTAATGCAAAAGCTTTGAAACAAAGTAAGTAAGATTTGGTTACAGAATTCCAGTTAAAACTGCTGATGTGTAACTCGAGATGTGAGCTCAAGGGAAACTGGAGCATGATTTGTCATCACGAGGTAAATTCTACTTTTGTGTTGTCGTATATTGTTGGCAAGTCTGCTTTTGTTTTCAGAACAACTAGGGTGGACTGTTCTGGTAAAACCTGTTTGTAAGGAGCAGGACAATTACGGTACTTGTCAGATGTAAAATAGGTGAGAGACCGAGAGGTAAAGAAGACGGTCAGAGCGGGATATTGTCATGTCATGAAGCTGAACATTTGAGTGTCAGTGCAAAAATGCCCACACAAACAGTTATGATACTATGGCAGATTTATGATGCAGTACCCGCCATATACTGTTCAATTCTGATCATGGAGTAAACCTTAGTCCTGTATTTACATGTACTTTACCATGTACTCCAGGTACTCCAGTATACTTTTTGATTTATTATATTAGCACAGAAATATCAAATTTCAGGTTCTGTTATGCAAGATTTGATCCATATTATCCACACCTACTGATGGTGGACAAGTTCAAAATGCATGCTGGAAAATGAAACAGAGACTGATATAAACTGTTAGAGAAAAGTTACTTAGTTCATCTTGAATTACAGTTGAGTGTTTCTAACCCAACTTGAACTTTTCTGAAAAGCACTGGACCTCCAAATCATAGCCGGTTATCTTCCAAAGTGGCTGGCAGAGTAGACAACGTAACCAGGTGGAGCTAAAATTTGCCAACATTGGCTGGTGGCCATATGCTTACCTCCACTTTGTCGCCCCCCTCCTCCCGTGGAGCTGGCAGAGCCTGGCCGGCTGCTCTGCTGCGGCTCCGACTGGGAAAACTGGGGTGCCAGAGTCAGGCCTCGACCCCGGTGTGCACTGCTCTGGCTGGCTGCTGTGTCAGGTGTACGGGGAATCTTGGGCTGGCTTGTAAACGCAGGGATATAATCACCACTGATGACAAGGAAAAGAAGAGAAAGAGGAAGAAGAAGAAGAAGGAAGAAATTATGAGTTTTGCTTTAGAATAAACCAAAATCACTACAACTAAATCACTAATCATAATAAACACCATGATACAAAAAAAGGCAAGTTAATGGTTAAACTGGGAACAGAACATCTACATAATTTATGTTGACCAAGCCAGCCTTTTGAGACAAGGCCCAAACAGTCCTTTATTGATTATTTTTTTATTTTCTTTACATCACAGCTACTCTCATTTCTCATTGCTTACGGTTAGAAGGATCATTCAGAGAGGTCATCCTGTTTTCCGATGAGTTGCTCAGTAGCCATGAGACACTACAGCCGTGAACAGATCTCATTTCACAGAAGGTTTCATAGCACAGAAATCAAGGCTGTCCTAACATCAACCTTGCACAAGCCTCTTGCCCTTGACACTTGATAGCATCCATTTCACTTGTTTCAGTCGATAGCCTCCATTTCTGGTGACAGCTTGCCAGACTATTTTATCGATACTTCCAAGATACCCAGTAAGGGCAGATATCAGTAGGGTAACCCATACCATACAGACTCTTAAGGTGCCAACTTCATATGTATGGCAATTCTATATTATGTTTTCTAGTGATTTCTAGTTATTTTTAACCTTAAAATTGCAGGTTTTGATACTGTAAAACACATTCAATATAAAAGTAAGTTGTTTAAAATGAGAGGCAGCATGTCTTCAGTTTTAAGGATAAGGATACATACTTCTGAATGATCAAAACATATCTTATAGGCATGTTTTAGTCCAGTGTTTCTTCCTCAGCGATTCACTTTGTATGGTATTTAGTAAGGTGCAGCTGAATGTTGTTTGTACTTGACTTTGCCATATCATTATTTAAACACAGCTTTTGTCACCAAGCTTCAGTTTCTTTCTTTCATACCTTGGAAATCAGATAGGACCAGCTTAGATTTTACCCGGGTGGGTGCTGGTTGAATCTCCATTCGTTTTTATAATATCTTCCCTGCATGTTTTTTACTTTCTGTTCATCCTGCACATGCTCAGCACCCATTGCACCTGCTTTGAAAGCAGTAAAAGAGTAACAATTGTTATTTTCTTAGGGCTATATCCAGCATATCTAGGGATGAGTGAATAGAGAACGTTAACACTTCATTAGTATCACTCATACTGTGAAATAATGCATAAAGCTAATAGGATGAATAAACACTGAGGTAAAACGTTTCACTGGCTCTATTCAAGTAAATTGTATTATGCACACAAATGCAAGACTAGCATGTATTTACACTTCATATTTGCATCCTTTTATGCAAATTACACAATATTTTGCAGCTAATTTACATTTGATGCTACCAAATAAGCATTGGAAAAGGGCCCTATTGTGTTGCTGAAACCACAAAAAGGGCAATTTGCAGTCATGAGAAACACTGAGGATCACATGGCTCTTCTGCCTCACAGTCGCACAGTGAAGGCTCAAACTCTTCTAATGTCCTTATCAGGCAGGAGCCAAATGACCTTCATCCTGTGGAGCAATCCTATAGCATAATAGATGGATGGATTTCAGTCAGCTCATTCTTGTTTCTACTCATAGTAGTCTCACTGGCTCCAACATCGTGGATATCATCTGGTATAACTGAATGTTACAAACCGTAGCTGTCGTTCTGTGGACAAAAGTGGAGGCCTCTAACAGGTTCTATAAACTTGCGTCCTCAGCCCTGTGGCGCAGCGGATTGAAATTTGCATACATGCTGCATAAATGGCCCCTAAAATCCTGCCCACAAAGTCAACAATGCGAGGAGCAACAGGGTGTCAAGACTTCTCTTTAACATTGATGTCTGAATGGAAAACAGCCTGGCTGGACCCCCAGGTGTTACCTTGTGTTTGAAAAAACCCAACGTGTTCATTAACCTAAAAACAAAGGCAAAAATATAAATCTTCTCATTTGATATTTGCCAAATTGCTGTGTTGCTAAGATTCTATTCCCCTAAATGTCAATGACTGTGTCCTGAAATCCCCTCTCAATATAAAAGTCTCGTCTCCAAAATGGCATGAAATGAGGCCACTGATGTCTGTATTGTAGAGGTGTTTTACGTTCCTGGGGAAAGGCTGAGGGATAACCGAAGCGGTTTCCTGGGACTCATTACTCTTGGCGGGACTCAGGAGTCAAGTTCCTCTGGGATTTAAAGGAGAGGAGAAGCGGGGGAGATTTGATTGAATGGGCCTCTTTGTGGGCACTGCTCGTTTAAACGCATGTCACAGTCTCCCAGACCAGCTTGGCAGTGCTGAGTCACCAATCGGTGTAGGACAACACTCTTGCCAACTCTCTCCACAGACACACAAATACACTGACACACATCTCAAGAGTTTTACCTCAGCTGACTTGCACTGTTTTTTTTTTTTTATTTATTTGCATCATGCCCTAACAGGCTCACTCCGATTCAGCCCCTTTTATGAGAGGTAGTTGCTACCAAACAACTGACTAAATGCACCTACAAGTTGAAGACTTGTGATTGAAATACTGCAGTTTTATTGTGTTATTGTTGTGTTCAAACACTTGTGCTCCTTTTAAGTCAAACACAGACGTTTTTCTTCTTCAGTGACTTCAGTAAGTATCTGTAATTTTCACTTCCTAATACACTCGTCATCCTCTTTCCTGTGTTGTGCTCTTTATCTTTTATCCATCTCTTCTGTTATTGTCGTAACCCACTGCTCACCCTATCTGAATTCAGTGGTTCTGAGAGAATGACAGCCACTCTGTAGCAGAGGAAAAATATGGCACTGCATACAGTAGGAATGGCTCGGATTGATTTCACACAGGCCTCACCCTCTAACAATTTATAGGCCTGTCCACTCACTTCTGTTGAGCAGTGGACTGAAAATTTGCAATTACAACAGAGCTCTTTCAGGAGGGGCTGCATATATGGCCACTATACCGTAACTTCTCATCCACCTTCTTTCAGCAACTGAACCAGCCTGCGGTCAAGGTAGGCCTTCTCTCCTCCTCGATGCCCCTTTTGCCACGGTGTTACAGTGGCAGCAGACCCTCATTCCATTTGCAATGCCTGTTGAAGCATGCTGCTGCTGGAGTACTTCCATAAATGTATTTTATATTTCAAGTTATGCGTCATCAGGACGTAGCCAGAGCACAAACGATAAACTTGGAATGATTTTCAAGTTGAAAATCTCATAGATGTTGGTGATGACAGCAAAGACTGTCACCATTGTGGCAAAGCAGAGCACACAGCTCTCAAGCAAACCGCTCTCACCAACAGCATCTGCCTCTCTGTGTTTGTGTGTGGGTTCTCAAACTAATGTAAATCAATATAATCAAATACAGCAACTTGCTAAGCTCATGAAGAAGCTTGCGCTGTTTCAGCTATTAAATTACAGCAACATTCATGAAAACGCACAGAACATCATTTTATGTGTGTGTGTGTGTGTGTGTATGTGCGTGTGCGGTTAACATTTGTGTGTCAGTTTACCTGGCAGAGTGTCCATTGTGTTCCTCCTGGGAACGTCCTTTTCTGGCTCGCCCTTCATATGGCCCGTCTAACTCTGACTCCTGGGACAACCGGCCACACTCTGAGTCTGAGTGTGTGTGTTTACGTGTGACAAAGAGGAAGGAAATATTAGAGCTTCATCACTCTACTTTTGGAATTGTACTAAACTACACGGCTTTCAAATTTAAACTATACTCAAAACTTAAATAAAACAAAACAGTACTGTTTTATGAGCACTATTGAACACATGAGCCCACCGTGATGCCACGCTGACATTAGTTTTATGGAAAGCCAAAATAGGTCATTAGGGCCCATTTTGCTGAGTCTTTATCCCTTTATGCTTTCTGAGGAAGTTGCAGGAGCTTCCTTGCCTAGTGGACACTGGGCATCACATCAAATGAATCTAATATAAAACCAAACAAAGAGCAGCAGGTGGAAGGGAAATGTGGGAAATTGTCCCACAAATATGCAGCTGATTTTCAGCAAGCACAAAGTGCATTAAGTATGCGTAATCTGACTGCAAACATCTGATGAACAGCCACAGCATTCTGATATGGAATTACTTTACTTTATGAAGTTATACTGCTATCAAATGTATTTATGTATTGGTAAATGACATTTGAAAAACATTCGCAAGCTCAATAGCATCCACCCACCGATGCTGTGACGTAGGGAGTCAGCAGTGCTGGGGCGACTGCCGGAGCGTGTAGGAGGTCGGGAGTTGTGTCGGGAAGGAGGCAGGCTTCCTTCGTTGCTCTTCTGTCTGTGCAGAGGGTATTCCCTGTCCCTGCTACCCTCACCCCCCTGACTGCCGGATCGATAATCCCTACACATGATAGAAACAATACAGCTCAGGTTTTGTAAGAACTTGCATCAGGCTGTTCATATTGGTAGAGAAGATATTTTTTATATCACCTCTTAAAACCTTTATCTTAAACTGACTTTCATCAGTGCTACTCTTTAATGACTGCACAACACTTAATATCCTGTGCTATATAAATAAAGATTAGCATTACCATTGGTTCTAGTTATAAAACCAGTGTATCAATTACTTGCTCCCTCATAGCTGTCATAACCATTACTCTAAAATAACACTCTTTTATCCCTGCAGGCCAGCTTAAAGTTTGTATTGACAATTACCTGCCTTTCAGTTCTAAGGTTCCTGTTCCAGCCTCCTCCTGCTGACTCATTTACATGAACAATTCAGTCGGGCTCTGCGATGATTAAGTGTAAAATGTATTGGAACCCATTCTTTCTTTGACCTGCTGCAGTTTTAATGGCTGTAAGGACTTGTGGTTGAACAAAGGGGGCAGAAGAATCATTGTCAAAATGACCTGTAGATCAGACTAGAAGCTATCTGTGCTTTTGTAAACTGATCCGCCTTGAGAGAAAAGAGGCCAGGCGTCAGATGTCTGTATCTAAATGTATTATTCACTGGTACTTTACACATAATTTGAAAATTACTGCCTACTGTACAATGCACAACTAAAGTACCCTTGAACAAGAAACTAAACCTTTTCCTGCACACGTCCTGTCACTCTGACACTCACAGACACCATGAATTAGTGTTAGCTTAAGAGTGAACTCCAATTTGGACTGTCTGACATTGTCTGTGTGTGTATTTAACTTACATTGCGTTGACATTACGGTGAGAACTTGGGGTGACTGGCCGTTGCAGGGGTTCATCAACACTTGGTTGCGGCAGAGGGGTTGACTTCCTCTTCACTTTTGCCATGTTGGTCATAATCTACACAACCACACACACACACACACACACACACACACACACACACACACACAAGATAATTTATATACATTTTATATACATGTTAATTTGTGAACTTGTTGCCATCTCTAAACATAGACAATGAATAATAGAAAAACCTGTGGGAAAATAGTACCTATTTTCACTCCAAGCTCTCTACATGTGTCCAGTGTGCCAGTGTAAAGGGCTGGTCCCGTGTCCAGTGCCCCATGTACAACGACCAATCTTGAGATCATTGTCAAACGTGTGAAATGGAGTTGGCATGTGATGAGTAATTACAGTAACTAGCCAACACAAAGTGACTGGTTTGACACAGGGATATTAAGAGCCATTGGGTTTGGTGTATAACAAGGTTTACTCTCTGATTCACATCTGGAGGCCTTAAATTCAAATCAAAAGTCAAACAGACGTTCTTTGAGCCCATTGGGTCAGTCACTAATTCAGAGTAAATGCAGCATGATGCAGACATCAATCTTAAAACTCTTCCAAATCAGAGGAGTTGCTGTCTGTGTTTGTAGATATTAACTTTTTAGACACTAATAATTGGAACAGCTTCCTTTAATGTGAGGACCTGCTTGTGTCCTACTTTAACATGACCACGTTTGCATGTCACAGATAAATGCTGTACCTTCTGTAGCCTCTAGCCATTTAGCACTTAGTTGCACAATGACATGAAATCTTGCAATTCCTAAGGGGTTAGTGTCTAATGTCTCTTTTGCGTGCACACAGCAGTACAAACGTTAGCAGTTGCCATTGTTGCAAGCATCGTTTTCTTTAGCTGCTGCATCTTGAGCTAGCTGGAACTGTGTAGCACACACAAGCACCAAACCTCAGCAATTGCTTATGTGCAGCTGGCTCGCCGGACACAGTGCCAGAACTGATTAAGAAACGAGCAGCCTTATTGTGAGTGGTTTGTGTGTCTGCTGAACAAGCAGCGACATGTTTATTCAGCTTGTGCATAGTGAGTAGACTAGTGAGTGTATGTGTTTTGCTCTTACTCCCAGGTACTCAGTGGTGAGCAGACTCTCCCCAGACAGTTCCCTGGGCTGTGGTTGGAGAACTTCCTCTGTATCAAGGTCTGTCTCCATTAAATCTTCCTGTCACAAGGCAATGATAGTAAATCAGATACAAATTACACAATTTGTGGTGGTGTGTTTAAGACAGATCTGAAAACATAATGGTCACAAAAGACTACTACTGAGAAGTCTCCCACCATTATACACCATTACATAAAAGCCTCTGAGGTGTGTTGATTTCTGTGACTGGTTACTTTGATGGTGTCTAATTTACTCAGCTGTATTTTAAATTAACTTGTTTGCAAAGCCATTGATGTGAGTCTACAGACTAGGTTAAACACTAAAACAATGCTTGGCACCAAGTCACATGGTACCAACAAGAGACCAGTGTAGTTTACACTACATATATCAGTTCACCCTTATAGCCATAGTAAATGGATAGCAGCTACAGAAACACACCACATCTGAGATCAGAGGCAATAGAATAAGGGCGCTCACACTCAAGGAATTCTTATGCGACCTCGAGGGGAATAGGGGGACACGCATACTGTACACACACACCTTGGAGACTCCAGCCATTCCCACTTTAACTTAGTACCATATACCTTATCTTGATAACCCACTTTCCCACAGAATCCAATCTGCCAGGTCCCCATACACACAAGCGCATGCACAGATATACAGGTGGTAGACACCCAATATCTGTGTCATGCGATTGCCATCTACAGATTTGGGAAAGGTGTCAAATATGAGGTGTTATTTTCTGGTCCTGCTTCCTCTCACCCTCTTTTTTTCAACCATTCATTTTTGTTCTTCTTTTGACCTAATTTTGTTAATATATCCCTATAGTTGTCTTGAATTAATGTGTAGATACATGGGAATATAATATGATGTATAATAGCATTAACTTATCAATATCTAATGGGTTGAGGGGAAGACTTACATCATTGTCGTCCTCTTCTTCTTCATCGTCTGACTCTGGCCCCTCTTCTTCAGCTGGGTGGAACACAGCCATAGCACAAGGATTAAGCAAGTCAGTACATTTTTAAAAAACAAAACAAAAAAAAACACAGCAGCAGTAGATGTCATTTACTACTTCACTTTGGAATATAATTCCGAGGGCACATATAGTGTAAATTATAAAATATAAAAACTAGGGATTTTGATTTAAGAAATTCATCAATCATCTCAAAAAACAGATGATTGCTCTTATTTAACACATGAGAAAACACATACAAAAGCCACCAAGCTTCACATTTACATGTAGCTATTCAATTTCCTGCTATGTAAAGCACTTCTAACATTAGTTTTTGACCAGTGCATCACTACTGTCAGTAACACAACCTGTCCAAAAAGCTACTAGACAAGACAGTATTTTATTCTTAAATGTACATATACAGTCAGTGCATCCTGCATGCATACACATTCATAAAGCAGAATGCATCTATTGTAACAGTACATTTGACTTCACTAACCTGAGTTCAGCTGTTTAATGATGAACTCAATCTGTCTATTGAGGTCTGGGTTCTCCTCCTTGCTGTAGCAGCGGAGAATCTCCTCTACACTCTGCACACATGGGAGGGGAACACACGTCAGACCGGTGTACGCACAGAAAGACAAACGCAAGGTCTATTAGTGACTCAATGTTGAAAGGCAGTATACATACACTGTAATAACAATGCTCATTTTAAGCCATGCAAGTGAGTTTATTGAACGTATTGTAATTGTGTGTAATAATGATCACTGATGTCTGAGGCATCTGCTTAAGTAAGGTATTTGTTGGACCCGGCCCCATCCACGCTCTCCTGCAGCTCCAAATTTCATAGCATGAAGAATAATTCCATTTCCAACCCGGGTTTGAGTCAGTATGAAGCACTGACACAACTACAGCCCGCCAGCTCACCAGTCTCTGGGTACAGTGACAGTGTGTCATATGACTGTGAACACCTGTTGTTCCCCCTCCAAACGCTGGCTGTGTGGTGACATAAAGAGACGAATGCAGAGCAAAAAACTGCGTCTGTTTCCTCCAAGCAGGTGAAGACATTTCTGCTATCTCACCATCTCTCTGGCTTCCTGTCTCACAGAGGGAATACACAGGATACTGTACAGGGCTCCATTCACATATGGTCGAATCTGAGGAAAGCAAAGTGACACAGGCACACACACTCAGCCACTATCTTTATGATCTCAGGCCAAATGGTAACAGAACATGTAGCAGCAAAGAAAAATTGCTACAAAGAGGAAAGAATGCTTATGCAGTGGATCCAAATACCAATATATTTTTTATAGATGTGCAGTATGTCATTAGGTAATAAGATAATAATCCTAGCAGTGGTGAGATCACAACAGCTTGAGTTAATGGTCCTCCAAAGTTTCTGACAATCTTTCATAAAACTGAATGAAGCTAGGGTTGTTTATGTTTTATAGACTTTCCTAAAGTCATAGCTCATTTCTCTAAAGACTTCTGGAAGGCATCATAAACGTAGCTTTATGGCAAGTCTGGATGCGTCTGCTTGAGTTACAGTGGCATTGACACTTGCGTTCAGGAGGTCGACAGGTAGTTTTAGTTTAGCGCTGCCAAATGTTGCCAACTCTCTTTTGTGGTGCAAGTTTTCTCCTTTAAGAAAATACTGTAGATGGTTTTGTAATCTGAATCCTGTATTAACATGAATTCTGCACATTTGTTGTTTTCTGAATGTGTGAGACCCTATTCTTCATGTGTTGATATGTTATGTATGCATGTTTTTCAACATCTATGAAAGTGTTCTGTTTGGGCATTACATGCATACTGCATTTGACATCTGTGTGTGCAAGTGCTGACAGATGCGTGCATCACCTCATGGTTCTCATGTCCAAGGAGGTCAGTCAGAACCTTTAGCACATGCTTGGCGTTCTCTGCACACTTCCTTTTTCCTGTGCAAACACACACACACACGCTTCAATTCAACAACCTACAGTGTGAGTTTTTTGTTTGTTTTAAGATAAGATGACCTTCCACTTGGACTAATAATTAATTATTCCCTCCAGCCCAATAATTATTTTATTTACTTTGCCTTTTTATGGAGCCCCGGAGTGGCATTTCGAGCGCTTGATGTAGTAAAACGTGGCCTCGATGTATATATTTTTTCTCTCTATGGCCACTCCGGGGCTCTGTACCTTTTATCTTTTTCTGTGTAAGACAATAAAACCACTGATAAATCAACTGCAGTGCGGTATTTTACTGTGGCATTCTATAAAAAGAAGGCCCCAGGCATCTGAGACAAAAATGAAGGATGTATTGAGAAAGAGGGAGAGGGTCTTTGCTCGTGGTGTATGTGCGATAAAGGGGGCATGACATGAACAAAGATACACTCTAGATATGATGTAAAAGGGAATAAGTAAAAAAGGAGAGTGCACTGATAAGCACTGTGTTCAGAAGAAGCTGCAAAAGCTACAGTTATATATTGAATGCAAACCAAAACAATAATGGCCTTTACTCTGCCCATAATAAAATCATCCAAAAGGAACAAAGTTAGAGAGAGAGTCTATGTGGCTTTCAAAGAGATAAAAATTGATTTACACTGACGTCATGGAATATTAATATGCTCAAATTTTCCTACAGTTTCTTCTTGGTTGCACTTGATATCGTATTGCAGGGCCAGCTAGATATACAGAGTGGTATAACTGTATATAGTGTTCGTACAGCTTTTTTAAGTTAAAATTCAAGCACTTCTTTAAGCACCTTCCATGTACCTAAACAAAAACTTTCTCGAAGTCATCACATCTAAATTGTTACTATAAATGCCAGGAGACAACAAACAAATATGATGATGGGATCGTTTCATTTCAAATATAAAAAGATTGTTGGTTTACATGAGTGACTGTGTAGATGAAACACCAGATTATGTTGAAAATCAAGCATTTTTCAAGGAGTATAATCGAATTCAAGCATATTCCTAACCTTGAAAACATAATGGTTAAACTTAAGCATTTTCCAAACTTTCAAGACTTTGAACGAAACCTGTGGCTTAAATGTGGGTGCGTTAAAATTAAAGTTGCACAACTCCCCCTCAATACACTAGGCTTTGTTCCCAAATGTGTTCAGCTTCTTTTCAAAATGTTTATAGACTTTTATTAAAACACACTAGTCTGCACCTCGCTGTGTGCTTTCCAAAAATCAGAAATTGTTAAATATGAGTGGGAAGGGGAATGGTAAAACAAGTTTAAAATTTCTACAGCAATCCAACAAGAAGTTCCAATGTGCTTCTCAAAGTACGAGCAGTGATTTAAACGAGACATTACAATGAAACTGAAACAAAAGCATGGGGGAGTGGCATTGTCAGTGGTGCGTCTCACTATGATCCACAATTTCAGCTAAATGTCTCCAGAAGTCTATTTATATCACAAAGGCAGAGAAGCATGCCTGGCTCTGCAAAACTATCCTAGATAAGAATACTTTATTCCTGAGCTGTACATTTTAGGTTCAAACAAAGTATGGGTCCTTTTTAAAGCACAATACCTCACTCAGTACTGTGGAGTAAGTACTGTAAGTGTGTGTTATTCAACTGTGTCTCTGTTCTGTATTTGCCTGTGCCTCGCCTTTACCTTTTGTTCGCAGACACAGGTTCATAAGCAGAGCTGCAGAGTACTCCAGGGTGTAGTCACTTAGGCAGTCTGAATCCTGCAGCTCATCCACCAGCCAGCCAATCAGATCATCTGCTATCATGGCGGTCTGCTGGCTCCTCCTACCCAAGACATGATGATAAATGATGGATTAAAAGCAACTTGAACATGAGTATTTGTGAAAATTAAATAAGTAAGTAAATTAGAGATTGATTTCAATAATCTGTTCATTCTTCTAGGTAACACTGTTAGGTTCCTTGTCCATGTGAATGCAGGTTCATTTTGATTCTAGATATAACAAGAAATCCCTATTTTGAGGCCATAGTTGTTTATTACATAAAGAATGCTGCCATGCAGACATACAGTATGTGAAAATGAGAATGAATATCTGTTTTCTGATTGATTGCTCTATGTAGTTTCCAAACATGTCTACTCAATTGAAAATATATTAAAATTTATCTTGAGTAAAACTTAAAAAAACCAAATTCCATTCATGTCAACTTGCAAAGGCTGCGTCCCATTACGTTAAGACTGCTTACCCTCTAAAGAAACTGGAGAAGCAAATGTTTATTAAAAAAAAACACTGGTCATTTTAAAATGTACCTGAGGCTGAGTTTCTGCAGGGCCACTAGCACATTCTCTCTAATCAGGGAGTCTTTTTCCTCCTTCCTGAGTGCCTCGGTCATAAGTTTCAAAAGAATGGGGATTTGGGAGAGGTAGACCCGGCCTGTAAGCAGTAACACAACATGGAATTAAGATGAAAAGGTAACACATTTTAAAGACATTTTTACTTCACTGGGCATTTCTCTATGAGAATACTCACACACTTTTATCTCACAAAATTATCTTACCACATCCACTTCCTACTTAATAGAACGTATTTCGTGTCAGCACAAATGAGATATGTCTTTACAGCATTGTCTCTTTACAAAATGTCCTCCATAGTTACTGGCATGTTGCAGAGGAGGAGGAGGAGGAGGAGGTTCATTAGCGGTTTCAATCGTGAATGGAAAGTTATGATAACAGCCATTCAGGTCTTCCATGAATCTATCTCTCCAAATGCATCCAGTCAGGCAATGACTCATATTACAAAGAAATAATGACGCATAACCAAATGCCATGGCAGTTGAGCACTTACCCTCAGCAAGGGAAGCAAATGCATTGATGAGACGAGCCATGTATTGGCGGACAATCTCGTTCTTCGATCTCATTAAATGAAGCACAGTTTTCTATGAAAACCACAAAATGTAGAGTAATTAAAATTTATATCTAGGGCTTTCAGGTACAATCAGTAACATTTTACTGGTAATTTGCACAAAATGACCATAACTTATGTTGCTGTTCCTATGTTGACTTAATGTTGATCTTCACAGGTGAAACTTTGTGAAACACAATGAGACTAATTTGACGTACTTCTCCAAATGGCCAGTTTGCTCCTTATAGTCGAGTCATTTGTGCTTTTTGCCATTGTCAAACACAGAACATGTATGTTTGTGATTTGATTACAAGAAATTGACACCCTATACCTCTTTTATTGTGGCTCTCTACAGTAAATGACTATAGTGTCATTTAGAGGAGGCTTGGAGCATTGTACAAACACAAAGAGCTCAGGTGGGAGGTGAGGATAATTTACTCTTCTGTAAAGGGATTGCCTTTAACATGGCGTCTTATGGCTAAAAGCTAGGTGAAGGCAATGTGAAAACAAAATAAAAGAAGAAAAGAACACTACTGTACAGAAACAAACCACTAAAGCATGTAAGAAAGACATGTGGCTCTTTGGCTTCTGAAAGCCTCTTGAGAGGGTGACATTTGGAATATAATCTGTTTCCTGATCTGGCCTTTTGTTAAATAAAAAGGTAAATAAAAAATTGTTCAAGAGAATGCAACTTAATCTGAGGCTGGGAACATGTCATAAGAAGTCTCCAGTCAGGTGAAAAATAAAATGAAACTATTAAAATAGTTAACATTACATACTTAAATAGAAATTATTGTGGGAAATCAGGTGTCAAATTGGATTAATTGTCAAGACAATGATCGAGAAAGTCACTGTAGGTAAGAGTTACTCTATATATGACTTCACTATAGCATGCATGTCCTATCAATTTGTCCTATCCATCCTGGGTTTTTCATGATTTCAGAATGTGCCAATGGCAATATTTAAAATTTAAACCTTTTAAAATGGTGAGAAACTGATGTCAAAGCACATTGATTATTATTGATTATTTCAGTGCTCACTTCTGATAACTGTTAATCATCATTTTGAGGGTTTTATTGAAATAAAATACTGTATCTCTAGTTGATGAAACTGTTTCTGATTCTTTTTTTTGTAAATTTATGGAAAGAGCTTGTCCGTGCCATCTATAGGAAAGGTTAAAAGACATATCCTTTATAAAAATGAATATCCCAGAAGCATACGGTTGACATCTGAAATGCTATGTTCTTCACCCACTTTGCAGCATTAAGTCAGTGGCAGGTGAGAAACAAACCTGTGTGCACCCAGCAAAGGTGCCAATTCACCAGATCAGGCCTGCCTGAAATTAGAGCCTGGGGATTAATTAGGCGTTGAGGCCAATGGACAAGAAGTTACTTTTTACTTTGGCTCTGATGGTTGCATGAAATATAAGTTGGGAAAAACAGGAAAAACAAAATCAATGTAATTTCAGTTCACATCAGTAGACATTTTGGGAGAAATCTGCCATAGTAATTGCTTTGTAGTGTTAAAACATGCCAAAATACAATTACATTAAAAGCTGTAGTCCTGTGGTCCCACCTGTTTAGTGCTGTAGCGCTCCAGCAGATCGTTACTGATATAGGCCTGAAGCACTGTGTCTCTCTGTTCACCAGGGAGTGAGCGAGTCAGTCTCTAAAGAAACGTGAGAAACAGATGCACCATTGAAGACTCAAAACAGTAGACGTGCAAAGTGAATATGAATGGTACTCTCCTCTCCTTCATGCTCACAAACTGAAGGTATGGGGAAAAAAGTGTGGATTATAGCCTTAAGACAGTGGACAAAAAAGAAGCAGCAGTGGTCATAAACATTAGAGACAAATAAGACTGAGAATAAGTACAGTAGTGACTATCGTGAAAATATTATAATATGCAAAATATGACATTATATGAGATTATGAATATACCATAAGAATATGAAAACTCACCCAGCGCAACGCCTGAAGCAGCAGGGACCTGAGTCTGTCTTGGCCTTCAACCAGGTCTTTCTTCAGCTTCTCATAGTCCAGAGAGGGCAGCATTGGCACCTCCTTGGATCTCCTGGAGATTAATAAAAAAGACATGTCAGCCATGTTTTATCATGGTACTTATCAAACTGTACAGATTAGCAGAAAACCTCTTCAAATCGAAGACTTACTGCGGTGCAATGGATGCTCGTAGCATCGAGGAGGCCTATACGAGGGAGCAAAATTGAGAAAAGAAGACAAAGAGGAGCAGAGTATATTTTAGGATTTGATTATTTAAGACTATATTTGTCACATTCTTACTTTAAAGTGTGGAAAACATACCCCATGCGACTGTTCATCTTTTATCATCCTTACTATCTGGTTAGATACTGTCTAAATATGTCATTAGTGTTTTTTTGGACATGCATGCGTCATGCTTGTGGTACATGCCGAATCCCTGGACATACAGTACAGTACGGTTTGGCAACATCACCCATGCAGTCAGTGACAAGTAGGCTAAAATAATTTGGCAATTAAAAAGTACCAGAGAGGGCAGGTTAGTGTGAAACAGCCATCCTTTCATTTGTTACACCCCAGTATACTTGTACTGCTTGTTGTTTGGTTGGCAGTGTGGGTGTGTGGAGAAAGGGTGAAAGAACTAATTAGTAGTGTTTTTTACTACTGAAAGTGGATTTTGAGCCCTGAAATCCAATCTGAAGCCTGGGTGGTTAGGCCTAAAGCAGGATCAGTGTAAGGTCAGGGAAGTGATCCGTGTCGTCTGAGGTATCAGGTGGTCTGGCCACATTTTTGCTTTGGTGTGCAGTAGGTAATCCGGAAGTGGAGGAGAACATTGATACCTGGACTCCTTCCCAAATTCCTTTCTCTCTAAACATTTCAGGTGCCGTGAAGAATGCTGAAGGGCAAGGGGACATGAGACATTTGCCACTGGGGTGCCAAGTAAGAATTAGCACATGTATATTACAGACAACAATTATTCTCCATTGCTGTCTATTAACAGGAAAGCTAAATGTACAAATAGTGGGGTCAAACAAAATGATTTATCTCATTTCGACATTGTTAATAAAACTTTGATTTTAAGGCCACATTTATTCTCAGATTTCAGCTACACAAAGCAAAGGCTTGACCTAAATTCTCTGACAATGCACAGTTTACATAAGAGATGCCTTTGCTCTTATCACCTCTTTAGCATCTCTTCGCACCATTTACTCTTTTATGACCGTGGGGACAACTGAAGGCCATCAATTGTTGATGTCTAAGTAGACGGCTCTGCTCCCCGGTCTCATCCAGGTTTTCCCTAAACCATAGCGGAGTAGCAAAAGAAATCTGTGAGAGCCATCTCAATATTATGAGGCATGAAGAGTCTGATAATTATGGTCAATTGTGGATTCATGTTGCAATATGTGGAACAGTTGCTTGTTTATGTAAGGGCAAATATGTTCTCTCAGGTCTCATATGGAGCTGAGACAAATATTTTATCCAGGTTACCAGGAGTGTTTACTATGTTACTTGTCCTTATACTTATATTACTTGTCCACCAGTTTTTGGCAATCAGAGTGGGAAGTTAACATTAACCATCTTTCTCATATAACAGTTTAAGGCTTGACCTGACATTGACATTCCATGGAACTTCCATGGAATCATATCATGTGTTTAACTTGAGTGCCTGCTATTAATTGTGTTATGAACCGTCACAATTATATAAAGTGTTCTGGTTGCCTCTTTTCAATCAGCTTGAATTTCACCTACCCTGTTTGACAACCTGAGCGTGAGAAGAGCGCTTTTACATCTAAGCGCCTTGTGTTGGCCATTCTTGTCTTGTCAAGGTGTCTGTCGAAATTCTTTCAAAAACTGTACTGTTAAACAAATGGTAAGGGGCGAAAACTGAAACTGAGAGCGTTTACCTAAAAAAAAAGAAGTCAACTAGCCAATAAGGAAAGTTGAGAGGAGGAACAATGACTGCGGCCTTTGAGAACAAATGAATTTAATGATGACATATGCCCTGAAAGAGACACTCTTGTTTGGCTTAACAAGTGGCCTAACAAAAGAGGTAATTCTTACAACAAACGTGGCCAAACCTCCCTTTAAACTAGGACAAGCTACTAAGAACCAGAGAAGAATGGCAGGGGATATAGACAAGAGTACAAAGGCAGGCCAAGAAATGTATATCTGTAGTAAAGGAAGGGGAGGCAGACATAAAGAGAAGGAGAGGAGGAGGAGGAGGAGGAGGAGACACGACGAGGCACAAGCAAGATGAGAAGTTGGGACCTGAGCGATAACAGGAAGTAAAGGTGAAAACTGAAACTTACATAGCCATCATCATAGGGACTCATAGAGTAATATCCCTTTGTGGACAAAAGCATCACACGCAAAAACACAAACACAAACACACAGAAAGAAGTTGTTCAGTTCAAAACGGGAAGAAACACGATTTCACAAACCAGAGTTCAACACCACAATGAAGGCCAGTGACAGTAAGCGTGATTGTCGAGGTTTCGGTGTGGACACTCTTGTTTCGGTTTCGAGTATTTCTACAGTTTTTTTGATTATCAGTGTCACGCTGTAACAGTGGTCAAACTAAATGGCAACAAGGATATGAACATTTTCACCAGCTATTTGCTGTTTAATTTGAATATTTCTACCCTACCAGCTCCTTTGGCATGCAAGTCAAACAAGCATCAAGGTAAATTCTTTTTGAAAAAGTGGTTGATTAACTTCAGATGTTGTGAGCCACTGTGACTGGTGTTTGAAACTGCTCACTTCCTGCGTTCAGAGTTGTTTCATGTGTATTTAACTTTTCAACAAGCCTTCTACATGTGTGTGTGTGTGTGTGTGTGTGTGTGTGTGTGTATTATTAACACCAGGATCCAGTCACCTATTTCCAGGATATAAACTGCAGGATTATTACATGGCTTAGAGTTGGCTGCATGATCTACAGGATGCAGAGGACTAAGGGACACAAAAGGTACATAAACACTCTATTTAAAAACATCTTCTAAAAATCCTTTTCAAACACAACGTCAACTTGACCAACATCTGTGACGTTAAGGCCCTGAGAGCAGTTTTCTTTGCTAGTATTTAGGTGGAAGACTGTGGCTCCTATCAACAGTCCCCCCCACTTGACATTTTCCATGCTTGTACTGAAATCGTCTTGCCTTGAAGCCTTGTGTTTTGTTATTCTTCCACAAGTGAGGTGTGAAGGAGAAAGAGGGAGAAGAGAGAGGTCTGTGTGCTCTCACTCACAGTGCCAGGTCTGGTGAAGTCAGTGCTCTGCACCACGCTCTGCCTCATCTGGCTGCTGAACAGGCGAACACACACACTCTGCAGGTACTCAGGGGAGATCTGCAAAAACACAGCAGGCCCCTTGAGCTTTAAGATACTGCGTGGGGATAGAGGGTTGAAGAGCAGGGTTGCCATTTTTGTGTCTGTTTAACAGCAGTGTCATCTAGCAGCAAAGTGCATGTGTGTGCATATTAAAAATGTCTGTTTTAAAACTACACTATGTGTATAAAAAGGGTTTTTCTTATTTTAAGTGTTTGCATATACAACTGTGAACTTTACATATGTGAGTAACAGCCTAATTAAACCCTTTTTGTGTGTCTGTCCGTGTTTGTGTGTGCACCACTCATTAGCTCGTTTGTGTTGGTGTGTGTGTGTGTGTGTCCAGCTTGCGCCCGTCTATGTAGTTTGTGCCTGTAGCCTGTGTGTTAGAATGTGTGTGTTTGTTTGTCCCACAATCAAGCTGACCTACCATTTTTCCGCTGACTGTGGCCTCCAATGAGTCGACCAGCTCAGCAGTGATTCCAATCAGGTTGTGGTAGTCGGCCTGCATCTTGTTGAACTTCCGCACATAGCTAGAGATACGGCGGTCCGATTCAACCAGCTGGAGCTGTAACTGCTGTATGGCCTCTGTGCAGTCACACAAACACACACAGAAGAATGTTGCAGAAAACAAATGAACAACCTTCATATCACGAGTGACCTTTTCTGTGTAACTTAAGGTTAAAGCATTTGTCATAACATGTTAAATGTTTCATTTGAAATTTTGAATAAAAAATGAATGGATGGATGTTTATCATCTTTAAAAAATACATTTTTCACATATCCTGTCTGCAAGCCAATATTTCAGATGTTGATTCCATCTTTAAGGGAACATTAAGTAATTATTAACCTTTGCAAGCAATTGTCACACTGACAGAACTTATCTCCAGCACAAGCCTTTGGCAAAGCTTCTGGCCCTTTAAATTATTATAGGCTGTGACTTACTCCCAAAAAATTGACAGTTTTACTACAGAAAAATTAGTTAACAAATTAGACATATGAATAATACCAATGATCTAGGTGATGTATATGACGAATGTTGTGTAATAATATGACTTTGTCATTTGTGTTTTTGGCTACAGAAAGAGTTTTTTAACCTTTATCTGGAATATTTAAGCAATAAGGAGGTGTGGTCTTAAGATTTCAATGGGTGGGAAGCGTTAGTTCCTTTCCAGAATATGGTATTCGAGGGTGAAATGAAAGCGAATGCCGTTGGTGTCTGCATTTTCATATGATAGATGTAATTCGACAGATAGAATAATTACAATACACTGAAAAAGGTAGATTTTTTAAGAGGGATATTTACCTTTAGTACTCCTTCCTCCCTCCTTCTGCATGATGCCTGTTAAAGAATACACACTAGCACTCAATTGAACACTAATCAAACGTTTCTGCTGTATTTGTTTCTGTATCCAATGCTCTCATTCAGAGCTACATACATACCCTAAAGAAGTATACAAAGATTTAATGTATTGCTTACGTTTGACACACAGTGTGTTATACATCCTGTTTGAAGCATGTGAATTTGTCACAGAACCTATTTGTTTAGGATTAAACAAGTCTGTTTTATTGTGTACATAGCATCAACACAAATTTGTTTTATAGGGAGGGATAGACTGTATTTCAAAAAACCTTTGCGTGGGAAAACACAGCTTTCATTTAGTGCGTTTACATGCACTTGAGTAGCCAGGTTACAGTTGCAGTAAGCTGATTTCTTAAATGTCAACACGTAAACACATGTGGCCACTCGACCAACAATACATTTTCATGTGTGAGTATGTTACGTCAGCTGCCAAAAGTGCTGCCCGCTGAAGTGCTTGCATATCGAAAGATTAGACATGTTAGATAACCTTGCTCGTTTATGTTTTATATATGTACAAACAAGAGAGATTTTCTTTGGTCAGCACTTGGCACGTTTACTGACAAGAACCAGGAAAAGAGATCATATTTCTCCAATACTAGCTTCTCTACACTGGCTCCCTGTAAAATCCAGAAAAGAATTTAAAATCCTTCTCCTCACCTTCAAAGCCCTTAATGGTCAGGCACCATCATATCTTAAAGAGCTCATAGTACCCTATTACCCCACTAGAGCACTGCGCTCCCAGAATGCAGGGTTCCTTTGTTGTTCCTAGTCTCTAAAAGTAGAATGGGAGCCAGAGCCTTCAGCTATCAAGCTCCTCTCCTGTGGAACCAGATCCCAGTTTGTGTACGGGAGGCAGACAACCTCTTCACATTTAAGAGTAGGCTTAAGACTTTCCTCTTTGATAAAGCTTATAGTAGGGCTGACTCAGGTGACCCCTGAGCCACCCCTTAGTTATGCTGATATAGGCCTAGACTGCTGGGAGACTTCCCATGATGCACTGAGCTCCTCTCTCCTCCTCTTCCTATCCATCTGTACGCCCTCATATCCCATCAATGCTTGTTACTAATTCAACTTCTTCCCGTAGTTGTGTGCTTTCTCTCCTCTTTCTCTCTCCTTCTGTTGCTTTCTGCAGGTGTTTCTGCCTCCGGAGCTGTAGAGTCTGGATCTATGGTTGCACCTGCTGCCCCCGTGCTCCTGCTCTGCACCCACTGCTGCTATTGCTGTTATTGTTCTTATTATTAGTATTGCTATTAGTATTATTTCTGTTGGTGTTATCATCAATACCATTACCACAACTATTGCTTTGCATCTCTGTGTGGAACTGTACTGTGCTGCTGTATGTTCTCTTTCCTCCTGATCTCTCTCTCCCGCTCCCCCCCCTCCCTCTTCCACCCAACCGGTCGAGGCAGATGACCGCCCACCCAGAGCCTGGTTCTGCTTGAGGTTTCTACCTGTTAAAAGGGAGTTGTTCCTTGCCACTGTCGCCTAGCGCTTGCTCATGGTGGGAATTGTTGGGTCTCTGTAAATATAAAGAGTCGGTCTAGACCTGCTCTACTCGAAAAACTGCCCTGAGATAACTTTGTTATGATATGGCGCTATATTAATAAAACTTAATTGAATTGAATAGATGATAGCTGCCATGTTAATCTGCATCTGTAGGTGTGTAATGCTTTGATCGTCGGCCAGAAGGGATAGGATTTAGTTTAATTATTGTGCAAGGAGGAAAGTCAATACACAGAGTTTCCAGTAAACGCAACAATTCTTGTTATCCTTCGCTTGCCCTTACTACCCTGAACGGGTTAGGGTGATTTAGTGTCACATTAGGTATTGCCACTGAAACATAGCCATTTATAAATGCAAATCAGACAGGATTCGTTTTCAGGATATGAAACAACCAGGTCTGGGCAACAGTCTGACTGTTAATGAATTCTTTAGTCACCTACAGAAAGGCTTTTTATTTGAGATTTAAATGTGCAGCTGAGCCAGAAGAGGGAATGGAAATCACTCTGCATTTGGCCTGTGTTAAATCCCTGAGTTGTTCCCCTCTAGATTTTGTTGTGTTTTTCCCCACTCGCTGATTTATTATTTTTAAAGCCAATTTCTAGAGACATTTGTCTGCTTTGATGAGTCTACACAACTTTTATGCTATTTTGTAAGCCACCTCTGTGAGGGCTGTCAGGTGCTGTATGAACACAGTTAACCACTGGCAATTTAGTAGGATACCACTGCCAAATATCCAATTCAATGGCGGTGTAAGAAGTTGAATTGAGCATTTCATAGATAAAAGTTATTTTTCCACTACAACTATTTAGCTGTGGTGGCAGTGTGTGTCATTTGTAGTACAGAAACACTTTGACACTGTTAGATTTACATAGACGCCTGTTGGATTTGCTATTCATATCAAGTCACTGAGAACAGCAAAGACATTGAAACAAAAATATAAAGTCACCGATCTGTATTCTGATTGTCACGAAAAAGGATACATATAAATTCAGCAGCCTTGGGGTGTTGGACGGCTTCAGTGTCACTGACAGAAACTGCTCCAGCTTATCCTTCAACTGTGGTATCCAGGAATCCTAAACACATAATGTAGGTTAGAAGAAAATAAGGTTATGTTCATTCTGAAGGTGGCACTGGGTAATAATGTAATAACTAGTTGGCAGTAATCAACTAGGCAATGTTCCATAATTAGCTGAGCACCTGGAAAAGATCTTTGAAGGAGGGGTGGACAGTGGGGTTGGGAACGAAAGGCAAGGCATAGTAAGGCAGAAACTTTGTGGTCTGGCTCAGCGCTGCCCCCCGAGTCTCCAGGTACTGCTTGAAGTGGGAAATCCTCTCCTCAAACTCAGCTCGGTCCTGGAGACAGATTTGGGTTTCCCAGTGAACTGAGTTATTTCAAGTCAAAAACAAAATTTCTAACTCTTCTTCTGTGGCATACACACATTCTCTTCAATTATAAGGTTCTGTCTCTTAGCCTGCTACCACTGTAAACGAAGAAGAAGCTGCTGTTTTTTTTTGTACAAATTACTTCACATCCATATAAATATATAAATTCAAACTGCAATGACTTACACAGCGAAAGGCATATTATAAAGGTTAGAAATGATGGCTTGTATAGTGCAACAACAACATCATAGATAGCCCACTGAGAAAAAGCCTGTAGCACAGCTTAGTGGACATTTTGAAAAATAGCACATAATGATATTCAACTACAGGGCACAGTAGGGTTGCAAGACATAGTTCAATTTTGTTTGCAAATAATCTAAAAAAAGTAATGCTCTTGTTAAAATAACATTTAAACAAAAAAAAAAACTTGGATCTACATACGTGTCTACTAGGATGCCTCCTTAGTGGGTAGATGGCGAAGTGGATGTGAAGGTAGAACTCCAGGCTCTGGGCCTCTGCGTCTGAGTCTTTTACCTCAGAGGGAATATTGTCTGTCCACAGTTCAAAGAACACTTTGTAGTCTCCATCATCAAAAGAGCTAAGGAGGTCTTTCTAGAAAAGTCAGAGTTAAAAAAGAGTGGGTTGGGGAAAAACAAGAACTCTGGAAAGATGTCATCCACCGACAAGAACAATTTGATAGTTTTTATGATCATTTTATTAACATATCACACAATGATAATTGATACACAATAACATGGACAAGACTTTTAAAAAGACCAGAAAATGTTTAGAGATATGATCAATAAGAAATAAAACTACAAAAAGCCTAACTTTAGAAAAATATGTTTTAAAACAAGTGAGTTTGCTAGTCTTGCCTCTCTGTCCTCTGGAACATCCAAGTCAGATGCTTAAGCACTACACCATAAAGCAAGCTGTTGAGTTTCATAATACTAATATTAAAAACATAGGCTAACATTTCACAGGTTTCAACAACAGCTTGGTAATAATTAGCAAATGTGTGGGGAAATATCCTTTCCACTTTTCACCCCTCTACTTGCCCATTCCTAGTTGCCGCCTCCACAAATAATCAACAAACCTGCAGGAACAACAGGTTATAAGAATTGTATCACTTACCTGAATGACACGAGTCTTTGAGTCTCTGAGAGTACTTCCTTGAGGCTTTGAGACAAGCTTGCCTTTGCTTTTGCACTCCTTGTCGAAACTGTGAACAGTCTCTTCAAATTCCTCAAACTTAAGGTACTACAAAAGACACA
Organism: Macquaria ambigua; assembly: GCA_008360985.2. NCBI lineage: Eukaryota > Metazoa > Chordata > Actinopteri > Centrarchiformes > Percichthyidae > Macquaria > Macquaria ambigua. Next base: position 498,659 of record VMKM01000154.1, read on the forward strand.
AAACAAGCACAAGAAGCATTAACGCCACGTTAACCAGTGCAGAATGGAGCTGTGTTTTAAGTCATATAAATAAAACAAGCTGCAGGACTCTTGTCTTGACAATACTCTCTATAAGTTTATTGGGGAAAAAAGTTGTGCAACTTGTTTAATTTTAATGGATTTGTGTTGGTGCTTGCATATTGCTCTGTGTGCATTCTCAAAATTTGAATTTGTTACCTCCTTGATCATCCCAAGAAGATCGGCTTCAGTTGCCAAGATGTCCCCCATCTTGGTTGCCTCCCTGGAACTCATGTGAGTGCCCAAAACCTTTAAAACACCTACTGACAGCAAAGACCTCTTATCTCATTAAATAACGGTTGTACTTCCAGCAAGCAGCATTCTGCAGAGCCTGCAAGGATAGGATAGTAACGTTACATGACACAATTATATATGAGCCACCCAAAAAACTCCATTACAGAGTTTTACTAAGGTGCAATTGATTATTAGAGTTTTCTGTTTCAGAGTATAAAATTCCGTTAATGTTAAAGCTGCAATATAAACGTTTTAATGTAACGTCAATGGTAACTTATTATTCTTAACCAAATAACGTTAACGTTAACGTCTCATTTTTTACCGGAATTTTAGAGCTGTAAAACCACAGCGTGAACACAGAAATCGGATTTTTTTTCTGCTTTTGAATTTTAACATTATCTTCAACAGTCAACTTCAGCGACAGCATGAACTTTAGTAAAAATGTGGCATGCTCGTACTAGCTGACAAGCTAGTCAGTTAACGTTATCTGACGTTAAGAGAGAACAGCGACATAATTCTCACCTTATTCGCACATGATTTATTTGGTGAATGTAGACTGATATCGTTTTCAACGTGTTCATCCGCAACTGAAATGTATACAATCCATTTTCGACAAGGCGTATGGGCTTCACATAACCTACACTGATATTAGTCAGCTAACGTTAGCCATTAGCTAGCAACCGTACACAGATAGGACGCTAAAACACCTAGCAACCAAATGGTTGGGAAATGCAGGCTGGAAAGTAGAGGCAACTGTCGTAAATAATGACAACACTAGCATTACAATAACGACAGATAGATAGCTATAACGCTGACTTTTTTCATTATATGATTTAACTTTATTTTGTCAGACATAGACAATAACAATTCGCCCATCTATTTTCAATATCAACATTATTACGGTAGTACAACTGGCAACGAGTTTGTATTTTTGACCGGAAGCAGTTTGCATGTCAAAGGTTGAGCACATTGTTCCTTCGCGGTAGTTTGTATAGCGTTAGTAATGAATGAAGTTTTACTCGAATAAGATATTTAACGCACAAAAACGCAAACACACGTTGTCACCGAGAGAAACAGTGATCGCGACGTTATTCTGTGAACAATATAATATAAGAACTTCATCTTATTTGAGGTAAGCTTGGGGAAGTGTGTGCACAACATGCTAAAGCTAACAGCTAGCCTGAATAGGAGACACTGCTGAAGTTGTAGTTAACGTTATGTCAAGACCTCATAACTTTGGCTAACGCAAATTCAGCTATGCGATGGAGCAACGTTGTGAAATTAACGTTGAGTAAGAGTGTTTTAGTATCCAACAAATTGTTGAGGTTTACATGTCTAGCCAGAGTTGATGTTCATGGTCCACATGGACTTCATTGAATGGGATTTCATCTTCGTCAGTGTGAGTTAAAGGCTAGTGTTGTGAAGTAGCTTTATCTAATTTAGTCCAAGTATAGTAACGTTACAAGTTGAGCTACACTTTGCATTGTCTTGGCGATATTTGATTAGATTCAGAATAAAAGTCGTGACGAATGTGTCTAGTGTCAAGAAGGCAGCTAGCTGTCAGTGTGTGGTCTGGAGATATACTAAAACAGTTTAGTTGAAATCCAAATTAGTGGTAATTTTTGCTATATGGTTTGACTCTTCAGACATAGATGGACTTTGACAGGGTGGTCTAAAATATTGAACGATAGTCAAGCAATTTTTTAAATCTTGATAATAGTTTTTTTGAATTTCAGCATCTTCTAGTTTGATGTAAGTGTACACACTCTACCACAAGGGTCTTCCTCTTATTGTTTGTGGCCAGTTATAGCAATGCTGACAATAAAAAAAACTGTAAACTATACTATTATCATTTGTATTTTTTTAATCATGATATATATTTCTGTTGATATAAATATATTGCATTTTACCTGGCATCAATTAGCTTTAAACTGTTTTGACTTTATGAATCCTGCAGACACCTTGTTTATAAAATCATACTTTCCCCATCACTAGATAAAATATGAGCACCTGTCATTGAAGTCAAAAGCTTCCTAGGCATGTCAGTTGTTTTCATTTAACCTTTTGTTTTGACAAAAACTGCCTTAATGATATCCTTTGTCCTTTTCCTTTCCAAGTTCATAGACCAGGACAAAGATGGCTGGGATTCTGTTTGAGGATATCTTTGACGTAAAGGACATCGATCCCGATGGCAAGAAGTTTGACAGAGGTATGTGAAATAACATTATAAAACAAGGTTGAAAAAGGTGGGAAGTCATAACACCAGCCACTAGCCTAATGCTTATATTGTAATAGTCACTTCTTTCCTTTATTTTATGTGTAAGTATATTTATTTCACCTGCAAAAAGTATTAACTTTTATTTACATTTCATGTATTCAGTGTGGTTTTCAATTAGTGTCCTTCAATTTAAGACTGCATATTAACTAATCCAAACTCTACTATGACTTATTTGCTGCAGTATCTCGTCTACATTGTGAAAGTGAATCTTTTAAGATGGACCTCATCTTGGATGTGAACATTCAGATCTATCCTGTTGATCTCGGTAAGGAGAAATCTTTTTGGTTTTGTGTATATTCATTTTAAGTTAAAGATTGGAAGTAATTTAATGGGTGTTTTATGTCTAACGCAATCATATTCTAAATTCAGCTTGTGTACAGTTTGGTCAGAACAAATGAGTTATTTTGCATCTCCTAAATGTAAAGCAATCATTCTACATTTTGACAAAGTGGTCACATAATTGTTTGGGTACACTCACTTGCATCCTCACTGTTTGACTTTTGTTCACAAACTCTGACTCACATGTAAGTGAGCAATGTAAAGCTAAACAGCAAATATTCCTCTATACCTTCTAAATGTGAGTGCACATTTTTAGATGAAGGTGCAAACCATCATGCATCAAAAACTCATCACTAATCCAAAGTGTCTAAAGTGCACAATACAAACCCACTTTGTTTGCATGTGTCCATTTCATTAAGGTGACAAGTTCAGACTGGTTATTGCCAGCACGTTATATGAAGACGGAACACCAGATGATGGAGAATACAATCCTCAGGATGACCGGCCATCTAGGTAAGACATTTGCTCTTCATATATTGACGTATGCAACATTACCATGCAACAGATCTAGTACCATTTGTGTGTACATTTGTCCCCTGTGGTATGCAGTATTTTTTTTTGTTTACATTTCCAGAGCGGACCAGTTTGATTATGTGATGTATGGGAAGGTTTACAAGATTGAGGGCGATGAGACTTCAACAGAAGCAGCCACACGCCTGTGAGTGATGTTACTCTGTTTAAATGAAGCTTTGAATTCCTTTCTTTTATTTAATCGCTCAGCCTCGGCTTATATATGTTAATATAATAACTTAAAAAATGTTAGCATAATAACAAGTAGCATTGCAATTGTTATTAGTACATTATTCGTACAGAAACATTATTTAATTTAAAATTCAACATTTTTTTTTTTTTTACATTTTCAGTTTAAATTACTCATCATGTTACCAGACAAATACACTGTAGTGGCTTGTAAGTGGTTTATCATTAGTACACTGTTCTCTGTAAATTAACAACATCAGTTGTGTCTTCATTAACTAGATAATGAGATAATGTCATTTTTATCAAGTTTTCCAAACTTTGTTATCTGTCTCATTTGTTAGCTTTAATCAAGCTGCATTGATGTGCTTTCAGCTCTGCCTATGTGTCTTACGGTGGGCTCCTCATGAGGCTGCAGGGAGACGCCAACAATCTTCACGGCTTTGAGGTGGACTCCAGGGTCTACCTCCTCATGAAGAAACTGGCCTTCTAAACCTCAACCCTGCTCGCCCACTTACCCTGGTTCTTCCACCAGCAAAGTCGACCTTAAAGTCGTATTGAACTGCATTCTGAAAACAAGTCTGGAGCACATGACCGTCTCCATGAGCAGCTCAAAAACAGAACACATGGAGGCTGAAGAAAACACATTTTGTTTTTTATTCTTGTAGTTACAACACATTTCCTCTAAGGAGATGGACTACAGACTAAAGACTGTGACACTTAAGAACTGCTGCAACCTCCATCTACTGGCAAACTGTAAATAAAGATTTCTTTTATACAAACAATACAGTCGGTCAACCTGGATCATTTCATTCTTTTCATGTCTTGGCATGTTTTTTCTTTTTCCACAGCATCTGCATAGGTGCTCTTTCAAACATGTTGATTTAGGTTTTATTTTACTTGTTATCAACAAGAATGGGGAGTCCATTTGTAATACTGTTTCTCAATATTTGGACTGCAGGCAAGCTGTGTGCTATAGTAAAGAGGGTGGGAGAGGGTTTTATAAAGAAGCTGGTGCTAACTGGGCCATGTAGCTCACAGGGCAGAGGTCTTAAACACAGTACTGTAAAAAGATATAATGGATAGACATTATACATCAGCAAATTTATATTCATTCTGAATATGAATTAAATATTTAGACATTTATCCCTGCAACCAATAAATGAAGTGCTGACATGTCTGTTAGATATGTAATCCCAAAGGATTTAGATTGACTACACAGCTTTGAAAAGTTACATTTAAAACAGAACAGGGTCCCAGTTAAGGGACTATAGGTACTACAGTTCCAATGAAACACTATTATGAAACACTATATTTTAGGGAATTTAAATATTCTTCTCCTAACTCACTGACGGGACTTGATTATACACAGTATGCCATAGGCAATAGTTCTAAATTTGCTCGGATGGCAGCAAACGGAAATGTGGACACTCAGGCGACAGAAAATTGAATTAAGGGTGAAGAGGCAGCAACTGTGTGCAACACAGGCTTCTCAATGTCAGCAGTAATGGGTGTCACAGGATGAGGAACACTGCCAATGACTCACAGACTCCTGACATGTGCAAGGAAAGCCTTAAATATATTTGAATGGAGTGGTGCTGTAGAAAAAGCGTATAGCCTCAGTAAAATAAGTTTAAGAAAGAATTTGTATGAGTAGCCTACCACATCAAGTTATTATAGGAATATATACTGTATGTTGGAAGTCCCACTGAACATTTTGGATTTGAATGGCATACTCATGTTTTTTAAAGGGAATAGCAATACTTAAGTACTGCAGCTGCAGATTTTGGGCTATTGATCAGTAACTTAAAATGTAGCACACTTTCTGCCCATACACTTAAAAAGATATTCCGTGCTTTACATCAGAATACTCTTGTCTGGGTGGAAAAACCTATGAAACAGCATTTTCACCATCATGGGACCCAGGCTGATTAGTGTTTGTGCCTCTGATACACTACAAACAGTAGATACTGTGGGTTATTTGCTCACATGCTCACCAGGTGAATAGTCAGGGTAAGTCATGTACTGTCTTGACACTAAAATATTACTATTAATGTGTCTTTATGTATTTACTACACCTTAGGTTTACTTTACAACACTGCTGAGCATTTTCTAAAGCTTTTCATAATTTTTTTTTTTTAGATTTTAGAATGTGTCTTCTCAATGATTTCTTTTCATTTTACTGTGAAAATCGAATGAAACCTGCTCAAAATGATTCATCAACAGTGCCCTCTTTTGTCAAAATTATATTACCATTAAACGGCCATGCACCTGAACGCACACATTAATCTGGTTCACTGTTTGAGGCTTTTCCAATGTGTGCTTTAGTCCGCCGGAAGTGATGTAGGCTGAATTAAACTGCGCAGGAGCATCCCGGGGACTTTGCTTGTGCAGTGTTTGCAGTTCAGGGCTGGTGCTTCATGCATTACCTACTCAGGGAGTTTACTGCGCCGTGTACACCCACTGTAGAACTATGTAGAACAATATGCATTCCTATTTTAAGCATTTTCCAAACTGTCTGCAGAAGGGTTTGGTAATATGTACACGTATACGGCTCTAATTGGAAGCACTGCACTCGGGATTATGTCAACTGTGGTGTTTTGTAGAGAGACTAGAGTGAACATGTATCTTGAAGAATAATGAAGGCGACTAGTCAAAGTATAGAAAGAAGATTATAGCGGCCAAACACGATGGATAATCGACGGAAAAAGAAGCTGACATTCTTCACCATCGGGTTTATATTTCTTCTAAGCGGCGTGGAATATGGTGAGATCTGTTTCGGGTTATTATTGTGGCTTTCGCGTTTTGTGTTGCAACGCTGAAACTGATCATCTGTGTTAAAATGGGACACAAGAAATCATCAGTAAATGATAAATTAATAATTTCCCTAAATGGTTTCATTTCTGTGATGACAACATAGACCTATTTCATTACATTTATGTCAAGCCATTGTTGTAGATAAAGTTATCGTTAATCCTAAGAGCATTCATATTAATAATGGTGGTGTTATGTTTACTATTCATTGCCACACCCATGCGTTTTGGAGACTATGGAACGTACTGTACTGGTACTTTAACATGCTGATAGGTGTTGGAGCCTCTTGACATTTTGCATTCCTTCTTCTTCTGAGATGTTTTACACAACCAGTATATGAGCCTATGTGCATATGTAGTCAGGATAGTACATAGGCTATACTAAGAAGAGGAGTGAGTCAAACATCCACCAGTGCAGTTCCACCCCTCAAGAAATTCTGTTTCAAAGCCATCTCCACACTGGCAATGTTATTCAGTTAGTGATTTATTGACTGAAAAGTTTAATAAATACTAGATTCTGCCTCAAAGAGACACCCTGTGGACTTTGTGTGTAATTGTAGAACAGAAACTCTTTCTCAGGTTGTTAAAACTCCAAAATACCCCAAAACAATAAGAAGGATATGACCTCGATGTTCTCACATGAACCAAGCTGCAGAACAGTTCATATTTAACTGAAACCTGGGTGGGGTTGGCGCATTGTTTTGGCCATTATACACAGTTGCCACCTGAGCCATTATTACAACCAATACCTTTAAAAAGAAAACATCACAGATGTCTAAATCTAAAATGTATACATAACACTTGTCACTCAATAGACTGCAATCCAATCCAATAACCCTGCAATAAATACTACTTAGAGGTGGTGACTCAAATTTATGGAACATTTTGAGACTTTATATTGAAAGGTGTTTCTGTAATTTTCTCCACATCATTATATGGATGAGCACACACACTGGAAACACTTTACAATATAATGCAGTCCAGTAGAATAACACCACTAATCACACGCCTTAAAATTTTTCCAGAGAGTTGTTTCAACAGGTCTCTTACACTGCCAATAAGATTCATAAAAGTAGTATTTATTACAGGACTGTGTACATGGTTTTTCCCCATGGTCACTCACTGTTAGTGTAATGTCCTAAAAGCTGTGTCAGAGATGCAAGATTGAATTTTATAACATCCCTCCCACATACAGATGTCTCTGTCAAGGTGATGAAACTACGACATCCTCCCTAGATGACAAGAAAATATGAGCAATCATTTCCTCTCTGGAATTTTCTGAGAGCACGCTTTATATTGTGTGTCTTCTGACCCAGATAATTGAATTTGGATTGTGTTGGGTCAGCACAATCCTTTCTCTGTATGATAACAAGGCTGGAGGCATTGACGGGGAGAAAGAGCTGCAGCAAACACTGCAGCCAAAGTTAAACTTCAGTGTATTCAGCCTAGGATTAAAACACACAGACATAATCTAATCTCTTGTTTCACCCTTATCTCACCAAATTTCTAGATCTTCATTCAAATATGTACAATTACAGTGATAATGTTTATGAGTGATATTGCACCACCTTAACTCAGCCTCTGATAAATGTTACTGTAGGGCTCAGGGGAGTCACAGGGTTGCAGTAAACATTGGTGAGATGCTATGGGGGATGCAGCCTAGGTGATTGTGCTTGCGTACAAGCAGCCCAACGGAGCCACAGTACGGTCGATTGGCTCCTTATGGGGCTTAATGCCACAGATGCCTCAGCATCACTGAGTTAGACAGTGTAGGTACAGCCAATTTGGAAGACAATGTTCACATAATGGGTGTTGTGTAGACATTCAGCTGTTTTCAAATCACACACTGGAGTGTAACATTACTTCAGAAGAAAGCGTACTTCAAGATAATAACGCTTACTTCTGTCTCCCCAGCTGTAATATTGCCCACAATATGGAGGTACTTGCAGACTTTAGATGCAGCACCTTACTTTCTGGGTTTGGCCCTGTCAGCATTCAGCTTGAGTGGCCTCCTGTCAGGGCCGCTGTTTGGCCACTGGTCTGACAGAACAAGGGCCACCAAGAAGATCATCTTGTTTGCCAACCTTTTTGAGATAATTGGTGAGTCCACTCATATTTCCTATTTCCACCACTACTGCCTTGAAACGGTATTCTCATGAGCTTAACCACTTGAACCTAAATAATATGTTGTTCTGTTTGAGTCTTAATGTATATGGCTCACTTTATTTTGCTACACCTTTTTACTCTCCAGGTAATTTCATGTACTTTATGGGCTTCTCCAAGTGGCTCTTACTGTCAAGCAGACTGGTGGCAGGTGAGTCTGCACAGAGTGACACCGTGACTTATTATCCATTTGGCAGGTGGCAGGACAGTAGAATGTCAGCCTCAATGTTTCAGTGCTGTAATTTACATTTCATGAAATATGTATTCTCCTCAGGCCTTGGCACGGGTGCTGGATCATCTATCTTTGGCTTCCTGACCAGAAGCACTGCTCCGGAGGACCGCGCCACTGTATTTGCTGCTGTCATGGCATGTCGACAAGCTGGCCTTTTGATTGGTCAGTGTTCCAAATTCTAAAGGCTGTGTGCTGATCATTTGAGTTTAATTGTTATGAATTGTAATGGGTTTGTATTCTTTACACAGAAAAGAACACAAGGTTACTTGTGCACCATATTACTCGTGCTTTCGAAATTTGAGTGGGTTTGAGATTACTGGCCATCTAGCCTTCTGATACATTTCATACAGTGCTCACACGCAAATGTTGAATAATAGCGCATGGGCAATAACATATAACATGATTGAAGTTGCTTTTGAGATTCATTAGCTCCTTACAAAGATTAGGTAGAATGATTCATCAAGGTTTGGGAGTGACATATGGTTAAAATGCGTGTTTTAACTTTGTGTTTGACACAGGTCCAGCATTTAACATCTTCCTGAGGCTGTGTGATTTCCACCTGGGTCCTTTTGTGGTCAATAAATACACTGCGCCAGGGGTGAGGACTAAAATATGGTCATGTGCACAATAAGTTGTGTTGATTTTGCAACGCTTTTTTTCCCCCCACCAAAGAAAAGCTATAACACTTGTCTTCCACCTCCTGCAGTTGTTCATGTGCCTGCTGTGGATTCTCCTTCAAATGGCGGTGATCTTCATGTACTGGGACCTGCCACCTCTAGAGAGGGGGAAGGCCAGGGAGAGTTCTGCAAGCCACAGCAGGGATGAAGAGAACGAGCAAGGGCTTGTGGAAGAGGACGATGACGAGGGAAAGCCGCTAATGGTGTCCCAGGAGCTGGTGGGGTCCTACGGCTCAGTGGTGACATCCAACCCCTCCAAATACCCCGCCGCTGCCGCCTCAAATGCCACGCTGAATCATGTCTCTCCACCTCCCTCTCCCATGCCACCGGAGTCCCATGAGTCCTCCAGCCCCTTTAAGAATTTCAGCATATCGCGAGGTGGGTGGTTGACAATGTGTGTGTCAATATCTTTCTGGGGTCCATAAAAAGTCTGGAAATAGCTTTAAAACACATTCTTTAAATTTAAGGTTATTTAAGGTTTAATTTAAGGCCCCACCAGCTTCCTCAAGAAGTGATCTAGGGATCTAAGTGATCTAGAGCAATGACTCTCTGCAGCGGCGAGCACACCGTGTAGTCCGTCTGTCTCTGACTCTCTCTCTTTGTCTCTGTAGAGTTCCTGAGAGAAGAGGTGGTTGTGCTGCTGGCTGCTCAGTTCATCACCCTCTTCAATCAGACAGCGCTGGAGGTGCAGTAAAGACACACAGACAGAAACACACACATACACACACAGTAGACATCATATGATTGAATAAAAAGCCATGCAAGTTCTTTATAGTTATTTATTTAGGAATCACTTTCCTGAAACTAGTGGAGTAATCTGCTATTGATTCTTGTTTCTAAATAATGCTGAAACAAGTGAAACCACACTGGGATAGGAATTATGGCATACCACTGGCAGATATTTTTACTGTAAAAGTTAATGTTTTCAGGACTTTGAGACAAAATTACATGTTAATATAGGCATTTATGCACTGTGCCAATGTCTTCATCCATTCCCTCCTCAGACCATGGTGACCCCGCTGACCCAGAAGTACTTCGGCTACGGGGAGCTGGAGAACAGCGTGATGTACTGTCTCTGCGGTGTGGAGGTGATCGCTGGCTTCCTGTTTGTGCGCTGGCTGAGCCAGCGTGTTGCTGAGCGGGTGGTCCTGGCCATCGGTCTGACCATCTGCAACATCTCCGGCGTCTGGTGCCTCATCTTCCTGGCTAAGCCATTAGGTCAGGCTGCACTGAAGAAAGTCCTCACTTTTGTTATTGTAAACGCAGATCTTCATCAACACTAACTGATGCTGCCACAAAAAAGCCTGATCTCCCACTAAGAGTTTAATTCCAGGAGGTGCATTATTAACTGACGAGGCTAAGTATGCTAAGTATAGAACATCCTCAAATTTGGTAAACACACTCGTGTATACAGCAAATCTAAAGTCTATGACAAGCAAGCTAAAGCATATAGGCATCCTCATGATCAAATATTTTAAATGACCTTTAGAACTTGGCTGCATCATGCTTATTCACTCAGTGTTTTGGTGTTTTTTGTTACCCTTTGTGTTTTCTGTAGGTGGTTTCCCGTGGCAGCTGACTGAGTTCATCATTGGGGTGTTTCTGCAGGTTTTGGGTTTGCCATTTGTAGCTGTGGCTCAGGTTTCCCTCTTCTCCAAAGTTACTGCTGAGAAAACACAAGGTGAGAAACAGCGCCTTCTTGTGGAAAAGAGAAAGCATTGCATGTTGGATGGTCTTGCTGCTTTTTTCCTGTGGCTCATTCAGGCTGTATGGGTCCAGTATCCCTGACATGGACTGCACATGTTAAACATGTAACATTTATAAGTCCTGTCCCCTTTCCCACACCCTGTGGTGTTTGGTGTGTTGAATTCTCATGTCTCTGTGTCTTGCTTGTATTGCAGGTTTCAGTCAGGGAGTGCGTCGCTCAGTGGGAGGTCTAGCTACCATCCTGGGCCCTCTGTGGGCTGGTGGCCTTACCGAGAACATGTATATCATGATGGGGGTGATGCTGGCACTGCTGGCACTGCTAACGGTATGCAAAAGGAAATTAGATTGAAAGACACAAAAACCCCAAAAAGACAGAATGTGTCCTAGCCATCATGTCTGTGGTTGAGTGAAGGGGATGGACCCTTGTTTCTGATGAAATTATGGCTGTAACTGTTTTGGGGAATTGTCAGTTTATGCATCCATGTGGGGGCTAAAACAGACTCTTTCTCCTCCAGTTTTGGTAGTTGTGGCATTATTGTTGTGCACAATTTTAACCAAATCTAATTTAGTGGGACCTTATTAACCACTACGGCTGGGTATCGAATCTCAATACAACATGTTGTCCGTAGCATCGAGAATCAGAACGTGTCAAGCATCAGAAGTTGTCATCAAATTCTTAGACTTTTTTCTCATTCTTGGATCAAATATGTCCTCATCTAAATCAGAAAGCTCTTCTAATTTTAGAGTATACTTTATATAGGCAGTGTTCTTTATTTAATATTGATGCATTGAGAAGTTTAACCACTTTTGTCAAATGAAAAAACTCAAACAAAATCACCCCTAATAACTACTTAAATTAAACAAACTAAGGAAAATCTGAAAATTAATGTAGCAAAATTTAGTTTTTACTTTTATTTTACAAATGTCTTTGTACTACAGAGTTACTCATATGCCTTGTGTTTGACAATAATATTACTTTCCTTAAATTTCTCTCTGGTAGGTTACCGATTTACATTTATTAGGTGCGAGTAATATGATTGGCTGAGAAAGTAATGGTTAATCACCACACCCTCTTCTCAATCAACCCTTTTGCCATGTGCTTGTATGAAAACAAATAGCAAGTACTCTTTGATTTACCCTCATTGTCCATGTGCACAAGACACTGCACTTGCAATGGTTAAAATCAGGCTCCATAATCTGTGTAAATGTGGGTATCGTTTGTGTTTCAACAAAAATTGCAATGGGAATTGTTTTTTTAGCAGTGAGAATCTAATTAGAACAAATAAGAAACAAACAAACCACAGAAAAGGGTTTAAAGTTCGGATTAGGAGATGCGTGTTGACATCTTATAGCCAGCAGCTCCTCCTGCGTTGGGGAACAAACATGCATAACAAAATGCTTGTAATGCCTGTAATGCCTGTAATGAAGCGTGGGCAAACCACAGCCCGATAGCCAAATGTTTCCGCTATCATTGAGAAAAAAGAAAAAAGAACCAGAGTGTGTGCCTGGGTGAGAAGGAGAGTGTGTGCACTTCTAAACAGGTGAAATCAAGTCCACCTTTCACTCCTTTCTTCCTAATTGGGTCCACCAGGAAGCTCCTTTCACATCCCTGTCTTTTCGTTCTTTCATTATTTTCATTGTAAAGGCCATACTGTTGTACATCGCTGATAGCTCTGAAGCAGGGTTTCAGGATTAACAGCATCAAGCCTTAAAACTCACAAATTTGGTCAGTTTTCAGGATTCACTTTTCTTCTTCTTTTTGACTTTTTTGTATTAATGCTAATCGAATATTGTCTGAAACAGATTATGCTGGCTTTCTCATACGACCGGCTGGTTGCGCCTGCTGTAGAGGAGCAAGTGGACGACTTGGACAACAGTGGCTAGTCCAGCAGACGGTCAATGCAATAAAAGTGGATATGGAAGGTAGCTTTTTACAAATCATCTTTTATCATACATTTAGTAAAGGGAGGCATTACATTACATTTATTTAGCAGATGCTTTAATCCAAAGCGAGTTGCAATAAGACCTGTATTGTATTAATGCAAGACCATTTTTGTTCTTGCATGAATATGTAATATGAACCAGTAACAATCAAAATGACCTCTGGGATTTTTATTTGATATATTCCCATGCAAAATGTATTATTAATTCGTTATTGGTTTGCATGGTCAGATGACTGTCCAGACTATAAATAGCAGCCTTGTCTACCACCTTACTGTGTCTCATCCTGTATTTTTTTCCCCTTCTGCCAGTGCACAGTGGGAGATTCCCTGTCCTGGATCTGACAGTCCCTCCACAGTTTCGTTTGCTGCATTGGGACCAGCATGCAGGGTGATAACACACACCGACAGCACACACCTCACCTCTTCCTGAGTGCTTACCTAAAGCTCGGACTTTTCAGCTTTGTGTGCAGAGACTGATCATCAAAGTACCGATATGGTGTACATGTATATTTCCCATGGAAATATAGAATCCTGCCGACACCGCATGTGCAAGCTTTGGATGAAAATCCTTTCCGTTCTTTTGTGTTCTGCGCTGAGTGCAAACTACACTAGGTGCACCACACATTCTGCCCGTGTTTCAGCACATGCAATATAACACTTATTGTTCAATTAATGAACACGTCAAATGGTTGTGGATTTAGCTGACCTATATCACTGTGCTGCAGGAGAATACATCAACTGTTCAGCCTTGATACTTAATACCTCATCTTCTGGAAAAATGCAACGAAAAGCAATTTTTTATTTTTAAAGAGTTTCTGTGGCAAAAAGAAAATCAGGCTTATTGTCCTCTAAGGTAATGTACTCATAGTTTAGACCAAAATTTTGCTTCGCTGATGCATCAGATGGATTTCGACCTTGATTAAATATCATTTCAATCCACTTCTTAATTCACATCCATTTCACCTTTGTCTGACGTAAAGAAAGTTTCTCCTTGAAGCGGAATATTTGCAAAAACTGTACGTTTTATTTTCTTTGCAAGTTGTATTTATTCTTTCAAATGTTGAATTATGTGCTTTGTGAGTGAATACTTTTCGGGTGGCCTCTGCCATTGAAGCAAGGTGCTGGGTCACTGTATAAAAGAGCTACTAACACTAACACAAAAGAATTGAATTAATGTGGGTTTTAACTGTAACTGTAACACTGTAACAACCAAGTGTTTGTCATCCCATGGTGATGAAAATGCTGTTTCAAAGGCATTTAAAACCTCACAGTAATAAAATTCTCAGGGAAACACTAAATACACGTAGTTTTTGGCATGAAAATTGTCGTATTAGGAGAAGTTACATTTTGTGAAAAAAACCTGTGAATCTTCCAGGTGTAAAGGCTGGTGAAGGAAGTGTCCTGCTTTTTTAAAAAAAAAAAAAAAAAAAGGAAAAAAAAGAAAAGCAGAGCAGTACAAATTTCAAATTGTTTGATGTTGATGTAGTACATATTTTCTACACTGGTGGGCACTCTAAGTCTTTCTAAGTTTATCCTCGACATTACTGCTAAGCCTAACGTTTGGTTTGTGATCTCAGTCAGTCATATAACTCCATAAGGTCAAGTGCACTATTACAAATACACATATAGGGAAAAACAGCTTAATTGGGATCTTTGTTTTACAAAAAATAGTCTTGTAGTTGTTTTAGGTGTCAGTATAGAAAACACACAACTATCAGTCAAAGAGCTTTAGTTTATGTTTTGTACCTCTTGATAATTTGTTCAGGTTTTATACTCACAAACACCAAAAAGAAGTTATGAACTATGAGACTATTTATTTCTTATTTATTATGCATTTATTTATTACATCTTTTGTGGGCATCTAACATGTACGTTAACTTTTTTGTATTCCTTGTCTCTGTACAGAAAAGATAAACTTCCACCACATTTCATTGGTTTGTGTTTCCTTATTCTCTGAAGAAGTGTGTGTGTGCAGTAACGAGAGCAAAAACACTGCTGTTGTAATACTTAAATATAATTATCATATGATTCACTGCATTCAACTGCATGCCTTTTTAGTAGGTTACATGTTATCAACTGGGACCATGTTGGAAATAAGTGTCTGACAATCCATAAATAAAATCAGTCAATCAATCAATCAATCAATCAGTCAACTCAGAGGCTTACAAATTGAAATAAACTGAGCAGATTTAGAGCATATTACCACATTTAACTTAACCAATGTTGTCAATGTAAACCTTTTCCCCCTTTGACAGCATTAAAGAGTGCTATGTGTGAAGGATAAATATGCTGTTATGGGACTATGAATTAAAATTAAAAATATTTTTTGTTTGTTTTTGACAAAATACATATAAAACATATAGAAATATTGTATCTTTAACATTGTAATTCTTCATATAGTTATAAATATTATTTTAGAACACAATTTAGGATGTAAAACTTTTTAAAAATATTAATTTAAAAGATGTAATAAAATTGCCATTTGTCAGAGTACATTTAGGCTTTTTTATCTTGGCACTAAAATTCACTATAAAATAATATTTTTAACAATGTATTTTTACTTTTATTTTTACTTTATTATTTATTACATTCATAATTTAATTACTTTATTTGTAAGGGGCCATGAAGAAAATAATAAACACAAATGTTATTTGATAAATTGTATCATAGCTCAGATCTCATATACATCTGCAGTCACAATTTACCATAAAGTTTATTTTCTTCTCATTTTTCATAAAATACTAATTATCTATAATGTGAAAAATATTAGTAACAGTGGCTATTATATTCAAATATAATTGTACATTTTTAAATGTAAATTTTAGAATGAAAAAAACAAAAACAAAATCGGGACAGTGGGGTCATGTCTTACAAAGTAATTAAACCCAGACTTAGAGCAATTCTGAAAGTTTATTTTCATGACATTGTATGTTCCACAATCGAGTAGAATAATTTTACTAGTATAGATAGATTTTTGTCATTTAATATGGATATTGTTTAAATAAAATATATAACCCTAACCCTAAACCTAATATTAAATAAAATCTAAATATATAAAATAATCTAAAAATGAAATGGTCATATTAGAAAGTCCAATGACAAGGTATATATAAATGTAAAGCACTAATGAAAAACATGAACATGCAGTATTGAAAAATATTGTTGATATTTATCTTTTATTTATCATGATTTGGTAATACAGAATCAGTTTTTCTGAATAAATTAAACTATTAGTCATGTTTGTGCCATGCAGAATGATATATTTTGGAAGTGTTTTTGCTGTAAAATTTCAAACTAACTTGGTTAGTGACAAATTAACATAGGTTTATAGATTCATATATAGGAAAAAATATTGTTACTTACAAGGAATTTGATTACATAAATAGACAGACAGACACTCTTAGTTTGCAGATGAATTTAGACCAGAAGTTTTCACACAAGTGACACAGAAACCAGCACATTTCTAAACCTGGTGTTCACAACATTAAGCGTTAATGGTTAAAGTGGACATGGCCCCACTGGGGGTCGCTGTGACCTCACCGACAGAAGCAGAAACTAGGGCGTAGTTGAGGTCTTTCTCACTCGTGACGACACATCGTCTGCCTGGTGACGTGGTGGCGAGGAGGCGTGGCCTCAGACGTGAACTCTTGTTGAACCCGTTTTGATGTTGGGCGGGGCAGGCTCAGAAATGTTACGACACAGGGCCAGTAACAGAGATATTTTGGGGTTTGGATTTTTTTTTTTTTCTTTACTTGACCCCCCCCACCTCCAGCCCATCAAACACACACACACACACACACACAGAGCCTGCAGCAGCAGTCTGACCGAACAGCGACCCTGCATATCAGGGTCAGAAGTGTAGAACACGTTGTGTGTCATATTAAGAGTAGTTGTCGGGGCAAGTTTGGTAAACTCGCTCCTCCTCCCTCCCCACCAATCACAGGGATAGGTTACGAGCCATGTCGGCCAAATTCAGCGACGATAATGGAAGTGAACTTTTGGTACACTCTGTTTTTCCCCAACTAGAGAGGGCAGCGAGGGCAGGTGGAATTCAGTGGGTCAATCTCATTCCCCGTGCTTGATCACTGATTTACCCTCACAAACTAGTGACCCTCCCTACACTAGGTAGTGGAGGGCTGAATTTGGATGATGCACTGAGACACTGGGGCTTGTGGGACATTGCAGCTTAGCCTAACATACATATTTTACACGTGGGAGTGTGGACAAAGCCACATTGCAGCATCAGCAAACACTTTTCCCACACATCTCCTTTTTCTCGCCCTTTCACATGCACTTTACAAGACCCTTTCCCCTGTTCATGGGACAACTTAGAAGTTCAAGAATAATACCTTCAACTTGGTCATTATAAGACTTTCATGAAGCTAGTTGAGATGGGTAATAAATGGATAGAAGTGCTCTCAAGCCAGAACTTTGGAGCTTTTGAGCTGCCAAGTGTATGAAATATTTAGTTTGTCCACTGGTGTCACGGATCCTTAATGTTTTTGCAAAAACTGCTCGAGCCACAGCCAAATCAAAATGGTGGCATCGACAGAAACCTGTGAAAGTCTGTGAGTGTCCCTGCATGGATAGCACTTGAATCGTGTGTTAATAATACATGTGTCACTCCAAAGAGGTGCGACATCTCGAAAGCAAGACAAGTTATGGAGAAAAAAAGGGAGAAGCAGAGTGCTTGAGTTGTGGTATAATGGGGAAAGAAAAGGATGCACTGCGACAGAAAATCTGTCATAACAGAGGCTAAAATACAAGACAATCTCGTGCCAAAGTTAGACTTTAGCCTAGTTTCTGTAGTTTAAAAGGTCATCTGGAGAGTCTAGTTTTGTTTTATGGTTGCTGTAAGAAATGGCACTGGAAAAACTGAGCTCTATTTCTGTCACACAAGGCTGTGTGACATGCAGAAGAATTTTTTTCTTCTTCATTGGTCCTATCAGGAAAGCACGGTTGTGTAATGCTTCTTCTGACTGAATGAATAATTAAGTCTGTGTAGCCTATAGCCGTGGTACCCTGGCCTGTGCCGTGCAAGCTAGCCAGCTGCTACTTTACAGAGAGTTCTGTTTTGCCAAATGGGTCACGCTTCAGTCATCTTCAGCGCTGGAAGTTTTTCTTCCAACAACGCTCTTCTCCCTCTCTTTGATCTTAAAACATCATACGCTTACTCTGGATTTGTAATTCCGATGGTCTTTTTGACCCTTGCCATCGCACCAGTTCTGTTTCAAGTCTTGACCTGTGTGGTCGGTGAAAGTGGAGCGGCACAGGAGGGATTAAGGATACTTCTGTCACATTTTACACCTTTGCAAACTCTTTCATTTGGCCAGTTTGCAAACTTTATGAAAAGAATACTAATTTGTGCTTGTCATTGTAGCACTATTCTCGCTTCTGCCATTTTTTATCAGTCCTGCAGTCACTGCTTTAATTGTGTTCTGACCACCACCATCACCCACCCCGAGCAGCCACGATGTAACTCCACCCTCATCCGTCCCCTCTGCTCCCAGATCAGAGATTACTAGCCCATCTGTATCACCAGAGCCAGGCCACGCTAAGCCGATGGGAGCCCTGCTCAGCAAGGCACCGCCGCAATTGTTAACCCTGATTAACTTGATGTGGCGTTCAGTAGAGGGAACAGTGTGAAAATCAAGCCAGTGCCGTGACCCAGTGCCCTGCCACTGAACCGAGGGGGAATTGGGCAAACTTGGGGAGGGTGGATGAGAACGAGAGCCAGGAAAAAGAGAGAGGGGTGTGAAAACAGAATAAAAACAGAGACAGAGTGATGGCAGGGAGATTAAGGCGGCTTGAAGCTCCTACCAAAGATTGCATGGGAGGAACAGATATTTGCACATAAGTATCTTTCTCTGTTTTAGTGCCGTGAAAACAGGGTGTCAGCTACGATATAGACTCCAGAAGTAAAACATAAATTGGTGTGACTTTCAGTGGGCTTCTGTAGAGCCACTGGGTGCAACAGAGAACATTAATTCAGTTATTCAGTTATAACTACTATAGTGAGACTACCATTGCACAGAGAAGACAGTGTTGCTGCATAGTATGAACTGGAGCATAGTTTAAAGATGGGGACATATGGAAACGCATACACTGTTCACTCTACTCCATAAATTAAGAGTTCATTCATGTCCCCAAGGTACAACAGACTTATATTTGTTCAGATAAAGTCTTTTCTCATAAAACAGTATTATAGTCATCCCTCAATTATTCTGGCATATCTGGATATAGAGCGTTAAATAATTAAATACAATGAAATTCCTTGTCAGATAACATTTGAACTGTTTATATTAGACGTGATATAAATCCTCCTTATTAAATCATTGCTGTGCCATGGATAATGCTCCATTATATGCTTTTCAGTTTGATGGCCTTTGGATGATTCCTCACAGATGAGCCTGAAATTATTACTGTTTGCACATTAAGATGCATTTGCAAATCGAGTTTTGTACCTAGATATGCATCACTGCCAACGGCTCAGTTAGAAAGGTCAAGTTGCCAGCTTTGATATTTTGGTTATGACATATTGCTGGGCCAAGTTGGCAGGAAACCATCAGGCAAGTTGCCGGGCAGAATTTCATCTTGTGTGTTTGAATTCCAGCGCAATGTAGAAATACTGAAAATAGAATATAGGCCAGTGTGTTTTTACGTAATGATGTTTAATCTACAAGCTCTGTTGCACTTGAATGAGGAAATGTTTCAGCACCAATTTTTTAGCACATGGTTGAGAAGCAGTACTATCTATCTATCTATCTATCTATCTATCTATCTATCTATCTATCTATCTATCTATCTATCTATCTATCTATCTATCTATCTATCTATCTATCTATCTATCTATCTATCTATCTATCTATCTATATACACATTTAAATGTATGCAGTTTTAATTTCAAGTCTGGGAGAGCAATCAACTGGGAACTTCCCATTCTATTTAAATAAATAAATAAATGTTCATAATGGATACAAATGTGCTGAACACAGCCATGTGGTTAAGTACACCATGTCCACAGTCATCACACGAAGTTAGACGACTGAATGACCTAGTGGCATTTTCTCCCTGATTAACCCACTGCTCCTCTGTGTAGCTGTGGTTGTCAAACTGTGATCGAACGTGGAAGAAGAACATTGGAAGAAGGGTAAGATTGTAACTGACTTGAGAGGGGTAGATTATTTTTGTAAAATGATTGGGGTTGACATGTCTATACCAGTCTCCCCATAAAACTGCACCTATGGATTTTGGGCACTCTATTAGCTCATAAGCCAAGCTTTCTTTTCCAGCCCATTCCTATTTCAAATTAAAGGTCCGATTTCGATAAATACATTTTAGGTTTTTCAATTAAACCCAAATGAGACTTTGAAAATGTTCATCCTCAGTTTGTTTGGCATATACAATAACACTAGGATTATCAGTTTCAATTTGAAGCTGTATTAGATTTAATGTTGCATTTGCACTGATTTCAAAACAGTTAAAACTGTGTAAGAAATGTTTTCATCTGTGTATGTTAGACTATTTATATAAAATCTATAAATAATATATGTGCCTAATGGAAAAAAAGGCTTCAAAACCATCTTATTAACATGTGCTTAAACTGTTTTTGTAGTCTTATTATATAAAAAGAGAGGTGTAAAGAATTCCACTGTGGCACTGTGACTGTAGCTGTCTACGTGATGGGGTGGGGATGTTGTTATGTATTAGGACGCTTTAAGAAAATAATACCTTTGTGCGTTTGCAATGACACCCCCAAACAAATGCAGAGATAATAACATGTTGAACCCTGTAACAACCCCAGCAGGCCCCTCCCTGTCTCAGCTCCTGGACATTTCTCCTTTGACCTAATAATTAAGCTGCTTTTGGCATTATAAGTTGAGAAGCAGCTTTGCCAACCTGCAGTGACAAATCTCTCTCAACTCAACCACTGCTTTGTGGAGGTCACTGTCTTACTTGCAATGCTTGGATGCTTTCTAGCTCCCACTCCCAAATCTTTTATCATCCCACTGAGAAAGTAATCCTACTCGGCCAGTAATCATAAACAAGTGCTGAGCATGTTTCATAAGCTGACCTTTTTTTGATTTAGTGTCATAAATGTGAGACATTTTAATGAGAAAAAATTGCAGCTTTTACCGCGTGTATGAGTGACAGTTCATTCAGAATCAGCCTGTATCTACTGTATCACTGTTCACAGGTTTGAGCTTCACAACATCCAGTGTGTTAATAGCCATGTTAGCTTAAAGGACAATCCCAGTGATTCAGCATGTTTTGGCCCATTTACGTCAGATCAAGTATCGTTTTCATGACGACTAACCATTTTGCAAACTATGCTGTAGTGTTTCTGATTTTGTATTTTGTATTTTGCCTTTATTGTTCCACTGGTTTCCATTCGATTCCATATGGCATAAAAATCAGCTGCAGATGCTTGAAACGTGCTTAAGATGTGTAATCCATCACAGTCAATATCAGGTCTTTGCTGATTCCAATAAAGTTCATTTATAGTTATGTGGTAATGCAGTTTAAGTGTAGATTGATTGGAAAACTCTGGAGTGTGTTACCTCGCAACGATAATGCAACTTTGCAACTCTGCAGCACAGTTTGCAAAATGGTCTGCATGAATGTAGTGTGTGTAGTTCATTAGCAGTGAGAAATTAACCTGAACCAACTACAAGAAACAACAAAAAACCTGGGTATATGAAGGCAGTATTGACATGTTTTGGGCAACAGTTAACCCCCCTTGGATAGACTGGAATAGCACAGTCTGGAGTATTTCTCCAACTAAGTTGTTTCTTCATTTGTTTTGAACTTTTGTTTTAGGCACAAACTCCAACTTGCTGAGCTGAAGTCGCAGGGCCAGAGATCAGATTCCTTTTGACCTGTAGGTGTGATCTCACCCTGAGCTCAACAACAAACAGTCAAGGACAGCCTCTCCCAAATACGACCAGTCTTGTGAGCCATTTTTGGACAGGGGGTTTCTCAGCCTGTTCGGGGTTAGACGGGGCGGACATTGAGAGAAACAGACAGGAGGGTGGGGGAGAGGAGGGAGAGAATGTGTGAGGCAGGAGCCAGCAAGGAGGTTGGAGGAATCTTACAGAAAAGAGGTTCCAGGGACATGCTACCATTACAAAGCAGTGACCCAGGATTAAGCGTGGTGGACAGTAGCAGTTTGATTTGATCGGGCAGTGCTGTGTTGTTAAATCGCTCATTAAATCCAATTAGGCGGAGGTAGAGGGAGACAGAATGGAGGGTGTGTAGGGGGCGGTAGAGCTTTAGTTTTGCTGCTCCTGAGGAAGATTACGTGCCAAGCCGAGCAGGTGACAACACTCCCAACTCTGAACTCCTGACCTAGCCATGGGACTCCCCACTTCTTCACTCCTTTTCACCCTTCTCCTCCCTCTCAGCTGCCAACTCACAGCTTTCACCTGCGACCTCTCTGTCTTTGTAGCGCTACAGTGAGGTGTGAGGGCGCTGGACATCTTGTGTGACACTGCTGACATGTCAAAGAGCGATCAGTCTGACCGGCCTTAGATGCAAAATACACCGTCGAGCCAATTAATGTCTCATCAAATTAAAGAAAACTGCAGCCTGAGTGTTGCTCTCATGTGGTGCCGAAACACTGCAGCCCCACCAGAGCAGTGCCAAGACAAATGCCACACAATTACACAGCATAACACCTCCCTGCTGTGGCCTCTCAATAACCCCTCTTTAAACTTTTATAAAAAAAAACAACAAAATAATAATAATAACCATGGACAAATGCCCTAACCCTCCTGGATTTAATAATCCATCCACAGATCCCCCCACTCTACATTTCACTTTCTTCCCTACTTAATCTTTTTCTCCAGTTTTCATGGTTTATACTGTTTTTGTGTGTCAGAAATGGAGTGCAATGGTTTGCGGCACAAACAAACAAGGACGGATTACGAGAGACTATGACAACTTAGTCATTCTTCTCTTGAAGTCTCATTTGGTTTGGTGATCTGTGAGTTCATTCTTGTTTATGTCCCAGACTGTCACAACACTGCTGCTCTAATGCACATTGTTTTTCCAACTCTTGTTCCACTGTTTGTCCCTTATCTGTGATTCATGTGTCACGTCTCTGTGTTGCCTGTCCTTTCTAATCCAAATCCTCTGCCCTTTTGTCAAAGGTATTTACCCTCTCTGAGTGGATTTAACAATTGTTAAAATATTAAAAAGATATAAACTGCCTTGAAAAACTAATCATTTGGTATGCACGTGACATGGTGTTGCAGCTGTACACTGGTAAGTAAAAGACCTATGACGTCAAAGTGACACCTGTCATGTCCAGGTAAGTTTATCCTATGCAGTTGCCTCTGAATGTAATCAAATACAGCTGGAACAATCTGGTTATTGGTAAATGATAACGGACTGAACAATTCATTTAGGCTATATGTGGATTGTTTGGCCAAATCTCCTTTTTACCATGGCCGTAGTCAAGATTTCAAAAATACTGAGGCCAATTTGAAATAATTCAACTGTTTTATTATAAATTATTTGTATACACTTTTTTATTCATTTAAAAGCAGTTGTATGTCCCACAGTTTCTGTACATGATGGTTTAAAAGCTCATTTGCCTACTCTACTAAAGTGGGGAATTTTGTTAAATGGCTGTATTCATTCATTCATTTATTTATTTCTTAATATTTCTTCCCATAAAAACTGTCAAATTTCAGGACACATGTCTAAACAATATTGGTATCTGACTTTTAAAAACCCACTATGTTGATTTTTGAATTATAAAATGTCAACTGCGCTTCAGGTCCCCAAATTAACAGAAAGAAATACTGAAGACATGGTCTCTATGTCTTCAATGGTAGCTACAGCCCTGGTGTACACTTGTGGAATTGCCTAATAAAATAAAATCTATTTCTACTACTGTGTTTTTAAAAAAAGCTTTATAGAGTAGATACATTTGTATTTGTATTTTATGCATGTAGTTGCTGGACTTGAGCTTTGATTTTAAGTTGTGTAACATTTTATAAGGAAAAAAATAGGTAACTAGGACTCTGAAATTCATGTTTATGGTGTGATTTCCAGATTCATGTTTTCCTGTTCTGAAATGATTCACGTTACAATATGTCAACTAATCAGAGGGTTTCCATCTTTACAAAAATACAGTTTTACAAAGTACTTTTTCATAAGTGCAAAGGGCCAGAGGTGGAGCCTTGAGGGACACCTCTGACGCAATTGTTCTGTACTGTGTTGGTACCGTATCCTCCGAAGAGCCATATTAATTAAGACTGTATTTGCAATATCCCTGACACACAAATGTAACACTTTCTTCTTGAGCATTTCCATAAATACTTAATGGCAAGTTTTGTCTGATTTTTGTGTGGACTAAATGGAGTGAAACCAGGCTAAAGCACAAACTGAGGCGAGGTGAACCCTAGTGATGTGAGGCGACTAATTAATTGTCAAGATAATTCTTCTGGGTTCACAATCAAAGCAATTAAGTTAGATTTATCTGTAAAGAAAGATCGTAGTTATCGCAGCAAAATATTACTCACTAAGCTTATCATTAGGTCTTTCTCTTTTATAACATGTTTATTGGCTTTTATAATGCAACAGGTACTTATTCTTTAAAATATTTGCTTGATAATTTGTTTTGTTTACTTTATATCATGTTTACTGTATTCATTAATATGACATTCTCACTCAAATATAGCATCAAATGTGGTATGTCATTTTCCACACAATATTAGCTTCACAAAATAAGTTTCAAATGTACATTATGTAGATTTAGAATGCAGACATTCTTGAGTCCATATGGTTTTCATTTAACAAATTTGCCTTCACTTGGTTTCCTATTTAATGTACTGTGGTTAATTCTACATTATCTGCATTCTGATCTTCTTTTATAATGTCTTAGTTTTACTCGTGTTTCGCAGAGTATGTTTATCACAGACTGTAAAACATTCACTCTTGGTTTTGCCTTTTGCTCTCATGTATCTTCCTGTCCTTACTATGTGTAGACATTTACTGGTTCCTTCTGGGTCTGTATGCAGATTATAAGGGGCTTTTATATCTTCAGAACCATCGGTTGAAATGACTTTTTATGGCCCCCGGAGCTGCTTTGGTTATCTGTCCCTGAGGTCAGACTGAATTACTGCTGGCAGAAATGTTTCTAGGTTCTTTTTCTTCTTATAGGAGCCACAGCAAAATGATTTAAAACTCAAAGTTCTGGTGTCTCTTGATGGATTTAAACTGACAATAAAAGATCTAATGGCAAACTCAATATTTTTAATGATTTTTTCAAATTAAATATTTAACTACCTTTGGCCCATGAGCCTGCTGACTTAATGGGAATATTTTTTTTCTAACTGAGGCACTATTTCATTTGTTTAACTATATTTTTATTTTTAATTTTATGTGCTTTTTAATATTTGCTTTGCATGCTTTGCCATATTTACATATTGTAAATGTACACATTGTACATTTTCTGCAGGTAAGTTTGAGTGTACTTTAAAAAGTGTTATGCACAATTCTCTGTGACTTTTCTGTTTGTCATAATGTTTTAAGTGAAATAAAATTCAAATTAAACAAAAATGTTAAAGGACAGCAGCATCATCCCCTTTCACATAATTCTAAATAATACTGGAAATTAAAAACACAAGTTTTTTTAATATGTTGGCAATACTTCATAATACTTACTTAATTTCATAAATATTCATAAAAAACAATTAATTTCATTTGAAATAACAACAATAACTACCAAATTATTTAAACATTTATCTTTATAACTACTAACATTCATGAGTACATGATACATAATGCATACTAAAGTTTTGATGTACACTGCACAACTGCAGATAAATTGTAAGGCATTTCACATTCAGTCACACACAATGTTTTGCATATTTTAACATTAACTTAATGAATTAACTTTACTCATAACTTTGGGAGAGTAAGATTTAACTTAAATAAATAAATAAAACAACAACATAAAATACTCACCCTCAAGTATATAAATAGATTACAAATGAATGCAAATTATCATATATAAAATATAATATTATGTTGGTAGCAGTGAATGACTTTTAATGTTTATTTTTTTAGTTTCATATATATTATAAATTATATATATTATTTTGACATTTAGGTCTTTTGTGCTTTTCTAAAGACATGCATGTAACATTTAATAAAACAGTGATATAGAATAGAACTGAAATGAACAGTTTTGGGTTAAAAGTTTCATTACCACATGTATTATTATTCTTAAGGTAATATTAGTATAATACATGCACATACCTGGGACACATAGTTTCCAATATGGACACTGTCTTAATGTTGTGTTGGTCTCTTTACAACACAGCCGTATATAATTTAGTATCCCTATAGAGGCAGTGAATGTATTAGATGTAATTAACCTTTGTGCTTTACATTTACTATAATATGTTGTAATGTTTTGCTCTGTGTCATTATTGTAACGGCACTGGTCGCTCAAATAGTGGCTCAAACATTTTTACAAAGAAACTCATTTTCCTCAGAATGATTCAGACTGTAGTGCTGCGCTGCGTCTGAGACATTATGTAGCACCTGACCATTTAACTGTGAAGTTTTGAAAACTAAGTCCTGCAGACAGAAAGTCAAGTGTTCCCACCCTGAGTCCATTAGCCCCAAACAGGACAGTCTATAATCTCACTGGGTGGCTCACACATTTCTGTCTCTATATGCTCTCACATTAATATATTTCTAGCGATATAACGATACTAGAATAGAAAAGGTGTCCGTTCTTCAGGGTTTACGTGGTGTTTTTTTAGTCGGGAAGGAGGAGTGGGTTTACGGCACCAATGCTGCCTGCCTTCACTAAGTGTTAGTATAAACACACTGAGCAAAGACCTCAAGTGCCGCACACCAAATGAACTCTTCACCCTGCGTTTTCCGCCGACAGCGGTTAGGCTGCCCTCTGTAAATGGCCGCCAGCTAGCAGAACAGTAACAAAAGCGTTCTGCATAGGTCTGGGGTCAGTGGGCAGCAGGGTCAAGGTGGAAGTGGTGACTTACAGTATATGCAAAAGGAACGATAGACTGAGCTTGCTGTGTTTAATACATGACTTGATGCCCTATTTACATTGGATATGTGTCTTTGTGCGCCCACTGAGGAAGTCCTCCAGGCCTTGTGAGTCACAATAAAAGTCAGCAGAGCTGCCGTAACCTTTTCTCAACCTCTGCCATTCTGTACTCCGTTCACTGGGCTCTTGATCCTCAGCCATGCTGTCTCTGACTTTTTACAAACCCAGAAAAAAAAAACAGACAGACATAACACTTGACAAACTCCTCTTCATGTGTAACATCACAAACGACCCAGAGAGTTGGCTCGGTGGGGTTTCACGGCATATTCAGTGTACTGTCTTGCCTCCTTTTCCTGAATATGTATCAGGATGGCTGAGGGGGACAGTTATGCCAAATCTCTTTGTCAATCCCTCAAGAAAAGCAGAGAGGTCTTTCCTAACAGGCTCTTAGTCCCAGAATAGATGACAACTTTGACACTGATGTATCATGTCTCAGTAGTTCAGACATGGAAGGCAGCCTGCCTTGGCTTGAATCGGCGCAGGCAGCGAGCCAACAGAGGTACACGAGGAACATGGGTGGGTGGGAGGGAGGGAGGGAGGGGAGGGGGGGACCTATTTAAAAACAATCCTATCTGTGGATCCACTGTGGGCTAAACAAAGGATTGGGCCTCATTAAGATAAGAGTGTCCACGAAAGCAGACCAGTTGTTATGTGAAAATGCTGTCAGGGAGGCCGCCGAGAGGCAATGGCCCATTTTTTTTTTCTCTCTAAATAGCTGTGTGCCTTTCCAGTGCATCATATGTCTTTGCTAGTACTGAGCATGCTCATCAGTGTCTCCCCTCCATTCCTCTTCATCACGTCCATGTTGCTGCCGGTCATGTGTGCATGTCAGGAGTGGGAAACCAATGATAAACATTGACAAATAGGCCTGGCTGTTTTCCTGATGTGCCACAGAGCAGAAGTAACACGGAGAAGCTGGGCAGAACAAAGTACTCCAAAAAAACACTTGTTCCTGCAAAAATAAAAGCATCATTTTTGTTTTTTGGGTCAGCTCACTCATGACAACAGTATTCGTCAAAATGTTCCAGATCACAATTTGGCTAATTTGTAAATATCAACATACTTTTGTTTGCTTGTTATTTTACTATTTTCAGTATTTAGATTTAATAATAATCTTCTCATTTGTCTCCAGTGGTTTCTCCTGGTAAACATTAAAAGCACAAGATACATTAACATTTTTTTTCTCAAAGTATATTTATTAACAATATATAAAGCCACCAAAATCATTATTATCAGTTATCCGGTGTATATAAAGATTACAAAAAGAAAAACAGTTCCCATCCCATAAATTAAACTGACTTTTAATTTATTTAATGAAAAATAACGTTTGTTTTACTGCTTTATTTCTATTTGATGTTTGTGCATTTCTCCCTAAAATGAATTACTACTTACATAATTACTACACCATTATATACAGCAACAAGTGTCATGACATTATAATTTAAAAAATAAAATACAAGAACAAACATTACTGACAACCAAACCAAACCTCCACAAAAACATTGACAAACCAGACAAAATCATATTGAAATTCTTCTTCTTTTTTTTTTTTTTTTTTTACAATACAGGATTTCAGATATTAATAAATATTGAATAACCTCTGGACCTTCAAAACACAGTTTTTTCTTATGGTTTAAAAGGCAAATATATATTTAATAATAAATAATAAACTAAAAGCATGAATGAAAATCCCCAAAAGTCACATCCCTGAAAACACTTGGATCTCAGGCTGCTTTGAGCATATACACTCTACTATTGGCCCTGATGGATTTTATATTTAATGTCGATTAAGAGCCACAGCACAAAATCTGATGCTTGGCTTGCTAATTAAAGCTGTCTCTTTAAGACATGATAAAATAATACATGACTTTCAGCAGCAGTAATGTGTTGTTTAAAATTGTAAAAATTAAAAGCAGTGGTAACAAATTCACTACCAAATCTTTCTAAATAGAATACTAAATAAATATATATATATTTTTTTGCTTTTTCTTTTGCAAAGGTCTGTTTAGATTCTCTGTTATGTATTAATTGTATGGGTTTTTTTTTTGTCTGTCTCTAATAACATTTCTAAAAATATTCTGTGGAATATTCAGTGCTGAAAAAAAAAGACATGTCACCACATAAACTCTAAATGGCAATTATTATTAGTAATACTATTATAAATGACTTATTATTATTTATACCCTGATAGTGTACACAATGCATCTGTCCCACTGCTATATACTGTATACATCCATAAAAAACTATATGTACATGGATATACTCATAAAATACCCAAAATACATACATGTATTTATTAATACTACAATTAGTAGTTAAAAACATCAAAATGTAAAATTGTATAGGCATGTGATGTCTCCTTGTAATGTGTTACGTGAAAATTCATATAAAAGACCCTATTTTTGTTTTAATTTTCAACCATGACTATGTCTTATTTAGACTCATGAATAAATCAGAAAATTCAGATGTGCTGTTGGTGAAAATTATAAACTACATCAAATGACTGGGGAGGATAGAAGATAGATCTGGGAATTATTCTGTTAGATGAATACGGATATTCAGAATATATGGAACGGCCTCTTCTTTCTCTGAGCTGTGCATGTATTCTGTACAGTGGACCGACCCAATAGCAGCTGCGCCTGGGAGCACTGTGAACGCTGTCCATTGACATCATCACCAATGGATAAGATGCTCCAAAATAACAAACAAATGCTCTCAATTAATGTACTGCATCAGACATGTGTCTAAGCTTTATTATTAGAGAATAAAAGAAGCTTAGACACCATGAACTCTGAATGACACAGGGTTCACTCAGAGGTTATTGGTTCAAATTAGCTGAAAGATCCGCAGGGCTGACAGGGGTTATTTGTTATATGACAGATAGGCTCCACTAGGGGGCAGTATATTACCTTGTTTTGGGGCGATACTGCTGTTAAGGCAGAGTAATGAATGAATAGTGAGAGAGAGTGTGAGAGATATGACCCTCTGATGAACTGCAAATCTGATGGGAGCTCAGTGGGGCATTGCTGACTGGTTAAATGCCAAACCTCCACCTGGAGAGGAGAACAGTGACAATAATGCATTTGTATGCGTGTGAGCGACTGTGAGTCTTTGTCCATGTCCACTCACCAAATGCTCACTTACAGACGAATGCTGCTTGTATTTGCAGTCGTCTGTAAAGCGAGCATTTGGTGAGTTTTTGGGTGTGGTTAATCATGCTAACATGTGGCCAGCTGTGCTGCAAACACACGGTCTCGTACATCACGTTTCAGATTTGTCCACTGTGTCGTATCCCTACAGATGAAGCACAGCGAACATTTTCTTCACAGATTAAATTGAAACTATTTAAGCCTTTTGCTGCCAGATCACTTCTCTAAACAATCCCCTGGCCCCTCTTTTCTTGCTCCACTCTGGACTTTTTTTTTTTTTTACCCCCCTCTTTTTTGGCTCTCTCCCTTACTTTTCTCCATCTCTTTATTTCGTTTCCTAACAAAAGCCAGGACCGGGAGGCACATGATTAGGCTGCCACTAATTGGTATCAGATTCACAGGTCTGGATCAGCAATGTGCTGGCTGGAGCCAAAGTATTGCTCACATCTGCCTAGAGAGTGGGTCGCTGAGAACCCGAGTGTGTCGAGCCGTTTGGCCCACCATCAGTTTCTTGTAGGCCTGCCATCACGCACAGCGCTCCGGGGCCAGGCGAGCTCCAAGCACACACATGTATGACAGCTTTCATGTGCGAGCCAAACTCTGATCAGAGGACCTCCATATTGACACCTTTCATGGTTTGTTAGCACCTTGACAGTGAAGAAGCAGGACAGCTGAGGCGTCTGCAGTGTGACGGAGAGAACCGACTGGCGTGGAGAGAAGACTGAGGTTAAGGGAGGCAGGGTGGACATGGGGATTAGGGAACAGTGTCTGCCTGCCATATTTTCTGGCTTTGTGGCCCACAGACACAGAAATTCACATGCACAGACTCACGCAAAAAATATAAACATAAAATGCAGACATACACTTGTACTTGTCACTGCTAATACACTGTCAGTGAGCAGCATGTTTTCTTTGGGTTTTTTGTTAAAATAAAGGAGGAATTTTATGATTGGCTACGTCACTTAATTTGTTTCGGCAAGGCACCCCGCTTTGTTTCGACTTTATCGCAGTGACATTAAGTTGGCAGACTGTGGGGGGCAGCGGGTGGGGGTTGGGTGGACTGCAATGCTGTGCACAGATGATGGCGGTAACATGGGAAACAAAATTTAAAACAAAAAACAGAACAAGAAAAGTGTGGGGACACCTGGATGCTCACATAGCATGTCCTCCTTCCCCAAGGGACATTCCTGACCCAGACAAGTACCTAGCAGGTTGTCAGTGGCTAAAGGATGGTTTGTGGCCATTAAGCTAGTGGAGCGATAGCATGCCCACCACAGTACACAGACTTGCTGCCAGCAGCAAACACTTGGGAGGCTGCCATTGGATATGAGACAGCAGCCACAAGGGATTTCCTGCCAATAGTCCGACAGTTCTCCAACGTCAAAGTCTTGGCAGCTTCGGCACCACCCCTCTTTTGGTTAACCCCTTATTTAAGATGACAAGTTCAACAAGAACACGTTTGTTTACGACAAGGGGGCACACAACAGCCTTTTGAGGCTCACAGTACCACATTTTTTAAAAATCTAGCCACTGAGCAAGAGCATAGCACGAGATCCAGTGCCAAGATTCTTCCACAACCATAATACATTTGCTATAAAGGATATAGGGTTGATGCATATAATGCATCCGTACTAATGAGGATTACTGGTGATGCTGAATGTGTGACAAAAGATGATGCCACATGGGTTCATTTCAGGGACAATGGTCAAAAGCCTTATCTTACGCTAATCACACCAAATGACAGATACTTTATTACATTTGTGATCTACTACTCAGAATTCTGTTATCAGAATTTATATTAGAGATATAATTAACTTGTGCATGCCTCTGTATTGTTAAACTGCAAGTCTATTGTGTTGGTACCATGAAATACTAGTCTAAAGCTATTATTAATAATAGAACAAAACTATTATTTCAAGGTGAAAAGATGTGTCAGAGACATATGCAGCTACCATTGATGCAATTCATACTTGTTGATAACAGTCATAAATAACTTAATGTTCATTCATGAGAGCAGACTGCATTGCTTATTCATTCTGCAGGTCTTTTGAGTTGGTTGTTTGAGTAGAACTGACAACTTTCCGGTTACGAACCCACTATCTCTAACTCAAACTTGAGCTGGTGCTCTGAAGATCTCTGACTGCTTCTCTGACTCTTCACTGCAGTTTCCCACTGGTGCTGTCTGTGTCACCCTCCTGCAGCTTCTCTACCAACCTCCTGCCAGCTTCGTGTTGCTCCTCCACCACCTACTTATCGTTCCTCTGTCACTAGGTGATGTCAGCCACCACCTTGGGGAGCAGAAGTTGGAGAATGGGAAGTTAAATGTAATGGGAGAAGACTTGGAAGTGACTTTCAGGTGAGCTCAAGGGCTGAGATGGACTGACTTCTGCTTATTAGCGGATGTATAATATAGTACAGAAAACTTTTTGGACAACCAGAGTGGAGAGCGCACACATTCAAAAACTCTGGATCAAAGATTCAAACTGAAGGCAGAAATCAGACTAAAGATCTGCACACTGTGCTAATGTCAAATCAAGTCAAAGCCACACAAAGATCTCTGTTAGATCGAATTTTCTATTCATTTATTGGGATCCATCAGTACAGTGTTTGAATATTCTGTCTGGTGTTCTTGTTCTGCATTCAGAAATACTCTTTTGCCATCGCACAAAAGTTAAAGATGGGGAAAAAACGATTGAGCTGTTGGTTTACATGTTTAACCCGGCCGTTCAGTGACGCAAAATCAACTAGATAGCATAGAGGAACACTTTTGCTGAAGAAAAGCAACCTAATTTGTTTTCATATTCAATTTCCATCCTCATATTTGGCAAGCAAACAGCCTAAAATAGCACCAGCGAGTACAGATATGAGGCATATGGTTACTTCCAACAGTGACTTACCCCAGACCGGTATTGGCCAGCTATTTGTAGACAGCCTTTCATTCCGTCCCTCCATCAGATAACACAACAATACAAATCAGGAACTTTGATTGGAAGGGACAATTTCCCTGCTACACTTTGGTGTGATGTTACAAGGCGGGAGAGAGGGGAAAAAATGACTTTCAAAACGTATCGTTTCCATTTGCTTTGATTGACATTCACCTCGCTTGCTCTAATTAAACCATAGTGAGGTCAGAAAGATTGTTATGCCACTTTTTAAAAGCTTTTTGTGGAAATACAATCCTGTGACCATTTTACTAAGCTGGAGTCACCTTATCCTTGCTCTGTGCCCCATGGCAGCCCTCTCACACTCTGAACCTCTTCCAAACACAACAACCAGGGACTGTACACGAGGAAAAAATTGATACAACGTGATCTCTCTTTTTTCTCTCGTACCCTCTTCTCTACCATTGTAAGTCTCTACCTCTCCCCTGCTGGCACATCCAATCAAATTAAAACTGGATGGAGGGGAAGAGAATTGCAGTTATGGAGCCCTGTGTGCCCCCCATAGAAAAAAAGAGACCGGAGATGGGAGTTTATAGCCACCCTTCACCCCCTTTACTTTTCGTAATCCCCAGTAGAAACCGAAGAGAGGAAGAAAGGGCAGCGTCTGTCGCCCAAAGACGTTACAATAACAGAAAGAAAACCAACCAGCCTATAACACCAAAACCCTTCCATAATCTAGGCTACGGAGGGAGGCCTTTGGAACAAATGACAAGACTGGTGTGTGTATGCATCTGTGTGCGTGGACAGCCCACCAGTTCCACTCATGGGTAACAGATGGTGCCTTATCATTGGCCAGGATCGGCCGCACAGCACACATTCCTAGACATGCCGGTAATGCCTTTTGTGATGTTCAGTTAATGCTAACTTCACGTAGAATTACACACCAAATTGCCGTCAGAGCGTGCTCATTACTCTAATGATTGGACAAGCTATTACACCTCCCTGTGTGCCTTCTTTTTACTGTAATTATACATCCATGCTAGCATACGTTACTGCCGGCATGACCCATTTGCGCCCACGAACGAGTGCCCATCATACAAACACGCTTCCTCACCTGGCTGCCCTAAAAGCTGGCCTTTTAGCAGCCTCCCTCCCCCTTCACCCTTTTAATAATGCCCTTTTATTCTTGAACACATTATTAAACACTGTCACTCAGGCTAAATACCAGGAATAGTTGGATAAGAGCCTAAACAAGGATGGGGGGGTAGAAAAGAGAGGAGAGGGTACATGGAGAGCTCTGAGTGATGGATCTGTTTGAATCCATAAATGCGGGTGTTGTGAATAGAGAGAGAAAGGTAAAAGCTGGGAGGCTGAAGGAAGGTTGGAGGGAGGCCAAGTGCATTATGGTTCGGGTGAGGAGTTCACGCTGGAGTGCAGCAGGGGGTCCGGTGTTCACTCTGGCTGCACACCGTGATGGCTGGTCAGCGAGGAAGATGATTGACACCTGGTATAACTGACTGGATGATTGACAAATGCAGTGGGCATGTTAAAGTCTGTGGGTGGAATGATGGTGGTGGTGATGTCCTGCACGTTTGTGTGAGTGCAAGAATGTCTATGTGGGCTTTCTGGGGTATGAACATATGTTTGAGTGTATGTATTTGTCTGGATGCATTCATGAATGTGTGCCTCCATGAGGTTCAGCTTCTCCCAATGCACATATGGAATTATTTTAGCAAGAAAAAACCTTCAGGTAATGTAACACATCCTCTGGCAGCCATACTGGAGTTCTGCTTGATGAAATACTGATATTGAATGCTGGCTGTCTATCTTAACAGAATGGAGCATGGTTTTCTGTGGCTTTATTAGAGGAATAGTGCAACATTTTGGGCAGTGTGCTTATTTGCTTTCTTGCTGAGCGTTAGCGAGAAATATGAAGTTATTTTAGCAAGAAATATGACGTTATTTCTTGCTAAATATGAAGCTAGAGCCAGTAGATAGTTAGCTGGCTTAGCATAAAGACTGGAGGCAGGGGAAAACAGGTAGGCTGCATCTCTCCAAACGTTAAAAAAAATCTGCCTACCCACACCTTTTAAAGCTCACTAATTAACACATTATATCTAATTTGTTTATTCCATCTGATCAATGTGTGTTGAGATGTTAGCTTGTTAGTAATTATTAGCTCACTGCCTAAGCGGGCATTCAGACCAAAAATAGAACTGTGTTAAAAAAATCACCCGGGGGTTGTGATAGTGTGGGTGTGTTGACAAGGTGATCTAGGAAGTCCTGTTTGAGTAATAAACCCAAGAGTTTGAAGGCTTATGAGATGCCAAAACACTGAAAAGTGGTCTTTAATACTACAACGTAATCTACCACATCCACACATTTGAATGGCCAACGCAATTCTTTGCTGGATGACATTTCATTGCAGCGCGGCAGAAGTTGAGCCAGGCTGCGTTTTTAAACGTCGTGGTCTGAACATGGCCTTACACATTTCTGACATTCGACAAATGCTTGTTGTTGCATTGCAGATTTTGCCAGCCAGTTTCGATATATATATATATTCATTCACTTGAATGGGAAAGTGTGTCCAAACATTTGACTGGTACTGTATCTGTAATGCTAAAAACTACCCCTTCAGCTACAGCTACAACTCAACTAGGGCAAAGACAGACAGTTTGCTTAAATTTTGAAAAACATACTATGGATTTAGACAGTGCGGTGACTATGCTGTTACAGTTGGTAGTAGATTTGCACTGAAAAGCCTCTATATAGCAATGCTGCATTAGTAATACACAAGTAGCTGACACAATGACTGATGGCACTACCAAAGTGGCCTTGTTTTGATATTTAATAGCCCTAGTACCCCCCAGTGAGAGACAAAGCACATGATAAGGCTTAACCGGGCTGTGACAGGCTTAGCCTACTGGTTACTGCGAGGAGTGACAGGCTGATGGCAAAATGAGTTTCCAAAGCATTGTGAGAGTAGCCTCAGTTTGCTGATGTCACCAGAGCAGGGCTTGGCACAAAGACATACACAAGCACACACACAAAGACACACAAGGATCACCTGCTTGGAGACAGGGTGGATTATGGGGAATTAGGGGGCACTGTGTGACTTGGCACTGAAACTGGGGGTCCTGTTGTTGTCGGCACAGGATCTGAAATTCTGCCAAAACACACTGACACACTCTTACAATAGAAACCACACAGATGACTGAGGACACACCGATGCGAACACATGCACAAGGTAAAGACAGACACACTTGTGCTGACACATGCATACTGTGCACACTGTGCGATGCACTTATGTGAGCACATGCACACACAAATTAGGAGACGCCCCATATTGCACATATACAGTCTCTCATACACACACACACACACACCAGCTCCCAGCAGTGTAAGTGTGTCCCCTATCCAACAGTAGCAACTGTAACAATGACAAGGCTTAGCGGTGCAACAGTAGCCCCCCTGTAGATTGACATACGAGACCACTGTTCACACAGTGCAACCATTCACAGCGTCAGAGCTTGATAACTCACTTTTAGCCAACACTAACCTGCAGCTGTGCACTGTTATAATTAACAGTGAGGCCTTTACATGAAATGTCAATCTTTATTTAGGCTTTTAGCGACAAGCATATCCAACTAATGTAAACTGTGATGTGGTGTAGTGAATGAAGTGAATAATTTGATACAAAGAACCTGTTTGATTACTGTGTATAGCAGCCATGCTGCAACATCGATCTTACACTTTAAGTTGCAAATGTATTTTTATGATTATAATACATGAGGTTTTGATCTAAGACAGCAAATTAAGTTACTGCGAATTACAGGAAAATAAGGTACTGATACGCATTTCATGGTCTTCATCAGCAGATGGAGTTTGCCTAGTTGTCGTGGCGATAGCTCTGTCAACACAGGTATAAAACTTCGGTCACATGATAAAAGATTGTCATTTATTGGGGGGAGTTAAGAATTCCTGTTCAAAGATGTTTTTTTGCATTGGACGGGTCTGTAAAAGCTCCAGAAAATAACAGAAAGTTGGACCTTGAGCTAGGATTTTAGTTTTTCTGGTCAAACCACTGTTCCCAGGTTAAAAAATGAACTTCTAAGCATAACTCAAATTTAGAATATAAATAATATATAATATATAAAATATATAAAGAAATTGTGGAAATTCAAACACTTCTTCAAGGACTGTAAGTAACCACATCCAACAAAATACTGGCATTTTACAACGGTTGATTATTGTTATATTAGATATATTAAATTAGCAACTTTTAAACTTTTTTTTCTCAACCTCTCTGAATGAAACATTAAAATTACAGCCTGTGTAAAACAAAAACTGTACTTTCATAGAACTGAATTTCCAGGCATCTCATTCTACACACACACACACACACACACACACACACACACACACACACACACACACACCATACATTTGCAGATGTAACCCACATTCATGTATGGACTAATGCTCGCAAGTACAGTAAAAATACACAAACACAGTAGCACAATAAACAGACACAATAAATCAGGCAGTATTCAAAGCTGTGCAGGAACACACAGAGTTGTGGAGTAGGTATACGCAGTCAGCAACACACTCGCGTGCGCACACACACACAAATACACACGTACACATACACACACTTACAGTACACCGTATCATGCATATCTCTCACACCCCCTGCCAGTTGTCAGTCACTGCCTTTGAGCACAAGGCCTGAGGGACTAGATTAAATCCTTCTGGAGACAGGATGACGGGGGTACAGAGGCCTGCGCTGAACACACACACACTGAATTCACACACACACACACACACACACACAGAATGAATGACGGCATGTCCTATGCTAACTATCTCTACATGATGAAACTCAGTGTTCTTTGCTGAGATCTCATGACAGATTTGCAAGAAGACACAACTTTTTCCTCCTGAAATGAATTACCTGTCGTACCAATATCTCAGCTCATAATATGGAACATTGTGTGTCTCTGTGAACAGAAATATTTTAACAGCTCCACAGCCTGATTAATAACAAGGAACAAGACTCAAACAAACTAGAATGTTTAAGCTTTTGGACGACAGTTACTGAAACCAGGCAGGAAATTAAAAGCCCACCAGTAAATATTTTGTTGTGATTGCCTGCAAATAATGAGAGACAAAATAATGTGTGCTCGTAAACATTTCAATGCCTTGGCCTCCAGGGGTGATATAACCAAATGGCTGATTTAGTCTTTATCTGTGTAATATAACAAATTACGAATTAGTGGCTCAGTGTTGTGTGTTGCCATGCTTGACTGACCCCTTTTATTCCCCAGTTAATGATATATTGACAATAGCTAAAGCAATTTCTGTATATTTTCTCCAACCTCTAACATGGCATTATACCTACATGTGGTGAAAGCCATTTGAAAGCTTGAAAGCTTTGGGCCAATGTGGCAGCGATATGTCAGGTGATCTGAATACTTAAAATTCGCCCAGTTGCTGTGTTGTGATTTGCGCATGTGTTCCTCCACTGGCTGTTGACAAAGTGTTGACAGCTGCAGATGAGTTACAGGCATATTTCAGAGGATACTTTGTTTTTGCCTGTCGCATCACAAAGCGGTAGCAGCTAGGCAACCTCGAGTGAAAGCCGGAGTCTCCAGGCTTGAGAATGAAAGTTATGCAGAGGCAAAAACAGATGGTGATGAGATGGTGAAGTTTTTTGGCATGGCGCTTCGCAATTTTTTGATGCGCTCTTTTGTTGCTCTTGAACGCCGACGTCAACTGTCTTCCTGGCTCTGCTGCGAGTGGCCGTAGCAGCTGTAATAATACTGCAGTGACGGAATTATGAAGGGTTTATGACCTAGTTCCTGCAGTGAAATGTGGCGTTGTTACTGAAGACTATGTGAGTCAAACCTGACTACATGATTGCAATGTGTGTCTTAAAATTAACTATTTGCTCACGTAATGGGAAAAATTACCATGTGTGCATGTGGTATTGGTTTGTTATCATTTGTTTCATTCAAAACAGCTGAAGGGGCATATTTATCACCACATACTCATTGCATTATGGTTAAGACGATACACATTTCAATCTGCTCAAAACCGGATGGCGCTGCATGGTTGCTGTGGGAGCAAGGAAGTACTTTATTGACAGATGACATAACGTTATGGCTGCCCCCAGCTCTTCTCTCAGATGAAAACTATGCTGTGGATTGATGGCAGCAACATCTGAAAAATCCTCCATTTTCTCACCCAACAAGCATTAACTGAACTGCTCCCAGAAGAGCGAACTTGCTGTCAAAGATACTTATGTGCCAATATATTTATGGCACTTACGGCAGTATATTTCTCTTGGGGAAAGA
The DNA here is from genome assembly GCA_008360985.2 of Macquaria ambigua. Lineage (NCBI taxonomy): Eukaryota > Metazoa > Chordata > Actinopteri > Centrarchiformes > Percichthyidae > Macquaria > Macquaria ambigua. Next base: position 538,280 of record VMKM01000154.1, read on the forward strand.
AATAGTTTGAACGTTCAAACTTACATTTTTCTTTAGTGCAGAGTGTATAATAGTCATCCGGTTTCTGAAGAGACCTCCAGCACTCCTGTGTCCTTGGGTTTGGAATCCGTATGTGTGACTCTGCACCATCCACCTCCAGTATTATTATGTTTTTGATGAACAGGCCATGCGGGCGCAGTCCAAACTCAAGGGCACAGCCCATCTATCTGCCATCTGTCAGCGACTTGTCATCTGGCTGTAGTAATTACACAAGCGTAAATACAGCCAGGAGACAGTAGTTTGACGGCTGAATGAGATCTATGAGATCTATGTGGAGTGTACTCCTCTGTGTCTGTGGTGAGTTCAAAAACAAAAACACCTCAGGTCTCAAAGCTTTCCCCTCAGGAAGTGACCCCACCTTTTATAGGCCAACTTGGAAGTGGCTCAGGCCTCTGACCTTTAATTTCTCAACATGGCTTGTCGAGGTGGTGACCTCTAGTGCAGGCTGGGATTTGGGACTTAGATGGATGGTGGCTGTATAGAGATTGTGTAAGTGTGTATATGTGTGTATGAGTGTGTGTGTTTAAGTGGACACAGAGGCATAACGAGGTAGAGCCTGTGCTTTGAACATATTTGAATTCATCTTTGTGTTTGAATAATATTCTGGCGGATTTATTTCATTTTTTTTCTTTAGTCATCACCGCTAGAGCAGAAGGGTCAAGCCAGCAAAGAACATGGCGGAATAAAAGGGGTTATGAATAGGTTCATTTTCGTTAACTTTTATTCATCCAGGGAACATGAGATGGCACATTTGCAGAGGTCACCTAACATCACAGACAATCTCTGCAAAAGAAAAACCCCTGTGTGTAGGGTTTAAGTGTCTTTACTAAATGAGGCTGCATTGATAGTTCTTCAGGTCAAAGAGTTTTGTTTTTCTTTTGACATTTTTACAATTTTCCTTGGGTTACAATCTGACACATTTTTTAGTTTTGAAGCCTAAATTGCCACTGCTTCCCAATCCATCGATGAGCGGAATCTTCTTTAAAGAAAATATGACTTCTTTCAAGAGGCATTTACTGCCTCCACAAGGCAACCAAATAGTGAAACAGCCAATGAATAAAGATGAAGAGAGGATGGTTTATGCATGAACATTTTTGTCCAGATAACCTATGGGAAACAATTCGCGGAAGCAATAAAAAAGAGGCCTATAAACCAGTTGAAGGAGATCAAGGAAACAGACATTTGACTCTGACGCTCAGTAGGGAGGGTAAAACACCTTAAATCTTCCATCCAAAACACTCCATTTAAAACTGCAGATAGATTCTTTATCTTTATGTGTCTGTAGTAGATTAAAGTTTGCATGCAGTGTGGGTCAACTCTAGGTGGTCTGGCTTCACAGACCTCACAGACAGTGAGGAACACTGACTCTTCTTCCCAGTAGAAAAAAGCCCTCGTAGTAGGAGTTCTGATCATATTATTGATTATTCCACAGCACTGTGGGTCTTTGACAGTACAAAATGAATTGACACAGTCTGTGAAGGTTCATCTTTCAGATAAACTGTAAAATGTCTACAGTCAAATCTCTAGTCTAGTGATTCAGATTAATTTTGCCAGAATTAATAAAGAATTTAACTTTAGGATGATTGACGCTTGAATGTAGCTTGAAGTACATCACCTTGATGCATGTGTATCTATGTGTATCAGGTTTTCAAGGTGAGGTATCCAATAGGGGCCCCTGTCTTGATGAATCAATTTTGGACTAAGGGAAAATTCTTTATCTTGAGCAATGAAGTTGTATGGATTCGCTGACACGGCTCAGACATTTGAGCAATGACTGACTGAGCATGTTTGCCACTGCAGGTGCCGGTGGGAGAATTTAAGACATGAGGATCTATACTTTTGATGTTAACTGTCAGGTGAACACCACACCTTCCTACCCCTGAGGCTCTGGTCTTTATGGTACAAAGAGGCCAATATAGAGCAGTCCAGTGGAAACAGGCTGGTATTTCCACCGGCAGTGCAGTAATGGGGTTAGGCATTTAATGTGGGTTAGAAATGTAACGTGTACAGTCAAAGTTGAAGGCAGACAGGTAAAGAATAGCTAGAGTATACTATACTTAACACAGGTAGGAGAAAGGAACAGACACACAGAGAGGCAGAGAGAGAGAGACAAGGACAACATGCACGCAAGAGAGAGAGGCTGAATCTCCTCGAGGACGAAGATCCAGATCCAAATATCTGGAATGAGGCACCGACAGCCAGGGGAGAGAGAGAGGTCCCAGGACGGCCGATGGTCCAGCACAGCAATAATAACATATGTTTTGCCTTGCTTTTTTTTCACAAATTTTACCACTGGGCTTTTTTGCAGTCCTTTGCCACAAACAGACAATGCACCAACTTGATTGGACATTAGCTGTAGTGAACAAACACACACCAACTGTTAGTGTGTCTGGCATCTTAAAAACGTCCATTTCTTTCTGTTTGTCTCCTTCAAAGCCCCGTCATTTTTTCGTCTAGGCTAATTAAGTGGACTTGTAAAGCTTGAGGTAAGTGCAGGTTGTTTGCAAATTCTGCTTTGTTAAAATTGTTATGCAACAAAACTTTAGGCTACTGTGGGACCTTTAAAACATGGACTTCAATCCCTTTTTCTACACATGCCCTAATCTACCAAACTAAAGGACTTGGAGACCTAGAGTGAACCTGCGCTTACTTGCTCTTCATCTTCATCATCTTTCCAAATTGTATGGATATGCACCTTCTCTAAAATTTGCTTTGCATTCTGTCTGAACACACCCTTACACTGACATGCATCCACTGACACACCACATTGTTTCGCACTCACACTTCTGTATTCTGTAAAGTTCTCAAACTCCGCCAATAAACAAACGCTGACTCATTAGTCGCTCAACTCACTTTTGCTCCTGCAGATTCTCCTCCTCACTTTCTCCTTCCTCCTTGAGTTCACCGTCTCTCTCTCTCTCCTTTCCCACTGAGATTCCCACCTCTCTTGCCCTTCTCCTCCTCCTTACCACTCACTCTTGAATTCTCAAAATGTACCTTTGCTTGCCTCCCCGCTCTCCTCTCACCATCAGCACTCTGTCTCTTCCCCTCTCCTCCTCCTGCATTTGTTTACCAGCGAGTGCCGATTGCTGACCCAGCAGCCCTGCTGTCTCCCCACCACCTGCATTTGAGCTGTGAGAGGCCAAGGACGGCAGGCAGGGGGAACTCTGACGTCTTAACCTTAATCTGATGGAGGTTTTCCTTAGACAGCTTTTTACTGCTATTGTGTATTTG